>CM033697.1:36920932-37429823 GCA_019514585.1 Dendrobium officinale | reverse complement strand
AGCTCGTATGGATGGTGGGGTGTGAACACATCTACTGTGGCACGTATTTGGTATAAAAACAATATATAATAAAGGCCAATGAACTAAAATAAGGAAATTTTTGCATCTATTCTTTTTGTTAATTGAATTGGTATATGAGTTACATAGTTTAAAGTGCTCCCAGAGGCAATTTAATTGCTTTAGATTTTTTGAAAAATCTTTTAAGAATTTTAAGATAAAAACAATGTAAATTTTGAATCTCTTAAAAATTTTCATTAGAGAATTTTTTTAAGCCTTCACATGTCCTTCATATCAAAATTAGATTAAGAATATGTTATGTTTTGCGAATTTTAACTAATTCTTTAATCACAATATATCATCACAAAAGATCACTAAATAACATAGATTTTCCATACGTCAATGTATAAAATAAAACATTATCATATTTATTTATGGAACTATATTTTCTTCGTGATTAGAGTCTGTTTGTACATTGTTGGAGAATGTTTAATCCCATACAAGAAATATTTTTTTAGAAGACAACCTTTATTTTCCTTATCCTTTTAAACAAACACTCTATAGTTGAGCCATCAATATAGCCTCTTCTAATTCACCATGCAAGAAAGTTGCTTTAGCTATTATAATTCCCAATCGAAGAAAGCCACTAACCATATCAACATCTAAATTGTGTATGCATAGCAACAAAAGGAAAAACAAATCTTAGTATAGTTAATACTTTTCTTTTGAGTGTATCCCATAACAACCATCTAGCCCTGTATCTATTTGGTTCATTCTCATTATTTTCTTCTTTGATTTTATAGAGTCCAGTTTGCATGAGACAACCTTTAATTCTCTTTATTAATTTTCTTCTTTCCCTATCACATAGATGTGAATAATCACTGCTATTTTTATTTGTGTTTTCTCCTTTTGATTTTGGAACAATAGATTGTTATGGATTTTCAGAATTATAAGTGTATGTAAGTGGTTCCATCTCAAACTCATAATAGTCCCTTAATGGAATCTATATTTTCAATTGAAAAAAACTAATTTATTTTTATTTTCTGACTCAGAAATATATAATCTCTTCTTATTGATAAATAATATCTCTATTAACCATAATCTTAACACTGGGAAAGCTCAGATATCACAATCTATAATCTTTGACACCTGAAGGATAACCTAGAAACTCACATTTAACTGATCTAAGTTCTAAATTTCCTTTCTTTTGATGAAAGTAGGAAATACAATAAAAATTCTTAAATGTGTCAAACCAAGTTATTTTTCAGTCCATAATTCCTAAGGAGTTTTTAAAATCAATAACACTAGAAGGTGTTTTGTTTGCTAAATAATATGTAGTAGAAAGAGTTTCACCCCAAAATAATTTAAACAAAGCATAACTGTAAAAGCAATCATCTAACCTCATCCAACAGAGTTATATCATTCTCTTAGCTAGACCATTTAGCTGACGAGTATAAACTAACAATATTAATGTCTAACAAAGCTAGAATCATAACAAAACTTGTTACAATTTTGTTGCTAAATTCTAACCCATTATTAGTTCTTAAAATATTGAGTTTTCTAATCTAATTTTGATTCTCAACCAATGATTTCCATTTTAGAAATTTTGAAAAAAAAAATTATCTTTTAATTTTAATAAGAAAATCTAAACCCTTTTTAGAATAATCATCAATAAGAGACAAGAAATATTGATTTCCAACATGTGCAGATAATCTAGATGGGCTCACAAATATAAGTTTAATATAATTCAAATGCTCTCTCTTCTCTATATACTAACAAATTTGAATCTAAGCCTATGCGATTTAACAATCTTATAAGACTAATAGAAAATAATCATTTCTATTAAAAACACTGCCATACAAACCCTTTTTTTGTAATTTAATCAAACCTATGTCACTTAAATTTCATAATCTATGATGCCACAATTTAGCTAACATATGAGTTTCACTTACCACAGTAGCACCCTATAACATATAAAACCCCATTCTATCTTAAACCTTCCATAATCATAAGTGTTCTTTTTTAAATTCTTAGCAAGTCTCTCTTAGATCTAAAAATAGAACCAAAGTCTTCTAATATCCCAAGAGAGAGAAAAATTTATCTTTAAATCTAGAACCTATCTCACATCTTTAAGAATTCTAACCTAACCATCATGCATCTTGATTACAATAAATCCAATACCACCAACATCACAAGCTTCATTATTTCCAAGTATGACCTTCCCCCATTTAGACTTTGATAATTAGAGAAACCACTCACTTATAGGACTCATAAGATAAGTGCACCTTGAATCAAGAATTCATTCCCTAGAATTCTTATAATTACTAACATTAGGAACATCAACACAATCACAATTTTCTCCAACAATTCTTGCATTCCCTTGAGATTGAGATTTATCATTTGAAACTTTTTTAGGACAAAATTTTCTAATGTGGCATTTTTATTGCACTGCCAACACTTGACACTTTTTATAGCCTTTCTTAGAAGCTGGCTTTCTTCTACTTTTATACTTTCAGTTCTTGAAACTATTCCTTCTTCTCTATGATCTATCCCAATCATGTAATCTTTCTCTATAATGATTTTTTTTCACCATGTCCAAAATCTTAGAGGAAAGTGCATTGTGGACTTCATATATTTTTATAGTTTCTCTCTCATATTTCAAGGTTTCCTTGAAATTCTTTAAATATTTTTGCAAATAATTTTAAAAAATAATATCATTATCTTCTTCATCTATCTTAAAATCAAGGTTTTAAAGATCTAGGATGAGCTTATTGAATTCATTTAAATTATTGTAAATGGGTTTTGCCTCATCCATTTTATAGCCATAAATTTTTCTTTGAAATAAATCCTATTAAGACAAGTTTTTTTATTATAAAATTATTTCAGTTTTCTCCATAATTCAGGTACAATTTTTTGATGAGATACATTTCTCAAATCTAATATGCTAAGCACAAGATGATTAAACTAAAGGCCTTTTATGTATATTAGCCTTTTCTTAATCAAACATTAACACAAGTTACAAAGTCTTTTCACCCCTTATTGAATTAATATTGCTTCAAATTTTATATTTGACAAATTTAATTATTCTTTCCATCGAATTTCTGTATATCAAATTTTTTAACATGCATTCTACAAATAATCTTTAAAATAAAATGCTCTGATACCAAACTATTGTGCTTGGAAGAGATGAATCAACCACCCAACCTAATATGTATAAATACCTCGATCGTAGTTTTAAGAATAATTTCAAATCACACTCTTATAAAATTAAAAAATCTAAAGCAAAACTGTTAGCAAATGTTTACTTATTTTTCATGAACATGAAAGAACAAATTTCATATAACATATACAAAGAAAATTAAAAAATAAGAACACAAAAAATTTATGTGGTACTAGTTCTTATGAGTCTACATAAACGAGGCAACCTTGTTCATCATCCTTTTATTTAAGTATATGAAGAAAGAGAGATACAAGACATTGTATATCTAAAATAACTCTTCTAGCTTTCCAAAACAATAACAATAGAAGCCCTGGCAAAATTGGAAGCATAAATTTCTATGATAGTAAATATCTACTCCACCATTAGGATCTAAATAGATTTTTAACAAGAAAAATAACAAGATAATATATCCTAAAGAAGGAGAATTGCAGAAAAAAAAAGAGAACATGAACAATTAACCCAAATTGACAGCAACTACAACAATACAACAATCTTCTTAATCTAAATAGGAGAGATATACCTGCACATCCAGCATATAGAGAAACTTGCGTAATAAAAAACACGCTGCGAACAGACAATCTCTTATGATTGTCTTTCCTGAGAAAAGAACAAGCTAGAGAAGAACGCACATAGACATTCAACACCTCTCTTCACACACATAAAAATTCAAGGATTTCAACATCTCTCTTCCTCTCTCTCGCACAAGTAGCCAAACACCGACCCAAGCCCTAGCTCTCTCGGAAGAAACCCTCTCTCTCACACCCCGAACCACAAAAACACACATGCATAGCTCCCTCCTTTTCTTTTTACCCGTTTTGCCTTGGTGGTTAAGTAGTTAAATAGAGACCAAATCCGATTATATATATTAAGCAAGAAACAAGATATAAGACAAGCATGATTTTTTGAAATTAAAAAAATAGAAATAAATCATTAAAGAAATAATTTAACTAAAATTAATTAATTCCATAATTAATTTCAGTTGAAAACCTATTTTAATTTTAAATCACTTATATCAAATAGATCTAATAAAATCACTTGTTATTTTAAGTATTATTTATGATAATATTCTTATAAGAGCAATTTCATGCAAACACTCATGAAGTTTCAGACTATAAGGTTTTCTATATTGATGGATTCTCATTCTCTATAAGTATCATAATAATTAAAAGAAAAATTTAGAACAAAATACAAAAAAAAGGATGAGATTGCCAAAACCAGAACCAAAATAATTAAAAAATAATTAATACCACTAAAATTTTCTTTTATATTTTACTGGAAATGTTAATTAGTTTGATTGAATTTTAAATTTATAATAAAAATACTTATATCTCAATAATATAATAAAAACTGTAATTTTTTAATTAAATACTAAACGAGTTGGTCATGAACATAAAAATATATGAATTTATTAAGTTATTTTTTAAAATGATATTAATCATGTAAATAAAATAAAATGAATTATATGATCATAAATTCTGTTAATTGCATGTAGTCCTGTTATTTGGAAAGGAGGGGACGTCATCTTCCTTCTCCCACCCCAAAACAGAACCAGAAAACAAAACTCTACGTTCTAAGCTGTCCACGTGGCACCAACCCACTGGAAGTTAGCTACAGGAGGAGAAAGAGGAAGAAATAGCCAATGCAGATGGGCAGAGACTTGAATGCGGAGTAAAATGAGCCCACGGGCCTCCTTTTTATATCGATAGCTCAATTAGAAACAAAGAAACCATCCAATTCCAAGTCTACGGCTCTTTCCTTCTCTTTATTCGGTGCTCTCTGTTCCCTGTTCCATCTTCGCATCTATCGTCTACACGTCCGGCGGGCTTTCTTACTTCCGATGAACTCTTCTCCTTCTTCTTCTTCTTCATGTGCGTTCTCTAGATGGAGTTAACAGGGGAGGAAGGAGAGAAAAAAGACTGAAACTTTTTGTTCCTTTCTACTACCTCTTGCTTTCTTTTAGCTTCATAGATAGTTTGATTGAGTAAGAACGAGAGTGAAAGACGGAGTATTTGGAGGTTGTGGGTGAGGAGATGCGGAGGAGAAGTTGATGGCCAGTGGGAGAAGGGAGTTGAATCCTTTTATCTTGAAAGCCGGCTTCACCCTGCTCTTATCACTCGCCGGCTTCTTTGCCGCTCGCCACCGCCGCCGGGCCCTCTCTTCTCCGCCTCCTCCTCATCTTTGTCCTCTCCATCTTTCAGGTCTTTTCTCTCCCTGCTGTATTATTTATTTGATTTCCATGGATATTTAGTTACTGATATCTACTGGTTCGTTTCAATTCGGATTTCAGATTTGGAGCCGGAGCCCGGTTCATCTGCTGCTGTTCTCGATGAAGAACCCCCAATACATCAAATTGTAAGAATTCTTTTTTAATTTCAATAAAAAAGGTTTCGTTTATTAGATTTCAATGTATTAAGACTATTGATTTCAACAAGGAGGAAGCTTTGGCAAAGATGACGCCTCCTGCTCCTGTGACTGTGGAGGGCGACCAGTTTACTATCTCTGAGAGTTTAGAGGAGGAAGAAGAGTTCCCCGGGCTTCTTATGCCAGAGTTAGATAAGCTTGTTCGAAAGGAGCCGGAAACAGTTCTGGAAACCATTCCAGCTGCTCCTTTGACTGATGACTTTGAGATCAACGATTCGGCAGTCATGGAGGAAGAGATTAGAAATCTAAGGAGATTGGTTCAGTCCCTTCAAGAGAGGGAGACTTGTTTAGAAATTAAGCTTCTTGAGTACCATGGATTAAAAGAACAGGAGGTATCGATGAGAGAACTACAAAATAGACTGAAGATAAGTGCCACAGAGACAAAGCTTCTGTCTCTTAAGATTGAATCTTTGAAGGTTGAGAACGAGAAACTTAGAGCTGAGGCTTTAGATTATTCAAGAGTTGCTTCTGAACTTGAGATCCAGAGAAATAATATGGCAGTTTTAGAGAGTAACTTGAAATCTGTTGGTGAGCAGGCCAAGGAGAAGATAGAAGTACTTCATGGAAGGATCACTGAGCTAAGAGAGAAGGAGAAGAAGGATCTTGAGGTTGCTTTGGAGGTGGAGAAGAAGCTGGGAATGTTTGAAAAGGTGGAAAATGAGGTGATTGAGCTTCGGAAGGAGAATTCAAGGTTAGCACAGGAGAAATTAGCAATTATGAAAAAGATAGAGTCTGAACACTTACTCAATCCTTCAGTGATCAGAAGCCCAGATTCTGTGCTTAAGAGTTCAGAGGTAATATTTGAATCTCTATGTTGTAAATCTGAATGACTTTTAAAGTGTGCATTGATTTATGATCTTATCCAAATTGAGTTACTAAATGATTAGAAAGTCAAAATTGCCTAGAATTGAAACAAATAAATCAAGCTAGTGAAATCTTGGTTATGATCTTATTTACAAAAATAAAAACAGTAAATTACCGACTAATTAATCATTTAATTGGATATATTATGCACAATAAAATGATTAATATGCTTCTTGCTTTCAACCAAACTTATTCTCACAAGTATTTGATTAAATCAGAATATTCACTTGCAAGATCTTATCAAAACAGAAAGTTAACATGAATCAACATATTTATATCAAGTATCTACACCATCTTGATAACTTATAAACAAGATATATGCTATGGTATAAAATAAGTCACCAAAAGAAAGTATGAACAAGCAAGATTTACGCGGTTCAGCACGGGGTGCCTACATCCACGGGGAGAAAGAGAGTTAACTTCTTTTATTAACTTGCACAAGAAAATTTATAATAGCATGAACAATCTTAGATCTAGGTTATCTATTCCATACAAGAAAGATTATTATTCTTTAGGAATTAAAAGGAATAAAATCATTTGGTCAATCTCTTCTTTCTTTGCTTGCAAAAAACCTTCCAAAGCTTCGATTTTTGCCCGTATAAAAGGACCTCAAGAAGCTTCAAACATGCACTAGGAAATACACATACCTTCATCCTTCATTAGTAAGCATTTGCCCTTTGTTTTCATGAAGAATAAGCCTACCTCTTACCGATTTCTTGCGCCCAGCAGTTCTCCCCCTCGCCTTTTGGTCTCCTGCTCTTGGGTTCGGCCCCTTTCCTTGTTCGCTTAGTTTGCACAACGCTCACCATCCGAAGGCTCCCATCTGCTTAAGTAATGGGAAAACAAGAAATACAAGAGGCAATATACAAGACTACACAAGAAGTTATAAGAGGAAAAATTAAAACAGGAATTGTAACTAGTGTAAATTAATAAAACTAATTAAATACAACATAATATTTGATTCACAAATTATTAATTAACAAATTAAATAACAATCTAGATTTAGAATTTTGGTTTTGGGCAAATTCCCAAAAGAGTCTCCCAAATATTTTTATGCAGTCAATTTAGTGCTAGAGTATCAAAATTCTCCAAATCAATCTATCAAGCATATAAAATTGATCCACAAGATTTTCTCAGGGTTAAATTGTGATCAACTTTGTATGGTCATTGGACTAAATTGAGATTAATCTTATGTCATAATCATTACATGAGGAGAACATTTTGGATTAGTTTTATATAATCAAGAGATAAAACTAAATTACTTTGATAACTCTGGGATTAAATTGGCTGTATACAAATAGTTTATTTTATTTCGAGATATTAACTAATCCATTGAATTGCAGTTAGGAAAATTTGGAAGAACAAAATCAACTAAGAGAAGAGAATGAAATTTTAAAGAAGAAATTGGAACAGCTTCAAACAGATCGTTGTGAAGATGTTGAGGAGTTGGTTTATCTTAGATGGATCAATGCTTGCCTAAGGTATGAACTGAGGAATTATCAGCCTCTTCCTGGAAGAAACTGTAGCAAGTGATCTTAGCAGATGTTTGAGCCCCAAATCCGAACAAAAGGCCAAGCAGCTGATACTAGATTACTCAAATTCCCATTTGAATTCTAACCGTTCAAGTTTAATGGACTTTGATTTAGATGATTTTTTTTTCTCAAACATCAAGTGAGGAGTTCGATGAAACTTCCCAAGACTCTTCAAAGTCAAAATCCAGCAAATCGAAACTTTTTAACAAGCTTAAGAAGCTTGTGCTGGCAAAAGGCCGCAATGAAGATAAGGTGGCGATGAGAACTGGCAGTGATTTGAATGCTGAAAGAAAGGCTTCAGTTTCAACTTGCACAGTTGATGATTGTAGAAGAAAATCATTTGGTAGCGGTTCAGGAATGGAATTCTTTGGTAATGAGAAATGGCACATTAAAAGAAACCATTCTCACGATCTGGTAAGGTCTTCTTTGGATATTCAAAATCTAAGAAGGCTCAACCCGGAAGATGTTAATGGTGGGATGCCTGAACGCTGTAATAGTGATCTTGGAATGGTCTATGCTCATAGGAGGATGCTTTCTTTGGATGAGAACTCAACATACAGTAGTTCTCACGATCTGGTAAGGTCTTCTTTGGATATTCAAAATCTAAGAAGGCTCAACCTGGAAGATGTTAATGGTGGGATGCCTGAACGCTGTAATAGTGATCTTGGAATGGTCTATGCTCATAAGAGGATGCTTTCTTTGGATGAGAACTCAACATACAGTAGTTCTGTTGACTACGTAGAAGGCAGCGATCCTGAGAAGGAGAAGCTCAAGAAATTTGCTCAAGTCTTCAAGGATTCTCAGGGATCTCTAAATTCTAAGAGACTACCAACATCATTGAGTATCACCTGATTAATGAGTGAAAGGTGGTGTTTATATATGGTATATTCCTGAACTTGCCTGAGGACTGGGTTAGATGGACATTTAGTGTAACTGCTACTGATTTGTCTAGTAAAAACTGATCATTCCAAGTATAAGGAATTCAGCAAATATAAAAATTCCAAATAATAATTTCAGGTATAGTGTCTTATAATGCTGTTTTGTTTTTCTTTTTTGAATGAAGTTATTCTAGCTCTGTGCTTGTGAGAAACTTTCTTTGAAGGAAATAAAAGGAGTTACTACATCTCTTTGTTTTAATAAATGTTATACTAACTATGGGTATGAGAGACTTTCTTTTGAGGAAATATGAGCGGGTGGAACCGCTCTACTGGCTTGATGCTCAAGTATGTATTTGTTGAACCACTCATTGTTTTTTTGGGATGTTATTATTGATACAATGAATCTGATTATACAAAACGTAAATGTGTGTGTGTGTGTTTTTTTTTTTTGTGAAAATGATAAGGGGTTGCCCAATTTTATTAAGTGAAAATATTACAATATTGGTATAAAAAGAAGATTGTTGTTGATGATAAGATTATTAATATTATAAGTGTTTATGTTCCTTAAATAGGTTTGGATATGAGTTCTAAATTAAATTTTTGGAATAACTTAGAACAATTATTACAAAAGATACCTCTTGAAGAAAGTTTTTATTGAAAGATATTTAAATGGACATGTTGGTAGAGAGGTAGATGAATTTAAAAGCATTCATGGTGGCCATGATTTTGGAATGACAAATGAATGTGGCAATATAATATTAGATTTTTATTTAGCATATGATTTTTCAATTGTTAATACCTTATTTAAGAAAATGAATGATCATCTCATTTTTTATGGGAAAATTTTGGGGCATGGCCCATTTTATTAAACTAAAGAACAAAAACAAAAACAGTTACATTGAACAAATAGAATTGATAAAAACAACTGAATAAAATAAAAATTAAAGAAAACCAAATGGATTGACTCAACTATAGCAAACAATCCGCATAGTAGTGAGTAACAGTCGCAAATCGGACTCAGGCTAAGTGACTTTGCAACCTCCATCCATCAGAAATCAGGAGTAGAATGATACAGAAGCTTGATACGTAACAATTATGAGCAGGTTAAGGTTGCCATAGGACCAACCAGGAATAAACAGGCCAACACGGGGACCTCCAGGAGAGCCAGCCACAACCAGAACCAAAGCATGCAAACAAACAGCATCGCAGTGGTTGCCAATGTGACCTTCCAGGCAGCGAGTTGGTAGGGAGGTAGCCACAATCATCATCGTCCAAACTCAATAAAAATCCGATAAAAACACCGTGAAAATGACCTTATTTCGATTGTAGGAAAAACCAAATGAATCAGAAAAAATCCGAAAACTGCATCTTTATTTGCTCATATTGCTTCCAACCTCTGATTTTAAATCTAACATAATTCCTAATGGTAGCCGTAGTAGTAGAGAAAAGGGCTCTCCCATTTACTAGTGAAAACCCTCCTATTTCTCTCTTTCCACAGATAATATATTGTGCAATTGATCACAAAGAAATAAAACCTCTTCCTCCAATATTTATGCCAAGTGGCATGCTCAACATGATGAAAAAATCTGTAGCAAATTTGGCCTTAGAAGAAAAGAATTTAGTGTGGGAATTAGCTCAAAGATTACCATGAACGAGTAATCACAATCAAAGAAGATGTGTCTATGTGATTCATTTGCAGATTTGCAATACCTACATTCCGGCTTAACTGCAATAGATCTCAGGAGTAGATTATCCGTCGTTTTAATCTTTCCTAGTACTGCCATCCAGGCAAACACAAAAAAACGGAGGCAATTATTTTTATGCCAAATGAAATTGTATCAAGGCATTCTTTCATAATTATTGAAATAGTGAGCAGAAAAATTCTTAAAAATTGGCTTATTGGAGCCATCCCAGGCTACCACTGGTTGCTCCAATATAGGTATAGCTAGGATCAAATCCCCACCTGCTCAGGAAAACTATCAGGAAGAGCCCAACAATTTCCCCTCCAAACCTAGAGAAGTTAGAAGGGTTAACAAAATCCGCAAGAGGTTTACCATAGAACCAAGGGTCCTAAAACATCGAAAAATTGCATTCCAGCCTAATAGATAAAGAGATTTTATCCATCATTTTGTTAGTAATGAGGCAAATGAATTTCCAAAACTTGGTGGCAGTAATAGGGGGCTTCTTCCAGGGTGAAATGTACTAAGCTCTAACCCAATAATTGATCAAATATTTTTGCATCTTTTTAAGCGCCAAAATAAAAGAACCCCCCCCCCCCCCCCCCCCCCCCCCCCCCCCCCCCCCCCTTAGTAGAGGGAATGACCAGACCACCATTGTTCTTTGGAAAGTGGTGGATTTCCAGGCAATCAAATGAAATTTCTTTCCCTTGGTCTCCCCATGATATAAAAATTTGGAACAGAGTTTGGAAGTACATTTACAAATAGCTTTAGGTATGATAGATCCTCTAATCCAATATGTTATGGTATTAGCAATTGTAAACTTAAGGAACTGAACTCTTCCAGTAAATGATAGAAATTTTACTTTCCACCCTTTAAGAAGAGCCGAAATCTCGCTTTAGTAGGGGTTGAAAGTTAGTATATTTAAGTGACTTATAAGATATGAGAATTCCCAAGTAATGCAGGATATAATCGACATAAAACAATATTGAGGATGCCATAGATTTCAATAATCAATTGCTGGGGGGAATTTTTTGAGAAAAAATAATAAAACATTTGGCAGGATTAACAATGAGTCTAGAGGCATTCCCAAATCTTCTAAGTGCATGCTTGAGGGAGGTAGAATTATCATTAAAAGCCTCACCAAAAACCAGCAAGTCATCTATATATAGCAGGTGATTAATCTTTATCCCAAAAGATTCAACACCATTGAATCTATTATTGGGAGACAAGGTATTCAAAAAACAAGATAAAGAATCCATAGCTATACAGAATAACAAAGGTGATAACGGGCAACCCTGCCGAAGTCCCGAAATGGAGTTAAAGAAGCCCTAAAGCATATCATTAATACAAATGGAGAAATGCACATTTGAAATACAACTTTTAATCCACCTGATAAATTTCTCAGGAAAACCTTTCTGCCTCATTCTATTGAGAAGGAAGACTTGAGAAACAAAGTCAAAGGCTTTTTTAATGTCTAGCTTGGAACAAAATAGTCTTTTGGAGCTATTAAATTCCTTGAGAATTTCAGAAGCTAAGATGATGTTATCTGTCGAGCACCTTTTATGAATGAACCCAGCTTGATTTTCATGAATGATAAGGGGGAGTATGGGTTTTAGCCTGTTTGCTTAGAGCTTAGCTATGATCTTGTGTAAAAAACATTGCATAGAGAAATATGCCTATAATCCAAGATGGAAGAGGCAAGAGAGGTTTTAGGAATTAATGTAATAATCGAAGCCTTCACCCCCTTAGGAAGATGACTTGAATTAAAAAAATGATGAATAACATTGTACACATGATGGCCAATAAGATGCCAAGTTATTTTGAAAAATTCAAAGGTGAAGCCTTCAGGTCCAGGGGCAGAGCCAGAGGGCCCTTAAAAAATCACACCTTTAATTTCTTCAAATGAAAAGGGAGTGACCAGGGCGTGCATCTTGTCAGGTGGTACTAAGTTTCCTTTAGGGATGCAAAATTCGTTCTTGTTAATTGGTTGAGGAGCATTAAAAATAGTCTGAAAGTGCTAAATAAAAGCTTCAACAATATCAGACTGGTTAGTGAGAGTTCCAAAAGAAGTGGAGAATTCCTTAACATGATTTTGATTCTTTCTAGACCTAATTCTAGCAAACAAGAAACCCAGGTAATCTTCTCCTTGAGTAAGCCATTTGGCTTTAGCCCTTTGGATAATCTAAGAATTCCAAGCATTTTGCATATCCAAAAGGTGAATGTTAGTCTCTTTCAGGGAAGAATTTAGAACATAATTGAGGGGATCCTCTTGAAGCAAATGGAGTATATGTTGCTATTTTTCTTTAAGCTCTTTGAAGATAATTGGATATGAAATTTGAGGTGGCCCAATTCCTATCTTTAAGGGCCCTTTTTAAGTTTTGAAGGCATTGGTAAAGAAAAGCAATCGGACAGGAAGAAATTGGTCTAGCAAATGCCTTTAAAACTTCATCCCATAACCCTTCCATATGAACATAATAGTCCTTGAAAAAGAACCTAGAGGGTCTAAGGGAAGATTGGGAGGACGTTAGAATCAAAGGGGCGTGATCTGAACACAAGTGAGAAGCTACCTTGTAAAAAGCAGTCATATATTTTTCAAGAAATTCAGAGTTAACAAGCAGCCTGTCAAGTTTAATATGAATGGGTTGATCCACCCTATTATTAAACCAGGTAAAGAATAATCCCACAGAGGCATGGTCTTGAAGGCCACAATAAAAAACCACATTATTCAATTCTCCCAATCTACTAGGAGAAACCTAATTCCCACCAGCTTTTTCATAGTATATATGTAATAATTAAAGTCACCTATAATCATCCAAGGCATATTGGATTCCGGGATTAAGACCCTGAGGTTATCCTAGAGTGTTAATCTTTCCTCAGCTATATTAGAAGCGTAAATAACAAAGAGCAGAATAGGAGGGGAGGACCCAACAGAGAGGGACCTATGAATCATCAGGAAGTAAATAAGGGAATAAAGGATTAGAACGAAGAGTCCCATTTTAGCCAAATTCTACATGGAGTAGAAAAACTAAAATTATTATAACTGCTCTCATTTTCAAAAACCAAATAAGAGTTAGCAAACAACGGTCCCGATTCAGCAGCTAACTGAATCTTAGCCTCCAAAATACATAAAAAATTCAAGTTGTTAGTATTCACAAGATCTTTGCAAGCCTTCACTTTGTCGGGGATGTTAAACTCCCTAATGTTCCAACAAGCTAGTGGGAACATAGACATTAGGATTTAGAGGATTTGGATTTTTTGGCTGATTTAACCCTGGTTGTTTTAGACTGTGGTTCAAAAACTACTTTGGGGGAAGATTGAGACTTGATGACTGAAGTAACTTCCTATTTCTATCTGTTGGAGGAACTTCTACAGAAGATTCATCCTCAGGAGGTTTGAAAGAGGAAGATTCATCACAATGGAGGCAAGCAAATTTGTTATTTATACGAATTTTGGGTGGGAGCTTCAAAATCGGATGAAAAGTATGGTCAGAGGAAGAGGATTCCTCTGTATAGGTTTTAGTGGGGGAGTTGAGGTCAGGGATAAGAGGATACTTGCCCATATTAGATTCTTCTGCGTTCAGGTAAGTATTCTTTGGAGCTTGGGCATTAGTTGTGGTAATGGGTATGGAAGAAGATATTGGGGGGAATTGGGGAAGGCACCGGAGTGCGCAATCCTGATTTGTGACTGGTGCTCCTACCACGAGGCCGGGAAAGGGGAGGAACAATAGGTTTAGGGTTAGGATTAGAAGGGCAAAGGGAGAAGGGATTAACTAGCAATCCACATCCTTCACATATGGATGGCTTCCAATCATACTGGGCTTTAAGCACCATGTTCTCAGCATCGATGATCAAAGGAATCTCATCTGGTAAGGTTGAATCTTTGGAAACTTAGACAAAGAATCTAGCAAAAGTGAGTCTAGTTCTATTAGCTGTAAGGGAATCCACTGAAAACTGGCAATTTTAGAGATACCTGAAGGTGTCCATAAAGCTAAAGGAAGATCTATTATTTTTTATCCAAATCGGTATGGAGGTTGATTAATCCCTTTTAGGTTTAATTTTGGGGACTATTTTTGAAGAATAAATGGTTTTCCGAGGAGAAAACCACGGATCCCCATTCCAAACCATGTCTTAGTCCTCGGTAGAAGAGAATTTCAGCAGGAAAAACCATCAGCTAAAGATAATAGAGAAAGCTCGCCTTTAAGTTTCCATACCTTTTTTATGGCCGCCAAAAGCCTCTCATAGTAAGGCCTTTGGTTGATCGAGTACCCCACGAGAGATAAGAACTGGAGAGCCGTACCTTCAGATAAGTTGTCCTCCACGAAAGCTAGCTTATGGTTAGGAGGGACAAAAGTCACTGAAAATACGTCTGGATTTGAGATGGGAGCAACAAAGTTTGATGCAAATAAAGCTTGTTATGGTATTAAAAGAGGTCCCAAAATAGATGGAGTGGAAAGGGGTAGAAAATCATTAGAAGGAAACGTCATGGCGGGGGGAGATGAAAACCATTCCCCCACGCCGACGGGCCGAGGAACTTAGGGTCCTGGTGTCGAGGAAGTCCAAAGCATGCTCTCAAAACCCTAAGCGCCGCTAATTCGCTATGGTTATGACTCCACTCCTCGAATGAGCATCTCATCAGTTTAAAAAAATGGATATAGTACAATCCAAATTGACTATTTTCTTATAAGGAAATTAGATCATTTAGATTGTAAAGATTGTAAAGTTATTCCGAGTAAAAATTTATGTACCCAACATCGATTATTAGTTTTGGACTTTAAGATAAAGGGGTAGAAAATAAAAAAATAAAATAAAATGATATTCTAGGATTAGATGATGGCATTTAAAGAATATTTACAAAATTATTTTTAAGAGTAAGATTTTAGATCTTCAGATTTTATCTGTGTATGAGGATGCTAATGTTCTGGGAAAAAGTGGCTAGTGATATTAAGAATATTGCAAAAGATGTGCTTGGAGTATCAAAGGAAAAAGCTTCTAATAGTAAAAATAGTTGGCGGTGGAATTCAAATGTTCAAGAAAAGATTAAAAATAAGAAGATTTGCTATAAAAATTAATTTAATTTTAAAATTTTTGATATTTGGGAAATATAAGAGGCTCGTAAGGAATCTAAGAAAGTAATATGCGATGCAAAGACCTTAGCTTTTAGTAATTTATATAGTAGATTAAATACTAAGGAGGGAGAAAGATATATGTATAAGTTAGTCAAATAAAGAGATAGGAGTAGTAAGGATTTAGTTCAAGTGAAGTGTATTAAAGACGAAGATCAAAAATATTTTTCTTAGAAGATGATATTCAACAAAGGAGGATGAGATATTTTGCTAAACTTTTTATTGAAAATTATAAAAATAAGATTGACTATAGTGACCTTAGCACCCTAAATTAAAATAAAGATTTTTGTTTTTATCGGCGTATTAGTAAAATCAAGGTTAGTGAGGCTTTAAAGAAAATAAAGGGTGGAAAAGCTGTTGGACCTAATGATATTCCAATAGAGGTGTAGAAATGCTTAGGAGATGAAGGAATTTCTTGGCTTATTAAAATTTTTAATACTATTTTGAAGACTAAAAGATGTCAGATGAGTGGAGAATGAGTGCGTTAATTCCTATTTTTATGAATAAAGGTGATGCATACGATTGTGTTAATTATAGAGGAATTAAGTTAATGTGTCATACTTTAAAACTATAGGAGCGAGTTTGGAGCATAGGTTGTGGCATGATACTAATATTTCTCAAAATCAATTTGGATTCATGCCGGGTAGGTTGACTATGGAAGCCATACATTTATTAAGAGGTTTGATGGTGAAATATAGAGAAAGCAAGGAAGATCTACATATGATATTTATTGATTTAGAAAAAGCATATGATAAAGTTCCAAGAGAAGTGCTTGGAGAGTTCTTGAAAAGAAAGGAGTTAATAATGCTTATATTCAAATCATTAAAGATATGTATGCAGGAGCTATTACTTGTGTTCAAAAACACAAGGTGGTTTTACCAAGTATTTACCTATTTCGGTTGGTTACATCAAGGATCGGCCTAAAGCCCATATCTTTTTACTTTAGTCATGGATGTTCTCACTAGACATTTGCAAGAGGATGTACCTTGGTGTATGCTTTTTGCTGATGATATTCTTCTTGTTGATAAGACTAGAGAGGGAGTTGAAAGTAAACTTGAATTATGGAGGTCAAAATTATAGACTAAATGTTTTCGCTTGAGTAGATCTAAAACGGAATATATGGAGTATAATTTTAGTAGTAATAGACCTAGTGAGGGGATTGTGACTTTGGGCTATCAAGTCATTAGTAAGAGTACATGTTTTAGATATCTTAGATCTATTGTTCAGAGTGATGGTGAAATAGATGGGGATATTATCAGCAGAATTCAAGTTGGATGGTTGAAGTGGAGGAATGCATCTGGCTTGTTGTGTGATAGAAAAGTACCCCTCAAACTTGCAGTGCTTTATGGTGCTCAATGTTGGCCATTAAAATAGAAGCATAATACTAAGTTAGGTGTGGCAGAGATGAGGATGCTCAGGTGGATTAGTGGCTTTACCCTTAGAGATAGGATATGAAATGAGCATATTCGTGAAAAGGTTGGAGTAGCTTCAGTAGAAGATAAGATTAGAGAGAGTCGCCTTAGATGTTTGGTCACATAAAACGGCGGCCTTCCAATGACCCGGTTAGGAGAGTAGAGGTACTAGATTTGACTTATGTTAAGAAAGGTAGAGGCAGACCTAAAAAGACTTGGTTAGAAAATATTAGGAATGACCTTTCTTTATTAGATTTAAACTAGAATTTGACCTTTAATAAGACACAATGGAGAAAAATGATTCATGTAGCCGACCCCACGTAGTGGGATAAAGGCTTGATGTTGTTGTTATTGTTGTTGGTATAAAAAGAAGGTGCTTACAAAAATTTGCAGAGCTTTGTAAAAGGATCAAGCATACAAATGAGAAAGAACTATTAAGAGCTAATAAATTTCAATATAAAAAAGTATAGCACACCAAAAGTCAAGATTAGTTTCATATAAAATTTAAAATAATGCAAAATGTGGCATCCAACAGCAACATCCACAAGAAATGACAAATTTTCATGAGTAAAATAAACTAAGATTGTTAGTGTATATAAGTATATGTCTTTGCAGGTATTTAGTAAGTAGTTAACATGTCGTAAAAAAGAAACTCACCCTAAAAAAGGGATCACTTGATGAGTTTTCCTAACGATGTGAGAGGCACTACTCATCTAAGAGTTGCGATAGAACTCACCCCCAATGACTAACAAATGCTCCTCGCCGCACTATCATGGAGGTTTTCCTTTATAGGGTGAATTAGTGATTCCCCATCAAGCTAGCAATTCAGCACGCACCATGTATCTAGACTTTCTCCTTGGCCAGATGCTCACTCCTAGAGCCATCATTCTCACACAAACTCGTCAAGCTCAGCTATAGGAATGCTCCTATTCATGGAGCCCATAACTCATATTTCCATGACTACCCAACCTAGAACTCTCCCTTCTGGTGGAATATCTCACTCGCCTCTCTCTTCTAAGGTGATTTAAGATCTCCCTCTCTAGTCGCTGACAATATCAATAAGTCTACCAATCAAGACCCACCCTCATTTTAGTAGTTACTGATAGACTTGCTCATTCCTACTTGGCACTATCAAGCTTGCCCGCAATATAAAGCTTGCCAGCAATATGAGCCTTGTGTATGCTAGGATTTTAATGATTACAAGTATGATTGGTTATACTAATAAGAAGTTAAGTTGCGTGTGTAGGAGATTTGTTTCATACTAACACTGTAGATAACACACATATGATGAAATTAGGATGAGGACTTGATAAAGTTGAAGAATTAAATATAAAGAAAGCCCATCAATGT
Organism: Dendrobium officinale; assembly: GCA_019514585.1. NCBI lineage: Eukaryota > Viridiplantae > Streptophyta > Magnoliopsida > Asparagales > Orchidaceae > Dendrobium > Dendrobium officinale. The sequence continues at coordinate 37,411,348 of CM033697.1, read as the reverse complement.
CAAGAATGTCGAGAAATAATAAGTGTGTCAACTTGTATTTTCTAATATTTATTTTTTTTCTTGAGTTTTTATTCTATTTTAGGAATATAGTGGGTTGAATGACCAAGCATACATACACAAGAGCTAGTAAAAATGAAAAAAAAAAGTTAATTAAAACACTTGACATTTTGATAAATCATATTATACAATATGAAAATAAAGTGGCATCAATTAACATAAATTTGAAATTAAAATTTTCATAACTAATAGTATAATATGATCTATATCGTTGTGTGTAGAAGACATACATGATATTTTTCAAAAATATGTAAATTCAAAATTTGAACTATTCATATAATATGAAACTTAATTCTCATATTATTATTTACCTATTTTGGAACCTAAAATCAAGTGGTTGAATCCGAGTAGATATTGTATTGTGATTCAAATCATACTGTTTGAGCAAATAGAGAGCTTATTTGAACAAACTTCATTCTGATAGGACATGTAATAACCCATATATTGACTCTGCCAATTTTTTTTTCTAGAGTCAATATAAGTCCCAATCACAAACCATTTTCATCATAGCATTGATAATGCAGTATTTTAATTATATGATTTTTTTCCATATTTTTTTTGGCACATGCATAAATTCTTAAAAAAAAATTGACACATATCGGTACAAGTGAAAATTTTTGGACTATCTGGTGTCCATTTTTTGAAAATCAAATTTACCAGAATTTTATAAATAAAATAATTTAGTTTATAGATATTTTTGTATATTTTTAAAGCCCCAAAAAATTTATATTAACAAAATTAAATTATATTAATATATATATTATTATTTATTATAAATATAATAAAGCAATATAAACTTTACTTGATCCCTTTTCTCTTCTTCAAATGCCATTATAGAGAAATCGTTTGAGATTTTAAGAGAGAAAAAAGGATAGAAAAGAAAATCTTAAATTTCGAGGTCATAGAGCAATTTTTTCCAACCTCAATTTATCTGGTATGATCCACTTCGTACAGTACAATCAGTTAAAAGCTTCAGATCGTTTGGTACGATCTTTATATCGTCTAATACAATTAGTTCAAAAATTAAGGGATAGTCCGGTATTATGTTCGTGACGATAAAAAAATAGCCTCGGTTCATTATATGGTATGAACATGTCATACAGTACAATCACCAATCAGCAATTAATCCTTAATTTAATTAATTAATCACGAGGGTTAATTTAAGTAAATATTCAAATATTTGTACTGTACGATCAGATCGTACAGTACAATCAATTCAAAATTTGAGATTTAAAAACTTAAATTAATCTGACGGCTAGGGTTTCAAATTAAAAACACATAGTACAATACAACGATGATTGTACAATACGATTAGTTCATAGAAATTAGCAGTTGAGCCGTAGTTGTTCGTATAGTATGATTTAAAATTGTACAGTACGATCTATATAGAGTAAAATTTTTTTCACTTAAAAAGAACTCTCCCCCTGTGTGTGTGCATGGTTGCTCAGTTTGCATGCACTTCTTGGTCAGACTCAAGAAAAAAAAAATGGAAAATACATAGTTACAGACTTCCCATCCTATTTTACCTAGTCTCGAGTCTTGTGTTATCTTAAGTAATATGTGTCTCCCTAAAATGTTAGTACTCACAGACAAGAGCAATAACAAAAATATTCAATGAATAATGAGATAATTCAATCAACATTATTTGTTATCATCAAAATCTCAAGCTAGGAGTCATGGACTATAACAATCTCTCACTTTTTGATGATGTCAAATAATGTTATCGATAAGAAAGTTAGCATAATTTTTTGGTTTTTTTTAAATAAACATAAAAGCATGAACAGAAACATGAATATATAAACAAATATACATTTCATTGAAGGTACATACTAACTAAACAAAGAATGACATCTAAACAAAGCATATATTAACTAAAGTACACAACATATTTCTCCCCCTTTTGACATCTCCAAAAAGATGAGTACCAAACAAAAACTTAGAAAAATATAATACAATGACACAATCAATAAGCAGGGTCCTGATTAGGTGGTGGTGGCTGAAAGTAGTGGTTGTTGGATGCGAACTGTTGATCAATCAAAGAAAATCTTTCCCTAAATTATTGTACATCCTCCTCATGCTATTAGTGTTGTTCTTAGATGTGAGAGTCAAGTTGAGTTTGGAGTTGGCCGAGACATTCATTATATCATAATGAGGATAAGCAGGTGCATGTCCTTGTTGTGGTGCTTGTCTTCTTGGCGGAGCATGTTCTCCTGCTGGAGCTGTATCTCCTTCTTCATCAAAGTTATGCTCATCCCACACTTGGCCCCAATGAAACTAAATACAGAAGGAGGCATCCGTATAGAAAATAGGTAGATTGTTGGGTTCACCAGGATAGGTTAACTGGTATTTGTGGTGAAGAATGTAACCTATGAGGTGGCCAAGAGCTAAGTTGAGTTTTTTATGGGTGCTAGGAAGATGAACAAGGGTCATGTTCGAGATGTATTCAAGAATTAAGTTCGCTTCATCAAACTTAGTATTCGACATGATCAGGTAGGTAACAATATATAAGATCGGGGTCATGCGAATCTTATATCCAGCTTTAGGTATGATTGGTGTTCTAAGAAACATGCTGAATGATGCGGGCATTTTGGGTTAGAGACTGGACAAGTAGTTGGTGTTGGTTTAAGGAAACATTCCTAAGGATTAGATTGACAGAACTCCTATAAAATTCATCTGTAATGAAGGAGTGAGCTCTAAGTCCTTCAATAGAAAGCTCAATATATTGAGCAAGGTCTGCCTTATTGATTTCTATTTTTCCAGCGGACAAAAGAGGTGAGGGTCAAGGTTTATACATTGAACATTAGATTTGCAAGGAATTAAAAAAGGAGCTTATAATCGAAAGGGAAAACCAGGGTGAGTAGGAATTATAGAGTAGTGGATGCAAATAGGCTCATCACCTCAAAGTTTAAGGTGGCTTGATTTAGCATCTGAGAGGGGGTAATCTTGTAAGCCTTGAACTTATAGTATGCTTTCTCATCCATAGCGATAAAAAATCAGTCCTTGTGGCGACAAGAGGAAGAAGAGCTTTCTAGGATGAGTCGGCCACACTTGGTTGCCATCGAGTAAGAGCAAGTGAGAGTGATTGTAGTGAGGAGAGAATGAGTGAAGTGATCTTAGCTCCTCTCTAATTTATAGATTTTTTTGACGATCGTACAGTACGATAAGCAGTTATGTCATCTGGATGAAAGTTTAGAAAAAGGTCATCAAATTATATAGTATGATAAGTATTTTATAGTACGATTTGAAGGAATTATGTTTTGTCCCGAGGGGGGGTAAATCTTTGATGATAATGTTTGTACAATATGAATGAGTGTTCATACAGTACAAATCCCAATTATATAATACCGATTGACTTTAATTCGTCCTAATCCATTTGTACACATGGATCGTACAATACGAAGAAGAGATATCGTACAGTACGAAGTGCAATTATATAATACCAAATAATTTGAATGCAAAGCCAGGTGGATCGTACAATATGATGATAATCGTACAATAAGATGTGTAGATACAAAATTGAATATGGATTGTGGGTTTAACATAGGGCTGTAATATGTGAAGTTCTGATAGATCGTATAGTACAAATATAGGTTGTATGGTATGATTGTGACAAAAAGTTTTGGAGTTCAGTGAGGTGAGTGTATGACGCTTAGGAAACACCATAGACCATTTTTTTATTGACTATATTTTTTTTTTAATTTTTGACTGATATTAATTTTTTTTATCACACATGCATGTCTATGACACTAAATTTTGTTCTCAAAGTGCTAAAGGTGTCAAAGGCTAGTGGTTTCATAAATATGTCTACTAATTGATCTCCTATAGCTATATTATGCAATTCTATGTCTCCTTTAGCTACATGATCTCTTATGAAGTGATGTCTAATGTCTATGTGTTTTGTTCGAGAGTGTTGAATTGGATTTTTTGATATACAAATTGCACTCATATTGTCACACATAATTGGGATGGTTTATACTGGTAATCCAAGATCTAGAAGTTGTTGTTTCAACCATAGCGCTTGTGTAACACAACTTCGTACTGCTATATATTCTACCTCAATCATGAAGAGGGATACTGAATTTTTCTTCCTACTGAACCAAGAAACTAAATATTTTCCTATAAATTGGCAGGTGTTAGAGGTGTTTTTCCTATCTACCCAACATCCTGCTAAATCAGAATCTGAGTACCATAATATTTCAAAGGAGGAATTGGGCTTAGGATACTAAATTTCTAAGTTTGGGATGCCTAGTAGATATCTAAGAATTCTCTTGACAACAGTTAAGTGATGCTCTTTATGATCAGCTTGAAATCAGGCATAGAGGCACACACTAAACATTATATATGATCCTACTTTATTGAAAAAATTATCGGTCGTTAAATTTTAAAATTGTCTTCTCCCGCGATTTTAGCGGGGTGGTTGCCGACCATCCCCGCCAACGTGCCGGCGGGATTCGACGTCGAAGATGGAGGTAAAGTCTAGATCATCGTCCGATGCTTGGGCGAATATTCGTAGAAGTCTTAACGCTCCTGTGCGAGCGTCTTCAGATGTTTTCAATGGAGGACAGAAATCTGATGCAATTTTTAATGGCCATTTTAAGGAAAAACATCTGATGATCAAAGAAGGTGGATTGTTGAAAAACAAAGTTATTCCGATAATGACTGGTAAAGGTAAGGAAATTTTCAAGGAAGATGGAGTTTTAAGCTTGAAAAAATTTAAAACTATAACGGGCTTCAAACAAATGATGGAGAAATTCAAAGGAGATGCTTCAACTTCTGTTGTTAAGACTAAATTCAAAACTTTATCTCTTCCTACTTCTCGAATTTCTTGTAAAATTGTGGAATGTGGACTGGATGATATCAGTAAAGAAAATGTGAACAAGATGATTGAAGAATTTCCCCTGCTGGCTGATAAACAGGTGAATGAAGATGAAACTGTTAACACTGCTAAGGTTAACAATGGAACGAAGAATATAAACTCTGCTTGGTCAAAGAGATAGAATATAAGGGTGGATAAACTAGATCTGGGATCTTTCCTATCTGAGGATGGAAGCACTGTCAAGCTGCATGCAGAAAATGAAATCATCAATGCTAAAAAACTAGATTGTTCTTTGGTTTTGAAACTATTTGGTGATAACTTAATGTTTCTCTTCAGTCTGTAATGATATGAGAAAGCAATGGAGCAGATTTGGAAAGTTTTATATAAATGGTTTAGGCACTGGATGGGTGCTTTGCTCATTTGAAAATCCATATTATATGGAAGAAGTTATGACAGGAGGTCCTTGGTATGTGAAAGGGCATGTGGTAGGAATTGACAAATGGTCTCCCTTGTTTTCTACAAAATCTTAGAAAGGGATTTCAGCTCCCTTATGGATAAGATTACCAAATCTACCTCTACAATGTTGGGATGATATCAACATTTGTAGGATTGCATCAAAGGTGGGAAAGCCATACTTGCTTGATGGAAATTTTTTCAATGGGGAAGAAGGGAATACACTAGAGTTTGTGTTCGTGTTCCCCTATATGAAAAAATTACCACTTGGAATCTGGGTGGAAGGCTTATATGGTAATTTTTTTCAAAAAATTATTTATGAAGGCATCTCAAAGCTATGTTACGAATGTGGCTTTATTGGTCATTCCATATCAGAATGTAAGAAAATAAAGGATAAAAATGTTCAATCCATTGATGTTCATGATATGGAGAAGAAAGATCAAGATCAAAGCAGCACCAGAACTGGAGACATTTCTAATCAACAAGAAGAGGATATTAATTATGGACCAAGAATACATACATATGGCAAAAAAAATTTTTCTGAAATTGTTAAAAGGAACACAGGTACTCCTTTTATACCAAAATTACCTGCAAAACAAGTTTTTGTTCCTAAAAAACTTATTTCCTCAAATGCACAAGCTCAATTGTCACAAAATGTTTCTTTAAAGAATGATCTGAACACTATTCCTTCGGTAGAAGAAGTTGTTATCCAGCAGGCAATTACTTCAGATTTTGTTAAAAATGCTGAGGATCAATTAAAACAAGGTCAAATCCCTACTTTTAATAAATTTGATATTCTTTCTGATATGAAAGATAGCTTGGTTGATAATCTGAGAATGGAAAATGCTGATAATGAATTTGAAGAAGGAGAGATTCTATGTTCTGCTGCTGATGGAAATGAAGCTATAAAGATACAAGACCAAATATTAGGAACTGAAGATTCAAAAAAAATATCAAATCTACAGATAATTCTTCTTCTAAAAAAAAGATCAAGCTGATCAAAGAGCTCAAATCATTGGGAGATGGAAATATAGTCAAGCATAACAGGAAGTTGGAAAGTGGAAGAAATAAAAAGGTGGGGGGGCCGTCTCCTCTTTCTTATCAATGACTTATCTAGTTTTTTTGGAACTGTAGAGGGGCCAATAAGAGTGAGGCCGCTCTATATCTCAAGTTGGTAGTTAGAGAAAATGATGTTTTTTTTTGTAGGGATAGTTGAAACCAAAATCAGCACATTGGAAAATTCACAGATTTTTAAATTTCTAGGAAACAATTGGGATTCTTTTATGGCTCCTTCCATTGGGCTTTCTGGAGGTATTTTGGTTCTTTGGAGAAAGGATGTAGTAGCTTTTTCAGTTATAGAGGTTTCTGCTCAAGTTATCATTGGTAATCTTGAAATTGTCAATAAAGGAAGTTGGCAGGTCTCTACTGTATATGGAGTCAGGAGTAGGGTGGAAAGGAAATCTCTTTGGGAGATTTTAGAAAAAAGGTGTGAAAAAAATAAACCAACAATTATGGGAGGAGACTTTAACTATATCTTATCACAAGAGGAGAAAAGAGGGGGAAAAAATTCTCTTTATCTCAAGGAGCTATTGATATGAAGATGTTTATGAACAACAATGACCTTCATGAAATTGGGTTTATTGGACCCAAATTTACTTGCTGCAACAACAAATCTGGGGGAGGACGTATCTTAGAAAGATTGGATAGATGCCTTATCAACTCTTTTGCTATGAACTCTATTAATCTAGCCTTGGTTAAACATTTATCACGTATAGCTTCTGACCACTGCCCAATAGTGTTGGAGCTGTTTAAATCGGTGATACCAATTCACAAAAGTATACGGTTTGAAGATGTATGGGGTACTTATCATGGAGCTTTTGCTATTGTAGCAAATACTTGGAAGAAGGGTGGAGGAAATGATCCATCTAATGCTTTAAACCTAAAGTTTAAAAGAACTCTTAAAGCCTTATTCTATTGGAGTATGGCCAAATTCAAGAGTTTGAATGATTTGAGAGACAACTTGAAGAAAGAAATTTATGAATTACAAATTGAAGAAGCTGATGTAATGCTTTCCGAGACAAAGCTGCTACTACTAAGATCCAAGGTAAATGAGCTAAACTGTGTTTTGGCTAGATTAAAAATATTTGGTGGAGGCAAAGAGCCAAGGCTAGATGGTTAGAAGAAAGAGATACAAATTCAGCTTTTCTTTCATTCTTTTGCAAATGCTAGAAGGAGTGCAAACTGGATAAATCAAATAAAAAATGAAGAAGGTAATTTCACGAATCAATTTAAAGAGTTTGATAGGATTTTTTCAAATTTCTTTAAAGCTAAATGGAGTCATAGAACATGTAAACTGGATGGATGGCCTCAACCTGCTGCTGTGGTGGTGGATAAAGAGGATCAACTCAAATTAGATGAAGATTTTTCTAAGGAGGAGCTTCAAGAAGTGGTTAACAACTTGGGAAAGAACATTGCACCAGGGATGGATGGAATTACATCCTCTTTTATCAATGCTATTGGAAGGTAATTCAATTTGATGTTTGGAATGCTATTTAAATGTTCTTCAAAACAGGAATTATGAACCAAAGCTGGAAGGGGACATTGATTGTTATAATTCATAAAGTTCAAAATCTAGTTTATCCTAAAAATTACCATCCAATCAGTCTTTGCATGACTACTTATAAAATTAGTAGTAAGGATTTTGTTGAATAGGATGGAAATGGTTATTCATAAGATTATTTCAAATGACCAAGAACCTTTCCTAAAAAGGAAGATCATTGAATGAACATGTTCTTTTGGCTCAAGAGGTCTTCAACAAAATTAGACAATCAAAAGCTAAGAAAGGTTTTTTAGCAATCAAAGTTGATATGGAGCAAGCTTATGATAGCATGGGATGGCAAGCTTTGAGGCAAGTACTTCTTCATTTTAAATTCCCTAGCAAATTTTCGGATTTAATTATGAATTGTATTTTAGATCCAAAATTTTGTTTATTGATTAATGGGAATAAAACAAATTGGATTGAAGCTAAAAGTGGATTTAGACAAGGATGTCCTCTATCCCCTTTTCTTTTTTTTTTGTGCTCACAAGTTTTATCAGAGGCTATTCATCAAAGTGGGAAGAAGATGGGTATTCAAATTGCCTCCAATGCACCAAGAGTGTCTCATTTGCGGATGATATACTAATTTTTTCTGAAGCAAATTTGATGAAGATCAAGAAAATCAACAAATCGCTAAAAAATTATTGCAATTGGACCTGTCAAAGGATTAATTACAAAAAATCTTTGATGGTGTTCGGCAAGATTGTGAATCTAAGGAGGAGGAAAGAAATTGTAAAAGCTTTGAAATTCAATTCTGCTTCAGAAATGGATTATCTTGGTATCAAGCTTACTCTTAGGAGGAAGGTAAGCTCAGATTATAGAAAACTGATGGAAGTTGCTTTAAATAAGCTAAACATATGGGGAAAGAATTTTATCTCATTGGAAGGTAAAATGGCCTTATTGAAATCAGCTTTCTTATCTCTTCCTATTTTCCTTTCAACTATTTCCTTGGTGCCTTTGGGAATATTAAAGGAATTTGACAAGTTATGTAGAAACTTCTTGTGGAATAAAAAAAATGGAAATCTGGGATTGCATTATGTCTCTTGGAAGGAGCTTTGTAAACCAAAACATAAAGGAGGAAGAGGTCTCTTTTCGGCAGTTGAGAAAGTGGGTCATCTTAGAGCCAAGTTTTCTTTGGAATTCAATTGGAAGCCGGAATCTCTACTAAACAGAAAAACAAAAGAGAGATGACTTTTTAGAGAGGAAGTGTATTGATGAGAGATGTATCCAAGTGGCAGAAGGCAGTGTGAAAACCCTTTCCCAACTCTTTCAGATCTTAAGATTTTTTCTATGCATGAGGATGCTAATATTAGGTGGGAAAAAGTGGATAGTGATATTAAGAATATTGTAAAAGAAATACTTGGAGTATCAATGGGAAAAACTCCTAATAGTAAAAATAGTTGGTGGTGGAATCCAAATGTGCAAGGAAAGATAAAAAATAAGAAGATTTGTTATAAATATTTGTTTAGTTGTAAATTTTTTGATAATTGAGTAATATATAAAGATGTACGTAAGGAATCTAAGAAAGTTATATACGATGCAAAGATCTTAGCTTTTAATGATTTATATAATAGATTAGATAATTAGGAGGGAGAAAGATAATTGTATAAGTTATCCAAACAAAGAGATATGAGTGGTAAGGATTTATTTTAAGTGAAGTGTATTAAGGATAAAGATCAAAAAGTACTTTTCTTAGATGATGATATTCAACAAAGGTGGATGAGATATTTTGCTAATCTCTTTGATGAAGAATGTGAAAATACGATTGAGTTTATTAACCTTAACACCCTAAATGAAAATAGAGATTTTTATTTTTATTGGCATATTAGTAAAATCAAAGTTAGAGAGGCTTTAAAAAAAAGAAGTGTGGAAAAGCTGTTGGACTCGATGATATTCCAATAGCGGTATGGAAATTCTTAGGAGATGAAAGAATTTCTTGGCTTGCTAAACTTTTTAATACTATTTTGAAGACTAAAAAGATGCTAGATGAGTGGATAATGTGTGTGTTAATTCATATTTTTAAGAATAAAGGTTGATGCACAGGATTGTGTGAATTAAAGAGTAATTAAGTTAATATGTCATACTTTAAAACTATGGGAGCGAGTTATAAGGCGTAGGTTGCGGTGTAATACTAATGTTTCTCAAAATCAATTTGGATTCATGTTGGGTAGGTCTACTATGGAAGCCATGCATTTATTGAGTGCTTTGATGGGAGAAATATATAGAGAATAAGGAGAATCTATATATGATATTTATTGATTTAGAGAAAACATATGATAAAGTCCAAAGAGAAGTGCTATGGAGAGTTCTTGAAAAGAAAGGAGTTAATAATGCTTATTTTCAAATCATTAAATATATGTATGCAGGAGCTATTACTTGTGTTCAAATACAAGGTGGTTTGACCAAGTATTTTCCTAATTTGATTGGATTACATCAAGGATTACCCTTAAGCACATATCTTTTTGCTTTTGTCATGGATGTTCTCACTAGACATTCGTAGGAGGATGTACCTTGATGTATGCTTTTTGCTGACAATATTCTTCTTGTTGATAAAGTTAGAGAGGGAGTTGAAGGTAAACTTGAATTATGGAGGTCAACCTTAGAGTCTAAAGGTTTTCACTTGAGTTGATCTAAAACTGAATATATGGAGTGTAATTTTAGTAGTAATAGACCTAGTGAGGGGATTTTGACTTTGGGCGATCAAGTCAATAATAAGAGTACACATTTTAGATATCATGGATCTATTGTTCAAAGTGATGGTGAAATAGATGGGGATATTATACGCCAAATTCAAGTGGGATAGTTGAAGTGGAGGAATGCATCGGGCTTATTGTGTGATAGAAAATCCCCCTCAAACTCAAGGGAAAATTCTACAAGATGGTGGTGAGACCTACAATGCTTTATGGTGTTGAATGTTGGCCATTGAAAGAAAAGCATAATACTAAGCTAAGTGTTGTAGAGATGAGGATGCTCAGATGGATGAGTGACTTTACCCTTAGAGATAGAATACAGAATGAGCATATACATGAAAAGGTTAGCATAGATCAAGTGGAAGACAAGATTAGAGAGAGTCACCTTAGATGGTTTGGTAACATTAAACGAAGGCCTTCAGATGACTCGATTAGGAAAGTTGAGGTATTTGATTTGACTTGTGTTAAGAAAGGTAGAGGTAGGCCTAAAAAGACATGGTTAGAAAATATTAGAAATGATCTTTCTTTATAAAATTTAAATGAGAATTTGAATTTTAACTGGACATAATGGAGAAAAAGGATTCATTTAGCCGATCTCACGTAGTAAGACAAAGGCTTGTTATTGTTGTTGTTAAAATATGCATCCAATTAGCTTGAATTTTATGGGTTAAATTATAGAATGTAATCTACAATTGAAGTCTCCATTGAGCACAATTGAATGTTCAAATAATTGGTTTAGAATTTGACCCAAAAGTTTGAAAATAAATTGCAAACAATACATAGAAAGTTAGGGTTTAATTGTAATGTGATTGGTACATTCTTGTGAAAGTGTTAGACACCAATGGTTACAATCCCTATTAAATAGTAGATCAGTCTAGGTTAATTAATTTAGGTCTAGGGTTCTATAACTTAAAATAAAATTTATAGAAAATTCATTTCAAATCCAAAAGGTAGAAACTGAAACTTAGATAATTCAGTTACATCGTAAATCCCAAGAATTAATTTGGTGACAATTAGTGCTCCCTAAGTTATTTAAATCACAAGCTCTAATTTTGGCCTTGAAATGTGTAAATTACGTAATTAATAAATAAAAATACTAAAAAAAATAAACTAAGCTGCACTCAACTATAAATTGAGACAAAATCAGAGAAAAATTAAAGTCCCTTGAAATTCCATCTAAAATAACCTTAATTACAATTTGGGTATTGGTCTAATTGACCTCAAATTAAATTAAATCATATAATATAATGTATCAGTCTACTTGGCCTCAATTAAGATTTAATTAAAAAAAATCATATAAAATCATGTAATGGTCCTATCAACCTCAATTTTTTAGTGATTGCATCTTGAAATTACCATGATTTATGGTAAGAATCTTTTGATTATTTGAAGTCATTTGATCAATTAATTGTAAAGTGCTAAGTTCCTTTTATAAGAAGGAACTTAAATATAATATTAAACTTGTAAATTTCAAATTTAAATAAATATAAATAAAAAATATAATCCAAAGTGCATGTAATTCTAAATAAATAGTATAATGTATGAAAAATAAAAAAAACTAAATCAATTTAAATCCTAAAGTAAAACATGCGTCAATCCCACCATTAAGGGATTATAATTTTAATAATTCAATAAATGAACTAAATAAATTAAATAAATTTAGATAAATTTTAAATAAAATCTAAAATAAATAAAAATAAAATAAAATAAATAAGAATTAAATAAAATAAAAAATTTAATAACTTAATTTTAAAAATTAAAAGAAATTAACTAAAATTTAGGTAAAATTATAAAATTTTAAAATTAAATAAATTAAAAAAAATCACAAAATATTTAATAAAAATGATTTAAATTAAATAAAATTTAATAATAAATCAAACTTAATTTAATATAATTAAATAAACCCATTAATTGAACCTAAATAATTAAATAAATCATTAATAAACTATAAATATAAATCCAAGGCTTCTTTCATTTGCTTTATTCCTTTGGGGGGAAACAAAATGAAATTTTTGGCAAACTAAACACAACTATAATAATTTGGAAATTTTATGTGTTTTACATGTAGAGAGAGAAGGTTTACAGAGAGGGAATTTTTACTTGTCTTGAATTTGAATTTGGCTGTTCCAGGTTTTGAATGTGTGATTCAAAATGGTGGAGGGTGGCTGATGGTCTCTTATGGCTAGGAATTTTTCTATTCCTAAAGGCTTTAGAGGAGTTAAGTGGGTTTGGATCGGTAGTAAGGGTGGCCCTGCTCAGGTTGGGGCTGGAGGGTGTTTTAGGAGGTCGGTTGGGGGATGTGGTTCTTAGGTCATTAAAGGAGGGGTTTCTTTAGATCATTTACATGTTAAGGATTCTTCATTTATTGGTATAAATAAGCATGTGGTCATTGATGCTATGGAATGTGGAGAGGATATTGTGGATGAGGATGATGGCTTGGTTCAATGTCAGAATAATGTGGCATTTGTAAATTTTGATGGTGCTTCCACTTCAAAATCTACATCATATTGTTTTTGAGGATATGATGGAGTTAAATTTATCAATAATTTAAGTTTGTCTTTATATGTTTTACATGAAGGAGGTAAGGTGGTGAAATCTTTGTTGAAAGGGTGGAAATCTATTAAAAATATTTAAAAATAAGTGATTTAAATGGGGTTGCTATCAAAGATAAGGATACCACACAAACTGATTTACTTAATACCCCCTGAAGAACTAAAATCTATAAATCAGGATTGTTTGGAATGTAAATACCTAAGGTGGTGGTTCCTACCAAAAAAATAAATCAACTTAACAAGAATAATCAATTTAATTCTTGGAGGAAGCCTCTTTATTTTAAAGCTATTAGTTTAAAATATTTTACTTCTTAATCAGTCAAGGGTAGTCCATGGTTTGTAGGGGGACATGTAATTAAAATTAATAAATGGACACCTTCTTTTTCCCCTTTGTCAATAAAGGGTATCTTTTCTATAACTTGGATAAGGATACCTCTTCTCCATTTTCAATTTTGGGATAAGAGGAACATTACTAGAATACCTTCAAAGGTTGGCCAACCAATGCTAATTGATAATCAATCTTTGAATTGGGGAAGAAGGAAATTTTCTTGAATTTGTGTAAAGATCAATTTATCTAGCAAGTTGCCTACTGGAGTATGGGTGGAAGGGTTATATGAGAAAAATTATTTAGCTTTGTAAATATGTGAGGTTGCCTAGTTTGTGCTTCAATTGTGGAAGACTAGGTCATAAGAAAAATACTTGCAAAGAGGTGATGCTTAGTAAAGTAGCAGGTAAGTGTGTAAATATTATGGTAAAAAATTCTATGTAAAACTTATCAAATGAAGTTGGAAAGGGCTCTACGACTTCTAAATCAAATAAGAAAGATTTTTATTTTATTTAATAGAAATTCTTTCCTAATAACATTCATATGGATCTGGATAAACCTTATATAAGAAATGAGTCTTATGGACCTTAGATCTTATTGATTAACACTAAAAAAAATTCATATAAGCTAGTGGAACTTCTAATTTGAAAGCATTAGTAAATGTTAGGAAGGATAATAATAAATTTGTAATTGGTCGATCATTTGTTGCTCTTATTAAAGTTGTTCAAGGGGATGCTAAAGGCATTGATACTGATAAAGTTCATTATGTATAATTTGATATATCTCATCTTAAAGTTTATAATTCAATGGAATTTATTATCTAGGATCATGCTAAAGAATCTATTATTAAAAATGTTATTGTGGTCCCAAATTACTATTAACAAAGGAGTTCTTTCTCTATATAGCAATGTGAATGCAGTTCAGGTTAAAGTAAAGGAATCAAAAGCACATGTAAATGCTGAGGAGGGTAAACTTAGATATAATGGTGATGATCAAATTATAAATGGTAATCATCCATCATTTAATTCTGATATTCATGCTGCCAAAGTTATTGTTACTGATCTAGGTGGTATTGGTGTTCAATTCAAAAATTTTGATGAGATTCAAGTTAAATATAATAAAAAATTTCATATTATAGATGATGTTATGTTCTTTACTTTTATTCAATTTAATCATTCATCTATAGGTTTTATGGTAAGTAAAAATCCTTCTTATGAAAATAATAATGATTGTAATACTGGGTGGATGATTACTCAAGAGGGTCACATTAACAATAATCCCCTTAATCATTTAGAATTTCATGGAAATGGTTGGGTGAATGTAAACTTATCTTCTAATAAGAGTAGGCTTAATAAGGAGTTAAATTTATTAGGCCCTATGGAAGATATTACTAGGAAGAGGAAAATAGATGTGGTGGATAAAAATATGGGCATGGACTTTCCCTCTTTACTAATTAATGTCCTATATTCTTTTTTGGAATTTTAAGGGAGCCAAAAAAAAGAGGCTACCCATTATTTGAAAAATATTGTCAAACAAAATGATGTGTTTTTTATTGGGTTATTAGTAACCAAGTTGACTTATATTTAAATAGCTAATGTGATTATAATGATTTTTTATGGGTGGGAATTCATTCATTCTCCTTTTTTGGGTATTTTAGGGTGTATTCTTGTGTTATGTGAAAAGGTTGTGTATTCTTTTTCTATACAAAATATGTCTAATTAATGTGTTATTGGTAAGCATATATCTCCAAAGCTTTGTTTTGGTCTGTTGCCATAGTTTATGGTAATAAACATGTTCATGTGAGAAGAAATTTGTGGGAAGTGATAGAAACTTATTTTTCCAAAGATCAACCTTCTATTGTAAAAGGGGATTTCAATTATATTATTTCATAGGATGAGAAGAAAGGGGGAAAAAGATTCATTATGTCTTAAGAGCCTTAAGAACTGAAAGATTTTATGGTAAATAATGATCTTCATGAAATGGGGTTTTTAGGACCCCAATTCACTTGTTGTAATAACAAGGAAGGGTTATCTCACATATGGGAAAAGTTGAATAATATGTTATTAAATGTTGATGCTTTAAATTATTATCCTTTTGTTGTTATTAAGTAGCTATGTAGACTATCATTCATTTATTTTCCTATTGTTTTCAATTTAACAAATGACAAACAAAAAAATTCTAGAATGCTTTTTTAAAATGTTTGGCCATCTTATCTTGCTTCTTGGGGCATTATTTTCAAAGTGTGGAATAAGCCTTTATTAGGTTGTCCTGCTGAAGTTTTGAATAAGAAAGTTAAGTAAACCATTCAAAATTTGCTTTATTAAAGCAAGAATAATTTTAAAGAGCTCATCCTATTAAAAGATTATCTTCAAAACACAAATTTTAAGTCTTCAAGAAGAAGAATGCACTTTGGATGTGTGTGTGTGTGTGTGGGGGGGGGGGGGGGGGGGGGGGGGGGGGGGGGGGGGGGTGGTGGTGGGGGCGAGTGAATCAAGATAAGCTTATGGAGTTGAGATGGAAAGTGCATGAACTATACATTACACTTGTTAGGTTAGTTACCTATTGTAGACAAAGGGCTAGAACTAGATAGTTGGTGGAAGAAGTTGATGCTATCACTCATTTTTGCCACTCTTTTGCTTCTACAAGGAGGAATGGTAATAGGATAAACTAAGTTGAAAATAATATTGGAGAGCTTGATCAAAATCCCGAAGCTATTGAAGCTATTTCTACATGTTCTTCTCGAGTGAAATGGAAGGAAAAAAACTTTTGAATTAAATGGGTGGCAAGATTTTAATAAGGGTCATGAGTTTGATGAGCTAAGGAAAAAAATGATTATTTTTAAATTCTCCAGAGAATATTTATTTAATGTTGTAAAGGAAATGAGAAATAATTAATCATGTGGAGTGTATTGGGTAACTGATACATTTTTCAAATCATATTGGGAAATTATTAAATATGACTTGTGGAAGGCAAATTTAAATGTTTTGATACTAGAGTTATGCCTTATAAATGGAATGATACTCTAATATTTCATTCCTAAGGTTTCTAATGCTTTGGAACCCTCCAAATTTAAACCCATTAGCTTATGAAAAATAATTTATAAATTAGTTGTAAGGATGTTGCTTAATATATTGAAGTTTTGTCTTCCTTTGCTTATATCTAAGGAGCAAGTGGCTATCGTACCTAGTAGATCAATTTCAGATAGTTATCTGATGGCACAATAAATTTTTAACAAGTTCAAAATTTCTATAGCCAAATTTGGGATGATGGCGCTCATGATTGACATGGAATAAGAATATGATAGCATGTGTTGGGATAGATTAATTCAAATTAAGAGGTTAATGTGCTTCCCTTCTAAATTTTCTAATTGGATTGCTAAATGTGTTTCTCAACCCATAGTATCTATTATTGGAAATGGGAAGAAGACTGATTAGATTGAAGAAAAAAGTTTGTTCAAGGAGGGTTGCCCATTTTCACCATTCCTCTTCATTTTGTGTTCTGAATTACTATTAAAAGCTTTTAACAGAGGTGGGGAAATTTGGATATAAAATTATCTTCAAAAGCTAAAAGGACACCTAACCTACTATATGCAAATGATGTTCTTATATTTGCTGAAGCAACTCATTCTTCAATGGGTAGGATCAATAAAATTCTGGTAGAATATTGTCTTTGGACAGATCATAAAATTAATATATCAAAATCTATGGTGTTATGTGGTAAATCTGTATCTGGCAAAAAGAAATAAAGGGTGATTGAATTGTTGGGATTTATATTGGTGAAGGAAAAAACTTATTTGGGTGTGAAAATTTCAATGAGGAGGTTAGCATATTTAGAGTTTAAAATGGCTATTACTCAAGATATAAAGAGATTAAATACTTTGGGTAATCACTCATTGTTAATTGCTGGGAGAGTTACCCTTATTAAATCGGCATTCTCATCACTTGATTCCTATATTGTTGCACATTATTTAGTTCCTAAAAGGATAATAAATGATTTCGACAAATTATGTAGAAATTTTCTATTGCATTGTGGGCTTCAAAAATTTTTCCCCGACCTCTGCCCCCTTTGCTTTTCTTTGGGGGAGTTTTAACGGATTAAGTTATGGGGTAAATTTTGGGAAGGAAAATGAGTTTGTAGATAAGAAACTACATAGATATTTCACCCTCATTTTGTGAGGACTTTATGATCTGAGTTCTGGTTTCCTTTAGATGCAACCCCCTATAGTTAATTACCCCTCCCGATTATGAGAGAGAACTTTCCATTAAGGCTAGTCATCGATGAATACGTCATATCTGTAGATACGTAGTATTAGGCATATAGTAGTAGCATGAGCATGGGTATTGGAGAAATTTGAACATTCAATATTTAAAATTATAAATTTCACCATCTTGCACTTAAAGCAGATGGTGGGGGAATTGATGATGGACCCAATCAAGATCTCATAGTTATGTCATCTTGGGCCATCTTGGTACCAGGTCTACTTAGTTAGAAGAGGTAGTTGACCCAACGTGACTGAAGGATCCTTGTCGATAGCCATGGGTTGCTTCATCCAAGGGGACCTTGTAGACCTGGGTTGGATGTTTGCATAAGGGGATAAATTTGAATCCACCTTAGCTAACAGAGGGCTTCATGCCCTATTGATTATATCCAATTGATTCATATCTCAAAGATTTGATTCCACTAAGGAATGTATTGGCTCTGGCTATAATTAGTATTTCATGGTGCCTTTCAACGAAAAATCTACTCGGTTCAGAGGGCTCGGGGTCATAGCCGCTTATCCTGTAGTACCATTTGTCAGCAAATTGTAGGTCAAAGGACACATACCACATCCTTATTAGCAGGAGATTATTTGAGAATGCATCCTAATAATATTTTTGACTAGGTATTAGCTCTATGTGAGCTGAAGTAAATTTCAATTTGTCCACCTCGATAAACTATTGCAGATGGTGGATGGATTTTGCTTTAAGTGATTAATGATTGGATTTCAATTTTAAATACCTAGACTTGGATGACTTTTGATATATTTGGATTTTTATGACTTTTGAAATATTTAGAATTAACCCCTCAGTAGTGATTTGCATTCAATATGGCCTTCATAAGGGTGACTTTAAAGTAACTTATATTTTTGTAGGAATTTGAATTTTGTGGAAGTTAGAGGGGGGTAATTTTGAAAAAAATACTATTTAAAATTAACCCCTCCAATTGAGATTTACATTTAATATGGCCATCATTGAGGTGTTTACGGTCATTTATATTTATGGATTGAACCCTATCAACTCTATCGAGTTATTGATAGTGGATCATGTTTTATAGGGTTTATACATTTATTTGTGAATTTTCTTTATTGGAGGCCTTGAAGGCCTAAAATAATATATAAAATAAATATCCTTGTCAACCTCATGACCATATATTTATTTAATGGTTCAAGCAGTGTCAACTCTTATTTACATAAATAGAAGGATCAGGCTCAAACTTAAGTCTATTTACTGACCCGTGTAGCATCCCTAAACATCATGTGTATTTCTATAACATACTTGTTGGGGCCCATGTGGGTGCTTGGGGGAATTTTTATAATTATTAATTAGACCTTGTCAACTCCTATTTACCTAGTTAGGATGATCATGTTTAAATTTAATGACCCACGTAGCATCCCTAGACGTCACGTGTGTTCCTATAATACACTTGTTGGAGCCAATGCTGGTTTTATGATTACCCTTGCCCCTTTTGTGTACCTATATGTATACAAATTATAGTGCATGTGTAGGGGAATTTTTAGATATTTAATGCTTCTCAGCTGTGTGGGTGACCACCATTTGAATCTAACATTCTATTTGGAACCTCGTACACAGCTTATGTCTGCTTGTATGCAGGTATTAGATCTGGGTGTGTGGCATTGTACTATAGTTATTTTCCCATGGATGATGTATTAGATATATGACCATCTTTTTTGAAGAAGCTTCGAAGCCTCAATAATCTTGTCCAAGTCAATGTTCAGAACCTGGTTGAACTGAGATTCATTCACTTCATGATGATTTGATCTAGCTTTCTCTTCCTAGAACCCATATAGGAATTGGTAGGCAACTCTTTTGATTATGCCATCATCATTATTTTTTATTTTTGACTTAAATAAAGAACAATCATTTCAACCTTGGATGACTGTGTCCTTACTGATGCCCTATACCTTAAAATCAATGATTGCTACCTTAAAAAGAAATCCTTTCAAGATCTATAGTGTAGTAAACCTCCACAAGTTGTAACATCTATAATTAAATAATTGACCATTAACATGAATAGAGGTATTTAGGCGCACTTGTTATTTTCAGCGTTCGTGGATGTCAGAACTATTCTTCCCAAGTATAGAACCCAGGAAGAAATTTTGAAATACCAAGAGGTTTAGTTTGAATTTACTCAAACATCTTCTCCATTCTTATAGGAGGTAGGGTTCCCTCCTCATACAAGGGCTCTCTTCAAGGAGTCAACTAATGCTTATATTTGTCATATGCACTTGTATACTTTTGTTTCCATAGGGGTCTTCCACATTGTACCCACTATTATTATCCATAAGTACTATATCAAGTATTACTACTTGTATGGGCTATTCACTATAACCTCTTGGATGTATATGTAGGAGAATTATTGTACTTACTTCATAACCACCTTTCCCTAATCTCAAGTAATCATTGATTGTACTTGTTTGCAAGGATGGGCCTTCCCCTATCAATTACTAGTGTTGCCATCTCAAATATAAGCAAACTGTTATTTGTGTTAGAGACTTCATTGATGCATATGGGAGACATCTATGCATTCAATAGTTGGTTGTTGCTTGCATCAAGGCCTTTATTAATGCATATAGCAGATATTTATACATTTTTCAGCGGTTGATGTTGTTTACAATTACATTATATCCAACTATATAGGGACTATTATGGGCATTCATTGCATCTATATCATGTCTGTATTCACCCTTCATAAGTGGTTTAGTATACATTCTTGTAGTGATACTAGTTGTAAGAGAGATGCTGATAATGATTGTATGAGGTTGAAAGTTTATAGAAGTTGTTAGACCTAAAGTAATATTCTCAATGCTAACCAAGAGGGGGGGGGGGGGGGGTGAATTAATAATTTTAAAAACCACTTAGAAATTTTATAGATAACCATTTTATAATTTTTGTACAATTAAAATTTTTATCAAACTAAAACTTTTCAACCACAAAATAAAACGTGTAGAAAAATAAAATTACGGTAAAATAAAAACACAAACATTTATAGTGGCTTGGTCTAACTTGACCTACGTATATTCCTTGAAGACTCCATCTTCAAGTATTGCAATATTATCAAAGTGACTCTCCTTTTTCTCCCATAGTAAGGTGGAGAAGCCTTTATAAAACACATCTCTTCTACCAATCCCTAATGCGATAGAGTTCTATCATCATTTTACACTCTCCAAGTATCGGCAGAGAACCGTCATCCTTTCACACCCTCTTAGTGTCGGTAGAGAACTGTCATCCTTTCACACCCTCATAGTGTTTCTAGAGAACCATCATCATTTCACACCCTCTTAGTGTCAATAGAGAACTATTATCCTTTCACACCCTCTTGGTGTCAGTAGAGAACCGGATCTTATTCAAAGATCTTCTATCGAGCAACTTCAAAGAAGTAAGGAAGAGATTCAACAAAAAATATAAAGAGATCCTCACCTTTGGGCAAACTTATGTACCCTTCACAAAATTTCAATTAAAAGATCTCTTTACACACTCTTAAACACTTTCCCAAAGTACTCTCACACTTTCTCTCAAAAAAAAAAAAATAAAGAAGGAAGTCCACAGTCAGTTTTTAAGACCTTAAATATGAAAGGCATGAAAAACCATCCTGAAAAATAAAAATTTTAAATTTGCCATCCACGATCATACAGTACGATCAAAGATCATATGTATAAATAGTTCAAAATTTTCTCATATGATACAATACAAACTATTTTCATACTGTGATTGACCTGTGTACGAACTAACATCAGACAATACGACCAGTTCTAATTTAAATAAATTCATCTGGTATGATTTTAGAACAAACTTATTTCATACTCTGGAATACATACTGTATGAAACCCCTATTGTATAATATGATATGTTTTACTCAAAGCATGTTTCATTTTGTTTAAAAATGGATGAGTCCATTTCGTACTATGGAAGTCATTTGTATGATCCTAGAATTATACAATATGAATAGTTCAAAAAATTTACCTGTTCATATGAATGAAAAGATACACAACTATTTCATACTCTGGATGTTGTTTGAACGAACCTAAGATCATTCAATACGAACAGTTCAAAAAAAAAAATTGAGTTCGATAAGATGAACTTGCACATATTTATTTAGTACTCTCGATGTCATCTGTATGAAGGTAACTTTGTACAATACAAATAAGATTTAGAAAATTTTTCTAGCATGGTTCGATTAACTGCTTTCTGGAGGAACGCTCAGTTCAAATCATCCCATATGATCTAAAATCATGTAGTATAATTAGTTTAAAAAAATTATAAATTTTAACACTCCCAGTGCCTGTGTACACAATTACCCAATTATAATAATACTCTCTCAAAACTCAAAAAAAGTATAAAAAGCACAAACTTAAAAAATAGTAAACCCTAATCTAGTCTCACAAGAAGTCTTCAACTGTTTGTAGTATGATTTTTCTAAAATATTAGTACACACAAACAACCAAAGTAATATTTCCAATATATGTTAGGAGAAATAGTAATCAATACAATAATATTTTGAATAATCCAAAATACATATGATATGAAATTATAGTTATGAAAATTAAGTTGCAACAATCTCTCTTTTTTATGATAACAAAATAATTATTATTTGAGTTAACATATAAAATAATTTGTCTCCTTAACTCCCCCTAAATGAATGACCAACTAAATAACAAGGGATTCCCATGAAGATTAAAAATTATAAACCTAAAAATAAAAAATAAATAACAAACAATAACTACTCAAATAAAAAATAACTTAAATAAAAATGCATACTCAAATAAAAAATATCTCGAACAAAAAGGCGAACATGAACAAACATTCAAACATTCAAAACATACACACATTCAAAATACACACAAAATACATGTATACATACACACATTACACACATACATCAATCATCAAATAATATTCTAACTCCCCCTTTTGACAACAACGAAAAGGGAAATACATCTTGAAATGAAAGGTTTTTTTAGTTAGAATAGAAAAGGATTTTAAACCAATTGCAAAATTAATATTAATTTCATAATACTAAGAAGAAAATTTTTAAAAATTTTAAATCAAAGAATAACTAAGATAAGAAAAGTCAACTAGGTTCATTGTTCATACTAGACAAATTATATAAAAATGATTATTGTAAAAATGATTAAATGAAGATTAGTTAACTTCAAAAATTCAATATTGAATATAATTATTAATTAGATGGATTTAGATTAGAGATTTAATGATAATGAAAAGAACAATATAAAAGCTTTCAATTGGCAACATTGCGCATCTTTTTAAATATTTGTGGCACAATTTATGCATTTTTTCTATTTGGATTAATTTTGTTTCTCTTTTTACTTTGCAAACTATTACACATCTTTTCTATTTTTGCATGCTTTGTGCATTTCTCTTATTCATTAATATTTTTTACTTTTTGGGTCTTTCCAATATAAGTAATATAAATTTAAATTATAATAATAACAAAAATAAACATATTGAAAAAATAAAATAAAAATAATAAGACATTAATTTTGTAATAATTATAATTTAGATATGTTTTCCTATAAGAACATGACATTGATCTCCTTATCTAAATCTAGTTATAATTTTAATTTTAATTTTTTGAAAGATTAAATTTTAAAAGGAAATTAATTTTTAGAGTAGAGTAATTGATAACCAATTTCAACGATCAAATACAAAAGCTTTTTTCCATTAAAGATATAAACATTTCAAGAATTAAGAATTAATAAATTTTTAACAAAATATATCTTATTTCATTAATTTTTCAAGCACATGCAAAAGCAAGATCAACACAAGGAAACACTAACATAAGAAAATACTGAAATCACAAGAAATACATCTTAACTTCAAACATAACTACTCAGAAGTAAGAACAACATAGAAGTACATTTAGAAATCTTAGGTGCCCTAATCTGAAGGAGGTGGCTGGTTGAATATTAAAAAGTAACTATTCATTATAATTACATTCATATTGACCGTATGAAATTGACCTTTGATCCAACCCACATCTTCCTGATATCTTGCATCCTACTAAATTAAGTGATTCTCAATTTAATCAAAGCATTGATAAAAATGAGTCTCTAATCTATCAAAGCACTTGACCATTTCCTAGTAGAAATTCTGGTTAGGTCTAGGGTGTAGGAGCTCCCCCCTTCTTCCTTAGAATCATCACCCTCATAACTCTGATCTTACCGAAAAAGTGGCATCAGTGAAGTAAATTGGAAATTCTATTGGAGTATCAAGATAGATCAGATTGTACTTCTTTTCTAGTATGTAGGCAACTAGATATCCTAAAGCTACATTTTTCTTTCTCTTATGAAGTTGAAGTATAATTAAAAAAAAAAGATTATAAATATAATCCATGATGAGTTGGGCTTCATCAAAGATTTTTTTAGTCATAATCAGATAGGTGACTATGGACAAAATTGGAGTCATATTTGTACAATCACCAACTTAAGGAATAATTGACATTCTCAAAATATGCTGGATGACCCGGGCATTTTGATTTAGGATGTAAACCCTAGATAAATGACTCACTTGGGATACACCTCTAAGTGTTTGATTAATTTTAGACCAATCAAAATTGGCTCTTGAGGTCAAAGTATGGGCTATAATCCTTTGGGTTGTCAAGTGGAGAAAGTTACCTAAATCTTCCTTTGTAATTTCTATACGTTGTTTCTGAACATAGGAAGTAATCCTAGAGTGGTCTTGGTTTACTCTCACATTGGCCAAAAAGAATTAGAAAGTCTCTTTGTGGTCGACATATATAAGAGTTAGGATGAAAGAAAGTTGAGTTGAAGCAAATAAGGGTATGAAAGAAAAGTGAAGATCACCCTAAATGAGAAGTTGAGAAGGGGTGATTTTGGCAACAGAATACCTAAAGTAGGCATCCCTATTCTCTTTAGATAGAAATTTATCATCTCTACCACTTATAGAAGAAGAACCCTTAGAAAGATGGGGTTGTTTGCTAGAACTTGCAATTCCTAAGATGTTGGCTCTAGAGGGTTTTCAAATGGATATAAAAGTGAATGAAAATGATTTCAAAGACCCATCTATTTAAAGGAAAATGACCTATTATATAGTAAAAATGTTGGATCATACATACAATTTTAAAATCATATGGGATGAAAATATTTTTGTACGTACGAATGGAAACAACCAAAAATTAGACGGCTTTTTATAAAATGCCATTTTTGAGGCATCCTTTTGTATATGCTTTTTGACCATACGATTGTATAGATGAATGGGTATTCATCTGAGATGATTAGAATATTAAAGATCATTTTAAAGATAGTTAGGTTCATCCCTCATAGAAACTGACATCTGGATCATACATACAAACTTTGATTTCATATGGATGACCAGCAATTAATAACTGACTCCAACTGGTAAACTGTCCATACATATACAGACAAAACTACACATAATATACAGTATGATGATGTCATCGTACAGTGTAAAACCTTATAAAAAATTATGTTTCGTGTGCTCAACTCCAAAACCAACCATGTACATGCTACAAAATTCATACGGGATGAAAATAGTTTCGTATAGTATAAATAGAACCCTTAGAAAATAAGACATGATAATCAGAAAATCTTCTCAAAATCAATCATTTTATATCAAGTGACATGCTTCCAATCTAATCAGAAATAAAAATAAAAATACAATACTAAACACATAAAAATAAACAAAACAAATAAATAGAGACAAACTAAATAGATACATATTTACAACAAATCAAGTTTGTAGAATTTTCAATTTAAGTATTAAGATCAATCACACCTAACCTGGTTCTTAAGGTGCTAAAAGTGTTGAAGGCTAGTGGTTTTATAAAAATATCTATAAGTTAATTTTTTGTAGTAACGTGATTCAATTCAATCTCTACCTTAGCTACATAACCTCTAATAAAGTGATGCGTTATATCTATATGCTTGGTTCTAGAATATTGAATAGGATTCTTTGAAATGCATATAACACTAGTATTATCACAAAAAAATAGAATTATGCTAATTGAAATTCCTAAATCAATCAATTATTATTTCAAAACAAAAAACTTATGCCACATTACTACCTAAGGCAATATATTTTGCTTCAGCGGTAGATAGAGTTACTGAATTCTATTTCCTATTAGACTAAGAAACTAAAGAATTTTCTATGAATTCGTATGTTCCAGATATACTTTTTTGATCAACTGCAAAATCTAAATTAGAATATCCAAAAATTTCAAATGAAGAGCTATACTTAGGATATAAAATCTCTAAGTTTTGAGTTCCCAAAAGATATATAAGAATTTTTTTGCTATTGTCAAATATGATTCTTTGGATCAGATTAAAATCTAGCACATAAATAAATACTAAATATTATATATGCTCTACTAGCAGTCAAGTAAAGCAATGATCCAATTATACCTCTAAATTTCTTTTAATCAATAGGTTTTTCCTTTGGGTTCTTATCTAATTGAATTGAGGAACTCATTGGTGTAGTCACTAATTTAGCATTATCTATTTCATATTTCATGAGAATGTCTTTAATATACTTTGACTAACTAAGAAAATTTTCTTAATAACTCAAATCTCCCATCAAACTTATCATAAATTCACTACTCATTATTTTTGAAAAATCATAATAAAGATTTTTATTTATGAATCCAAATAAAATTTCATCAATATATATTTGAACAATGAGTATATCATCTCCTATCTTCTTCAAAAAGCGAGTGGTATCCACACTTCCATTTACAAAAGATCTCTCTAATAGGAAAGTGCTTAACCTCTCATACTAAGCCTTAGGCACCTGTTTCTGCCCACATAATATCTTTTTCTATTTAAACACATGATTAGGAAAATTAAATTTTTCAAAACCAAGATATTGCTCAACATAAACATCATCTTGTATCACTCTATTTAAAAAGGCACTCTTGACATTCATTTGATATAATTTAAAACCTTTTAAATAGATAAAGGCTAATAAAATTATAATTACTTTAAGTCTTGCTATAGGGACAAAAGTCTCTTTAAAATCAATCCCTTCTATTTGATTATACCCATTGACCACCAATCTTATATTATTTCTAATCATAACTCCTGAATTATTCATTTTATTTTTGAATACCCACTTAGTTCCAACAACACTTTGATCATTTAGCCTTTCAATCAATTCCCAAATATCATTTCTTTCAAATTGATTCAACTCTTTTTTCCTGACCAAAACCCAAAATTCATCTAAAAGTGTTTGATTTATATTTATGGGTTCAACCATCGATATAAAGGCAGAATGGTTTACCTCTTTACTAAGTCCATTCCTAGTCCTAATACCCTCACTAGGTTCACCTAAAATCAATTCCTTATGGTGATTCTTAGAAAATTTGCATTCTCTAGACAAAGGGTTTTTTTTTTTAAATTTTATTCCAAATTTATCTTCTCAATTTCTTGAAAGTTATTTTCAATATGATCATCTTTCAATCTTGGCTCTTCTGAAATATCAGATTCATCAAACATAATATGTGTGGTCTCCTCAACTACCAAAGTTCTCTTATTAAATACTCTATAAGATTTTTTAATATTAGAGTATCCAAGAAAAATTTCTTCTTCAAATTTTGAATCAAAATTTTCTAAAGGAGTTTACAAATTATTATGAATGAATACCTTACATCAAAAAACATGCAAATGTGACAAATTTGGTGTTTTCCTTAAGAAGTTCATAGGATATTTTATTCAATTTTGATCTAATACTTACCCTATTAAAACATAGCAAGAAGTACTAACTACTTCAGCCCAAAAAATATTTTAGATGTGAGTATTCAACTAACATGGCTCTAGTATCTTCAATTAACATTTTGTTATTTCTTTTTACAACCCCATTCTACTGAAGGGTTCTAGGTGCTGAAAAATTATGATCAATTCTTTTCTCTTTATAAAAATTTTCAAAATTTTCATTTTCAAATTCACCTTCTTGATCACTTTGAATTGATAAAATCTCGCACCCTAATTTCCTGGAATCTAAGTACAAAAATTTCTAAATTTCCCAAATTATTCACTCTTATAAAATAAAAATTTAACCCAAGTGAATCTTGAAAAGTCATCAACTATAACAAATCCAAATACTTTACCTCCTAGACTTATAATGCTAACTGGTCTAAAAAGATCCATGTGAATGATTTCTAATAATTTTTTAGTTCTAAGATTCTTAATGGAATGAAAGGAGGGCTTCACCTATTTTCTAAGTTGACATGTATCATATAGGTGATCCTTAGTTCTAACAAGTTCTTTTTGGATAATTTTCCTATGATTTTTCATGCTAATGTGACAAAATCTCCTATGCCATAAACATGGTTCATCACTAATTATTTTGAGACAAAAATATTTGGAAATTTAATACAATTCAAATCAAGTATGTACACATTATTTACCCTAATTTCATTTAAAATATCAATTCCATTTTGGCTTATTATACAACTAGTGGGAAAAAATTTTATACTATAAACCTTATCACATAGCTGACTAATACTCAATTGATTATTCTTTAAGACTTCTACAAGTAAAATATTCTCAATGAAAAAATTGTTCAAGTTTCTAATCATAGCTGTGCCTACCACTTTCTTAGTGGTGTTATCTTCTAGTGTAACCTTGTCATCATTCTTGGCTTCCAATGATATGAATTATGTAGTGTCTTATATCATATGCTTTGAACATTTATTATCTAGGTACAAAATGCTCTCACGAGGTCTTGTATGAGAGCATTTCTATAAGATAATCAAATGTTAGTCTTAGGAACCCAAACAAGTTTTATTTTTTGTCTTGGCAAAATCAATCTAGATACATGTTTGATATGTTTAGTTTATGCATCTTTAGTCTCCACACTAGATATGATTTACTATGAATAGTACAAGTGTGAGAAATATGGCCAATTATTCCACAAAAAATATTTAACTCTAAGAAAAGGATTTATCAATCTACATGAATAAAACTGTCTTTTCCTAGGTTTTAGAAATTTTGGCTTCTTATCAGGATTGAAAAATTATTCATGTGTGGATGGAATCCTATTTTTCTCAAGTGCTTTCAATTCAACTTTAAAAAAATGAGTTAACACTTTCTAAAATAGCATTATCAACTTTCAAATAATGCTATCTATTACCAGATTTATTCATAAATATTTTAAAACCTTTTTTAAGTTAAGTGAGGGATGATTTCAATAATTCATGTTGTTTGTTCAATTCATCAAAGTCATCCAATAGTTTCATGTGATCACTATCAATCAGTGCATAATCTTTCCTAAGGATTTTATAATTTTTTCATAATTCTAGAAAGTCTAAGTCTATCCTACCATGCATTTTTTTTTTAGTTTTTTATATGCAATATGAATTTTCTCAGAAACATCAAATAACTCTTTATAGGATAAATCACATACCACTTCTTGATCTGATTGATCAAGCTTGTCGGCCATCAATTACAGGTTGGTGACTTCCTCTATTTTTGTTTTTGAAGAATCTAAAGCTAAGTCTACCCAAAATACTATCTGCAATCTCTTCTTTCTCTTCTTTACATTACTTTTGTACTTGACCTTTTCCTTATTAGGATTGGCTTTAAGATTCAGGCAATCCATTTTAATATGTCCAGGCTTCCTTTATTCATAACAAATTACATCATTATAAGCCTTAACATTTTTGTATAACTTACCTTTATTCCACTGCTTATGTCTCCTTTGCTTCCTTTTTAGAAAAATCCTAAATTGCCTTATCATCAAGGTAATGTCATCTTCATCCTCAAGTTGAGACTGACGACTCTCTGAGTCATCCACTTTCAATGCTATGTTCTTCTCCTTTCACTTCTCACTTGCATCAATCTTTCTTTGAATCACTCATTGCTCATAAGCAATTAGTGATCTAAGAAGAATGCCAATAGAATAAATTTTTAAATCTTTTGATTTCATTATAGCAGTGATCTTTATATCATAAGCAGTAGAAAAATAACGAAGAATTTTATTTACTTTCTCAATCTTCATTAGTTCCCAACCTAAAATATGTAATGAAGTGACCATTTGAGTGAAATGTGAATAGATGTCAGTGAATGATTCATTTAAGTTCATGTAAAATACCACTTGAAAGTCTCTATAGATTATCTTAATTTTTGAAAGTAGGCTCTAATACCACTTGAAAGTCTCTATAGATTATTAGACCTAAAAAAATTATCCTAATGCTAACCAAGAGGGGGGCGGGGTGAATTGGTAATTTTACAAATCTCTTGAAAATTTTATAGAAACTTATTTTATAATTTTTTGCATAATTAAAATTTTTATCAAATTAAAAACTTTTCAACCACAAAAATAAAATGCATAAAAAAATAAAAATTTATAGTGGTTCGGTCCAACTAGATATATGTCTACTTCCTGAAGACTCCCTCTTCAGGTATTGTACTATTACTAAAGTGACTCTTATTTTATACCCATAGCAAGGTGGAGAAGCCTATTTAAAACACCTCTCTTTCATCAATCCTCGGTGCGACATAATATCTTCATCCTTTCATACTCTCTAAGTATCAACAGAGAATCATCGTCCTTATCCTCCTAGTGTCGATAGAGAACTATTGTCCTTTCATACCCTCCTGGTGTCGGCATAGAACCGTCATCCTTTCACACCCTCCTAGTGTTAGAAAAGAATTATCATCCTTTCACACCCTCTTGGTGTCGGCAGAGATCTTGATCTTCTTTAAAGATCTTCTCTCATGTAATTTCAAAGAAGTAAGTTAGAGATTTGATAAAACTTATAAAAAGATCCTAACCTTTTGGTAACCTTGTGAACCCTTTACATATTATACATGCAATATCTCTTTCCACACTCTCAAACACTCTCCCAAAGAATTATCACACTTTCTCTTAAAGAAAAAAATAGAGAAGGAAGTCCATAGTTAATTTTTAGGACCTTATATATGAAAGGCACAAAAAACCATCTAGAAAATTTAAATTTTAAATTTGACCATCCATGATCATACAGTATGATTGAAGATCGTATGTATGAATAGTTCAAAATTTGTTCATACGATAAAGAATAAACTAATTTCATACTCGATTGAACTGTGTACGAACTGTCATTGTACAATACGATCAGTTCAAAATTTGAACATATTCATCTGGTACGATTCAGTATGATCCAATTTCATACTAAGGATAACCTACTATACGAAACCCATAACATACAACATGATATGTTTTAGTAAAACCATGTTTCATTTGGTATAAAAATTGACGTGTCCATTTCATACTCTAGAAGTCATATGTACGACCCTAGATCGTATAGTATTAATAGTTCAAAAAATTTACCTCTTTTTATGGATAAAAAGATACGCAACTATTTCATACTATGGATGTCATCTATACAAACCTAAGATCATATAATATAAATAGTTTAGAAAAATTTTTGAGTTCATTGGATGAACTTGTATGTATCTATTTCATACTCTAGACATCGTCTGTACGAAGGTAACTTCGTACAATATGAATAAGACTTAGAAAATTTTCTTAATATAGTTCGATTAACTTCTTTCTAGAGAAATGCTTAGGTCAAATCATCCCGTATAATCTAAAATCATACAGTACAATCTGTTTTTAAAAAATTAAAAATTTTTACATTTCCCAAGTGTGTGTGTGCGCACAATTACCTAATTATAATCACACTCTCTCAGACTAAAGAATAGTATAAAAACTACAAACTTCAAAAAATAATAAACCCTAATCTATTCTAACTTGAAGACTTCTACTATCTTGACTATGATTTCCCTGAAACGTTAGTACACACAAATAATCAAAGCAATATTTTCAATATATGTTAGGAGAAATAATAATCAATACAATAATATTTTGGAATCATAAAAAACATACATGATATGAAATCATAGTTATGGAAACTAAGTTGCAATAGAGGTTATCACTTTCATTACCTCTTTAATTTATAGGTAAATTCATACTTGCATAGCAAGTCATTGATTGCTATATATGGATGGTATTTATATATTTTGTAATTGACTGATATCATTTGCAAGTCAATCTCATCTGAATGTTCTCCACCACGAGTCCCCTGTTTGTTTATTGTATTCATTTGAACACATCATGCTATTATTTGGTATTAGAATTTTGATCTTTATCGTGCATTTTAGCATTTAGGATTCAATTTCTTACAATTCAGTTTAAGTCATGTTCCCTGTTATTTGTATAAGTCCTCTACAAATTTGATGCAAGTTCTATGCATTTTTGTTCAAGTACAGGTCCTCTGTATTGTTGCTTAAGTTAGATCTTCTTATCATTCAGGTCTTATGTATATCAGTGCAAATTTTGACAGCATTCCGACATATCCCCCATTTGGGGGAAATGTAGTGGAGTTGGGCCTTCCCACCATGCTACTCAAGCATATATAGTTGGTGTCCTTAGATACCATGACCGTATATCTTTTCTTCCCACCACATTACAAGTGCGTGTATGGGGCCTTCAATAGTACCCATACGAAACTACCAGTGGATTTTCCCACCACACTACAAGAGCATGTATAGGGCTTACCCACCTTGTCGTATGCGTCAGACTGGGCTCCCTCCTACCATGCTATGAGATTATGTATAGGTGGTTCTCTGATCCACCATAAATGTTAAATATGGGATTTGGAATATTATACCTTATCTAGCAGTCTTTGGTGGTGATGATGTCGAGGTCGAGGCAAGAGAAGGTCTCATGGTCCTCGAGGTTATCCCCACCACACTATAAGAGTGTGTATAGGGCTTACCAACCTCGTTGCACCTATAGCACTAGATTCCCCCCACCGTACTACAAGAGCGTGTATAGAGGGTCCACCGATGTGTCAAGCATATCGAGGGTAGGATTTGGAACATTATACCTTATGTAAGAGTCATTGGCAACTGTGTCGGGTTAAGGATGGTAGTGTCGGCACATTGATCGAGGCAAAGGAGGAGCAGACATCCTTATTTTTTCAATTAATTATAATTAACATTAATTAATTATTATTAATTAACTAATCATCTTTAATTAATTATAACTAAGAATAATTATTTAAAGTTTATTTAAATTAATTAAAATAGTAAGTTATAATTAACTTATAATTAATTATAACTAATTAATATTAATTATTTTAATAAATTATAAGTAATTAATAATAATTAGCAATAATTAAATTTTATAAATTATAATTAATTAAATTTAATTTTAATTAAAATTTATTAGATTAATTATAATTGTTTAATTAAAATTAATTAAAATTAATTATAATAGTTATAATAATTATGGTTAAATATAATTAAATAAAATAATTATAATTAAATATTTATTTATTTCTTTCTTTCTTTCAAACCCCTCAGTATAGCATATTTATGAGATTAGGTCAAAGTAGAGCGCTAAAGGAAGTTACCTTCACAAGAGCAAGCTCCCTGTTGTTGCCTCCAAAATGTCACTACTTCCAACCTGGCAGGATGGGCAAATCGTAGGAGTGTGGTCGAACAACCACGAAGGGTTGAAGAAGTGTCTAAATGGGAGGGAGACCTTTGCAGCCAATGGAGCTCTCGTTGTTGCTTTTGATCAAATGCCATAACTTCCACTTAGACAGGGACGGAAAGGCATCGAAGGAGTATAGTCAAGCAACCACGAATGGCCAAAGAAGCATCCGAATGGGAGAAATTTACCTTCACAACCAACTGCTCTTGTTGTTGCTTCCAATCAAATGCCATAACTTTCGCTCGGACAAGGATGGAATGGCATCGAAGGAACATTGTCAAAAAACCACGAAGGGTTGAAGAAGCATCTGAATGGGAGAAAGTTACCTTCGCAGCCAACGAAGCTCTCATTAATTCTTATGATCAAATGCTGTAACTTTTCGCTCGGACTAAGAATGAAAGTCATCGAAGGAGTGTAGTCGACAGGCAACGAAAGAGCTGAAGGAGCATGTGAAGGGGGAAGGAGAAGTGTGAGAACTTGTAAGCCACGCTTCTTTGGCATTTGATGAGGAGCCGATCATGTGTGATGTGATGTCGATGTGCTTGGTGTGAAGCACGACGTGCTGAGATCATGCAATGGAGTGTGGCATCGATGTGGAAATGTTCAGATAGGTATGCTATATGCCCCTTTTTTTATTTAGGTACACAGGTCAACAGGCATAAGGAAATGGTGCATTATGTTTTTTGAGAAAAACTTTTCCCTCCTTCAGAAATGGGAGGTTATGATTTAAAATCTACTATTGTATGATAAGTCCTTTTGAAAGCTCGATCTACATAAAATTTTTTGTTGAACCCTGAGACTTTTCTTAGTAGAAATTTTATTGCTTAGTATGGTAAGGATATTTGGAGAGGGAAAATTAAGAGTGAACATCAACAGTTTAGCAAATTATGCTAAAGGGAGCTAACTTTTTTAAGTGATTAATTAGGTGGAAAACTTTTAATGGACAAAAGATTAATGTGCTAGAAGATATTTGGATCTTGGATAGGAATCTAGTTAGTTGGCCTGCTATTTGCAATTATTTGAATTAATGACAGTTGATCAATTATTTAAGAAGAAGGGAGAGTGAAATGTTATAGAATTGCATAAGCATTTTGAAGAATAAATAACCAAATATATTTTATTAATACCAATTTACTCAAACCTCTTAGAAGATGTACATAATTAGCTCGTGAAAAATTAGGTAAATTAGTTACATTAATGGAATTTGAGACTAGTTTTCATTCTAGTTCTTATCCATGGGTGAATTTAAAGTGGATGAAAAAATTAAAGCAGTTGCCTAGGGAGATTCTATTTTTGTGGAGGATAATAAAAAATTCATTACCCACAAATGCATCATTGGTGCATAAAAGGTTGCAAGATGTCAATATTTGTCATATAGGTTGCAGTCTTTTTATGATATTGAACATTTAGCTATTCACTACAACAGACTGAAATATCTAATTATAAAATTTCATGAATGGGAATTTTATATTCAAGTATTTTAGAATTTTCAAGCTGCTTGATAGACTTGGAAATCAATTCAATTAATAATTCTGGGATGTTCAGGAAGTATTATTCTACTGTGTATCAATCATGGAGAGCTACAAATGCTATTAAACATTCTATGCATGTGCCTTCCTCTTCATTTTTGCACTGGTAATTTATAATGCTATTCAAGCACAATTGTATCTGATTTGAGAAAAATGTCATGTTAACTAGCTCAAAACAGCTGAATTATAGTAATTGACATCTCCACCTCCTAAATAGATAAATGAAATGTAGATGCATCTCTTAAGTAGTCAAATTAAGTAGGGATTGTTGGAATTATAAGATTTTATAAACGAAGATTTATATTATCCATTAGTAAATAAATGATGCACTAGGATTCTGCATAAGTAGAGTTGTTGGTAGTTGTCACTCTCAAGAATGTAATTGCTACCTTCACCAACATGGGTAGTTCTAGGGAGAAGGGATTCAATGTTAAAGTTTTAGGTTCTCTACCTTCACCAACATGGTGAAAAAGGATTTCAAGTTCTCTACCTTCACCTAGAGGGTAAAAAGGATTACAAGTTCTCTACTTTCACGTAGAGGGTAAAAAATGATTCTAGGCAAGGTGATGAAGGATTTTAGGTTCGCTGCCTTCATAAGAAGGGTGAAAAAGCTTATAGATACTCTGCCTTCACTAGAAGAGGGAAAAAGCTTCTAGTATATTGCTGCACTGGATTAGTGGAAGAGAATGCGTAAGAGCTTCTTTTCCTTCGTGTGGGGGCTAAAGAAAAGGCACTAAGAGTTTAATGCAATACCAAAAAAAGAGGACTCTGAGGAGTGGATGTGGATTATTGCTTGACTGAACCACTATAAAATCCGGTGTGTTCATTCTTTATTTACACACTTTTATTTTCTGCATATTAATTTCTTACACATTTATTATTCCTACAAAATTATGTTTTGATTATCAAGCTTTAGTTGTGTTGATTATTGTTGGAAAAATAAAATAAGAATTGAAATATATAATAAAGATAAATTATTTGCATTTATTTTTGTTACAAAAATTAAAGGAACATAATTACATTATTTTTATTGAGTTCTTCTGCTTGCGTTTGTGTTGAATTTAGAAAATTAAAAAGGGTTTCTTTTACAAAAATTTTAAATAACCAATTTACCTTCTCTCTTGATGTGCCTAGGGCAGTTCAACAAGGTTTAACTACCTCACTTGAACTTTTAATATTATATGTATAACATAAAATTATTAAAAAAATAAATGAAATTTTAATATATCAATTGCTTGTACTATTGAAGTTTTATAATGAATATGGTCAAAGTGATAATATTTTGCATTTAGAGAATTGGATTAAAACTATTAAAATTCTTAAATATATATAGTTGCTTAAAATTTGCTTGCTTATAGAATTCTTGCTTATTTTTAAGGATTGATGTAATCTTCCATTGATTATATATTTCCTTAGAATTCTTGTTCATTTAGTACTACACTACCTGGTACCTTATTGGTCTGACCGCCCTTTGCCTGGTTAAAATCTGCTTACTTGGAATGATTTCCCTTTCAAACATTTTTCCTATTTAAATTTTATTCTTTAGGCTTGATATAAGTTTCTCTAGCAATATCCTTTCCTTTTGAAATATGATCCCTGGTGTTGGCATGATATAACCACTTAAATCTATCTATTTGGGAATAACTTCCCATTAAGATATTTTTAAATCCATTCATTTGACAGTGACTTCTCATTCACACACCCTTAAATCTTCTTATATAAGAATTGAAATTACTGGATGCGCCAAGAGGGGGGGGGGGGGGGGGGGGGTGAATTACGAAAATTGTTGCAATAAAAAAATATTAAATAGGAGTTCTAATATATATATATATATATATATATATATTTGTGTTTTTAAATTTTAAACATAAAATTTAATGCGAAAGCAAGCACTTGAACTCAATTTGCAACAACAAATTTTACCACGATTTTCTCCAAGTAAATATATTGAAAATAAAAGCGGTAAAGGAAAAATAAAACCAAAGATTTTATAGTGGTTCGATAATTTGACCCACGTCCACTCCCCGGAGTCCTCCACTCCAGAAATTTCACTACTAAACAATAGTTCTCCTTTTACCCCCTTGGCAAGGCAGAGAAGCCCTTACAAGACTCACTTTCACCAACCCAGCGTGGCGGAGTGCCAAGCGCTTTGTCACCCTCTTAGCAACGGTAGCGTACCTTGTCATTGTTCTCCCTCTTGGAGAAGGCAGAGTACCTTAGAGGATACGAATGTAGAAGAGTCTCCCCCTCAAAGAACCTCTCACAAGATCTTCTCGGGCCACAGGAGGAACAAAGTGCAGCAAGAACGGAGCAACCGTGTGATCTCCCTCACACTACTTCTCCCTAACCAAGCCCGCCTTCTCCTTCCTCTCTTAAACCCTAAAATCTTCTCTAGACCTCTCTCCCAAGGAAACCCTCTCTAGTCACGTTCCCCTCTCACAGTCACACACCAAAAATATAACTGTTTGATACTTAAAACGGGCTCCAAAAAACCCTAAAATTTCAAATTAGCTGTTACTATCATACAGTACAATCCAACATCATACAGTACCATTAGCACAAAACATCCTTCGTCCTGGTACGAAGGTTTACAAACAGGCCAAAAATTCTAAATATAATTGTACAATATGATTTAAACTCATACGATATGATTTGAAAAATTCTACTGTTAATACAAGATGATTGACGGGATGATCAAAACCCGTCTCTGTACATCGTAGGGTATGACCTACTTCATACAGTACGATTAGTCAAAATCAGGGAATCTTCCTATATGATGTCCGGATGATCGAAAATAGCCTCAGTTGATTGTACAGTATGATGTTCTTCGTATAGTATAATAACCAATCAGAAATTAAACCTTGATTTGTCTACTAATCACGGGATTAATTTAAGTATTCAAAATAAATCATACAATACGAACGACTAATAAACTTACTTAAACTAATCTGGCGGCTCGGGTTTTGGATTAGTAACACATCGTATAGTATAGTATAAATTGTATAGTATGACCTATTTACAGTAAGACGTTTCAACAAGATCATATCGTACCATATGATATAAACTCATACAGTACAATCAACAGAAAAAAATCTACATTTCTTAAAAATATCTCCCCCTATGTGTGTGCATGGTTGCTCAGACTTATATGCAATATATGGCTAGACTCAAGAAGAAAAAAAAATGAAAATTTACAATGTTATAAACTCACACTTCTACTTTACCCAATCTTGAGTCTTCTTGTTCCTGAGTAACTTGTGATCTCCCAGGAATTTTAGTACCCACAGATAATAGCAGAAATCAAAGATATTTAATGAATAGTAATTTAGATGACATTATTTGTCATTATCAAAATCTTAAACTAGGGGTCATGGATTGTAACAATCTCACCCTTTTTGATGATGTCAAATAATGTTTATTATAAGCAAATTTGCATGTCATTTTGTGTTTTTTTAATAATTAAAACATCACAAAATGGATAGAAAAAGTAAAAAAATGTATTTCATTGAAATATAGGTAAACATAAGCAACAAACTTGAACATATGCATAAGCAAGCAAGACAACAAATTACAACAGACTTCTCCCCCTTTTGACATCACCAAAAAGAGGAGGCACAAACCACATTAAGAAAAACATCACAAAAATAGATACACATTAGAAGGGAGGATCCTGATCACTTGGAGGTGGAGGTGGGTGTGGTTGGAAATATTGAAGGATTGTCTCGAAGCAATGATCAATTGAAGTGAAGCATTCCCCAAACCACCGCATGTCTTTCTCATGTTGTTGATGTTGTTCTTGCATATGTGTGTCAAGATGACTCTGAGGTTGGTCGAAGCATTCGACCAAATCCTCGTAAGGGTAGGCTGGTGCTGGTGCTTGGAGTGGTGCATGTCGTCTTGGTCGAACAGAAGTCTCTACAGGAGCAGCTTCTCCTTCATCTTCATCAAAATCAGGATAATCAAGCTCTGGCCCCCGATGAAACAAAATACAGAAAGAGGCATCCGTATAAAAAATAGGTAGGTTGTCGGGTTCATCGGGATAGGTTAACTAATATTTATTTTGAAGAATGTACCCTACAAGGTGGCCAAGGGCTAGGTTTTATTTTTTATGGGTGGTTGGGAGGCGAATTAAGGTTATATTTTGAATATAATCAATAATTAAATCCGCCTCATTAAATTTGGTGTTGGACATGATAAGATATGTAGTGATAGATAAACTTGGGGTCATGCGGATATGATCACCAGCTTTGAGTACTACTAAGGTTCTAAGTACATTTTGAATGATTCTGGCATTTCGATTGAGGGATTGAATGAGTGGTTGGTGTTGGTAGAAGGCAACATTCCTAAGAACTAAGTTCGAAGCACTCTAGTTGAATTCATTAGTAAGAAAAGAATTAACTCCAGGACCGTTAGTGGAGAGTCCAATACACTGGGCAAGATCTGCTCTAGTGATCTCAACATGTTGTTGGCAAACAAAAGAGTTGAGGGTATGGTTTTCTATATTGTTGTGAGATTGGCTAGGAATTTGAAAAAGAGTTCTAAATTGTATGGGAAGGCTAGAGTCAAAAGGAATTACAAAGTGGTGGATGCAAAAAGGGGCATTATCTCAAAATTGAGTGCAGCTTGGTTTAACATTTAAGATGGTGTAATTTTGTAGGACTTATGTTTGTGATAGGCTACTTCATTTTCGGTAGTTAGGAAACGATCGTTGTGTCGACGCGAGAAAGATGAGCTTCCAACAACTAGACGACCGCGCTTGCTAGAGCTCGACATTTTGGGAAGGTAGCTTGTACTAAGTGAGAGGATGAATGAGTGGAATAAGCTTCAAATCAGGCCAATTTATAGAATTATGGACATATCATATAGTACGATAGAGGATTGTATAGTATGATGTGGCATTAATGTTGTCTAACTAATCAATTCAAAAAAGGTGGTCAAATCAGAAGGATTTTGATCGTCTCGAGGGTCATTGATACGACCTTTGACGAAAAGGTTCGTAGAGTATGAACATGTGTTCATATAGTACGAATATGTTATTATATCATACCAAACACCTTTAAGTCATCCTCATTCGTTTCGCTGAGGTGGATCATACAGTACGAGAAGGAGATATCGTATAGTACGATCACCAATAATATCATACCAAACTGAGTAAGTTCGTCCCAATCCATTTGTTGACATTGATCCTATAGTATGAAGTGAGCATATCATACCGAATGATGTTCAATAATGTCATACCAAATGAATTCATTGAACTCCCACCTGATTTTGTATAGTATGATGTGGATTGTATACTACGATCAATAGAGGTGAAATTTGAACCTCGATTGTGATAGTGTCAGTTTGATATATCATACAATACGATAGTGGATCGCGCAGTACGATAAGGAAAATGTAATATATCAAATTTTGTGTGGTGAGTGTGTGATGATCAGGAACAGCCTTAGAAAGATTTTTTTTTTTAAATTACACATTAATGTCTATGACACCTAGTCTTGTCCTCAAAGTGCTAAAGGTGTCGTAGGCTAGTGGTTTTGTGAAGATGTCTTCCAATTGATCTCCTATAGATATGTGATGCAATTCTATATCTCCTTTAACAACATGATCTCTTATAAAATGGTGTCTAATGTCTATATGTTTTATTCGAGAATGTTGAATTGGATTTTTAGAAATAAAAATTACACTTGTGCTGTTGCATATGATTGAGATGATTCATACAGGTTATTCAAGATCAAAAATTTGTTGCTTTAACCATAGTACTTGTGCAAACACAACTTACTACTGCAATATATTCTACCTCGGCCATGGAAAGGGCTACCTATTTTTACTTCCCACCGGACCAAGAAACAAAAGATTGTCCTATGAATTGGCAGGTACCAGAGATGCTTTTCTATCTACCCTACATCCTACAAAATCATAATTTGAGTACCCTAAGATTTCAAAGGAAGTGTTGTGCCAAGGATACCAAATTCTTAAGTTTGGGATGCCTAGTAGATATCTAAGAATTCTTTTGAACGCAATTAAGCGAGACGCTTTAGGATCAGCTTGAAAATGGGCATAGAGGCACACACTAAACATAATGTCCGGTATACTGGCAATCAGGTAGAGGAGTGATCCAATCATTCCTCTATATTTTTTCTGGTCTACTAATTTTCCATTCTGGTCTTTGCTTCTAGTCTAGCTACTGGAACAAAGGTTTCTTCAAAGTCTATTCTCTCAATTTGGTTGTACCCCTTAGCTACTAGTTTGGATTTATTTCTTATTATGGTTCCTGAATCATTCACCTTATTTTTAAAGGCCCATTTTATTCCAACTACACTCTGTTCTTTAGGTCTCTTGACTAATTCCCAAACATCATTCCTAGGGAATTGGTTTAATTATTCTTGCATTCCTAGGATCTAGAATTCATCACCAAAGGCTTGGTCTATACTCGTGGGTTCTATCATAGAGATGAATGCTGAATGATTAACCTCCTTCCTCAGTCTATGCGTAGTTCTTACACCTTCTGAAGGTTCTCCTAAATTTAACTCTTTAGGATGACTAGAAGAATATCTCCATTCTCTAGACAAATCTTCTTGAGGTTCTATGCTTTCTCCTATGGTCATTGTTTAGACTCCTTGAATTTCCTTTATTTCATCTTCTTCAATTTTAGATTCAGAAGGCTTATCTGATTCACAAATACTACATGGGTGGATTGTTCTACTACTATGGTTCTCTTATTAAAGAATCTATTGGCCTTACCCACAGATGAATAACCTAAGAAGACACCCTCATCAGACTTGGGATCGAATTTTCCTAAGGGAAGTTTGTTATTAATCAAGATAAAAGTACTTGCAACCAAAGTCATATAAGTGTGAAAGATTCAGTGTCCGACCCTTAAGGAGTTCATAAGGAGTTTTATTCAATTTTGACCTAATGTTCACCTATTTAAGACGTAACACGCCGTGTTAACCGCTTCTGCCCAAAAATATCTAGGAAGGGTGTTCTCTGCTAACCTTGCCCTAGCATCTTCTACCAAGGTTCTATTCTTTCTTTCTGCTATTCCGTTTTGCTGAGGTGTTCTAGGGGCTAAGAAATTATGCTTTATTCCTATCTCTTGATAAAATGATTCAAATCTTTCATTTTGAAACTCTCCACCATGATCACTATGGATTGTTGAGATTTAACATCCTAATTTTCATTGAATCCAAGTAGAGAATATCTTAAATTCCTTAAACGACTCATTCTTATGTGCTAGGAATCTTACCCAAGTGAATCTAGTGAAGTCGTATACAATTACAAATTTATAATTTTTCCCACCTAGGCTAGCTGTACTAATGGGTCCAAATAAGTCCATATGAAGGATTTCTAATGGCCTAGAGGTGATCACATCTTTGATTGAGTGAAAGGATGATTTGATTTATTTTCCTAGTTGGCAGGCATCGCATAGATGGTCCTTAGTGAAGTCTAACTTAGGTACGCCTCTAACTAGGTTATTCTAAGTGATGTTTCTAAGTGTTTTCATACTAGCGTGGCATAGTCTCCTATGCCATAGCCACGAGTCATATACTATTATTTTCAAGCAAAATGAATTTTGACTATCAATGCAATCAAGATCTAACATGTAAATATTATTCATTTGTTTCCCTTCGAAAACAAGTTTGTTATTTAAACTAATCATACATTTGTCAAAAAGAAATTTTATGTCAAAACCTTTATCACATAATTGACTAATGCTGAGTAAGTTATGCTTCAAATCATCAACTAATAAAATATTTTCAATTAAAAAATATTTAGCATTTCCAACAATACCTGAGACTGCCACTTTTTTGGTAGTGTTATCTCCCAATGTTACTTTGTCTCCGGTCCTAGTCTCCAGTAAAATGAACTTCTTCATATCTCTAGTCATATGTCACGAGCAACCACTGTCAAGGTACCACATATTCTCACTAGGTCTTTTGTGAGAGAAACCCTCATCTTAATCCGATTGAACAAGATTATCGTTAGACATTAGGCAAAAATTTGTTACCTTCTTCTGATGATTTTGAGGCATAGTCGGCCCAAAATGCCTTTTATGTCTTCATCTTCCCATTCTTGTACTTAGCTTTGTCCTTGCCATTTTTCTTAGCTGGTTGACTCTTTAAGTTGGGGCAGTCAGCTTGGAGATGTCCTGGTTTCCTGCACTCAAAATAAATTGCATCAGATAAAACTTTAGTAGTTCTTGAGCTTTTACCTTTATTCTAGTTATTCTAATGACGCCTTTGTTTTCTTTTTAAAAAGTTCTTGAAT
Organism: Dendrobium officinale; assembly: GCA_019514585.1. Classification (NCBI taxonomy): domain Eukaryota; kingdom Viridiplantae; phylum Streptophyta; class Magnoliopsida; order Asparagales; family Orchidaceae; genus Dendrobium; species Dendrobium officinale. The sequence goes on along the minus strand of CM033697.1, from coordinate 37,368,305 downwards.
TGTCGGGTCATCAAGGCTATGTAATCTTCTTCCTCCGCTGCAGAGCTTTCACTTTATGAGTTGTTTACTTTCAATACCACCATTCGCTCTTTCTTCTTTTCACCTTCACTATGCCTTTGACTCACCCCTTTCTCGTACGCAATGAGTGACCCAAGCAAATTGTCAATAGAATAAACGTTTAGGTCTTTAGACTCAGTAATGGAAATAATTTTAGCATCATAGGAATTAGGTAAGAATCTTGTTAACTTTTTCAGAATTTGAAATTTCTCTACCTAATGCATGCAAGGATGTCAACATTTGGGTGAAGCTAGTGTTCATGTCAGATATTATTTCGTTAGGTTTCATACGGAAGAGTTCATAATCATACAATAGAATATTAAGTCTAAATTGTTTAACTTTACTAGTTCCTTCATACGTGATGCACAATCTATCCCAAATCTCCTTACCAGTAGCACATGTAGATACTCTCATGTAGTCCTCAGTTTTTAAAGCACAAAATAAATAGTTTAAGCACTTCACATTCAATTGAGCTAAATCCCTATCCTCACAGCTCCATTCATTAAAAGGTACTTGAGTTTTCACTCCATTCACAAGTTTAAACGGTGCAACGTAACCATCATTAACTAACATCCACATGCGGTAATCAATACACTATAAAAAAGTAGAAAATCTAATTTTTTAGAAATCAAACGGGATATTGTCAAAAAGAGGTGGATGAGTTATTGAGTAACCCTTCATAGTATTTCTATTACCAAAATGAGACATGATTGATTTTCAAGGTTTTCTAAAACACTATTTTTTCCGCTCTGATACCAATTGAAATTACTAGATGCACCAAGGGGGGGGGGGTGAATTGCAAAAATTGTTGCAATAAAAAAATTCTAAACAGGAGTTTTAATATATTTTTTTGTGTTTTTAAATTTCAAAAATAAAATTTAATACGGAAGCAAGCACTTGAACTCAATTTTCAACAACAAATTTTACCAAAATTTTCACCAAGCAAATATAATGAAAATAAAATACAAATGAAAATAAAATCGGTATAGGAAAAATCACACCAGAGATTTTATAGTGGTTCGGTCACTTAACCTATGTCCACTCCCCGGAGTCCTCCACTCTGGGAATTTCACTACTAAATAATAGTTCTCCTTTTTCCCCCTTGGCAAGGCGGAGAAGCCCTTACAAGACTCACTTTCACCAACCCGGCGTGGCAGAGTGCCAAGAACTTTGTCACCCTCCTAGCGACAGCAGCGTACCTTCTCATTTTTCTCTCCTGGAGAAGGCAGAGTACCTTAGAGGAAACGGATGTAGAAGAGTCTCCCACTCAGATAACCTCCCACAAGATCTTCTCGGGCCATAGGAGGAACAAAGTATAACAAGAACAGAGCAACCGTGTGATCTCTCTCACACTACTTCTCCCTCACCAAGCCCACCTTCTCCTTCCTCTCTCAAACCCTAAAATCTTCTCTACATCTCTCTCCCAAGGAAACCCTATCTAATCACGTTCCCATCTCACAGTCACACATCAAAAATATAACTATTTGATACTTAAAATGGGCTAAAAAAATCCCTGAAATTTCAAATTAGTCGTTACTATTGTACAATACGATCCAACATCGTACATTACGTTTAGCACAAAACATCGTTCGTCCTGGTATGAAGGTTTACGAACAGGCCAAAATTTTTTAATATAATCGTACAGTATGATTTAAATTCCTATGGTACGATATGAAAAATTCTACTATTCGTACAGGACGATTATCGGGATGATCAAAACTCATCTCTGTACATCGTAGGTTACGACCTACTTCATACAGTACAAATAGTCAAAATCAATGGATCATCTAGTATAAAGTCTAGGATGATCGAAAACAGCCTCGGTTGATCATACAGTATGATGTTCTTCATATAGTACGATAACCAATCAGAAATTAAACCTTGATTTGTCCACTAATAATGATGTTAGTTTAAGTAAGTATTAAAAATAAATTATATAGTATGAATATCTTCATACAGTATGAACGGCTAATAAACTTACTTAAACTAATCTGGTGGTTAGGGTTTTGGATTAGTAACACAACGTACAGTATGATATAAACCGTACAATACAACCTATTCACAGTAAGACGTTTCAGCCAGATCATATTATACCATATGATATAAACTCGTACAATACGATCAATAGAAAAAAAAAATCTACATTTCTTAAAAACTTCTCCCCCTATGTGTGTGCATGGTTGCTTAGACTTATATACAATTTGTGGCCGGACTTGAGAAGAAAAAAAATAAAATAAATAAAAAATTATAATGTTATAAATTCACACTCCTACTCTACCCAATCTTGAGTATTCTTATTATCGTGAGTAACTTGTGATCTTTCTAAAATGTTAGTACCCACAGACAATAGCAGAAATCAAAGATATTCAATAAAAAGTAATTCAGATGACATTATTTGTCGTAATCAAAATCTCAAACTAGGGGTCATGGATTGCAACATGAATGACCTCCCATTTAGGTATAAATCTCATTACTCACTTTTTTGATATAATCAAGTGAGTGTTGCTTCATCATATTTAACTACTTTGATATTAACAGGAAAATGTTAGATCCTTTCTATACTTTTTTTATTATTTCGATATGTTTATGTAGACCTTACATATTCATAAACCTTTCTTTATTGTTTTGATATGGTCAAGAGAATATTAAATATTCCTTTGATTCAACCTCACTATTTTGATATGGTCAAGTGAGTAGAAAATTATATTCTTTTACTATTTTGATATGGTTTGGAAAATGTTTGATTTAAATCGTTCTCATGTTCATTATTTTAATATGGTCGAGTGAGCATTGAATTGTTCCCCTTTATTATTTTGATTTGGTTAAGTGAAAGTTAAACATTAAAATATTTTCATTTAAAATTCCACCTAAAATTGGATTGTTAGGGATAAAACCCCCCCCCCCCCCCCCCCCCCCCCCCCTTTTCTAGCATCTCTCTAGCTTAAATATATCTAGTTTGGATCATTTTTCTACTGGATATTTCAAGACTTAATTCACCTACGTAGCATTATTTCTTTTTAGGTACTTTAAGGTTAAATCATCTTAGATTATGTTAATTATCTCGGTCAATCCCAACATGTGATATTTAATTTTCAAGTTCATTACACTTGTTGGGGGGTTCATTTATTGACCTCATTTTTAGTTGAGTTCATTAGAATCTCAACCATTAAAATTTTATTCAAAGCTAACACTGTATTGCTTAAGTGTTGCATGTCTTTATTAAGTTATAGGAAACCAACTCTAGGTCCCATACCTTAGCCTATCAATCATCCATTCATTCCTATCAATCATATATCTAAATCTTTTTTATCAGTCTAGATCAATCTATAATCATACAAAAGCCAATCTAACAAATCCAAGACCTTATGTCCAATCCTTGTTGACCCTCCTTCATCATATGATAACACCTTATTCCCCTTCATGACTGAGATACCTTGCATTGAGTTTGATGACTCTCCTAAGTAACTTAGAACTAGTTATTGAACCATAAGCTCCTTAAAGTATACCTAAACACCCTTAAACCATTTTAAGCCCTAAAGCATGCTTTGATTGTCCCAAGAACAAAGGTAAAACCTTAATTCATACATCCATACCTAGTAGACTACATGATACCTGACAATGACTTGTTGACTAAAAACCATACCTAAACCCTAATCTTAGGAGCTTCATATATTAAAGTTATGAACACTAGCTCCCTAAACTAGGGTTAGCCTAGTTAACCTACATGGGATAGGTAAAATAAGCTCAATATAGGTCAAATCTTTTATTTACCCCTAATATTTTGCTTCACTCGATTAAATTCCTACATTTAAATCCATTAATGCTCCTAAAGTGTAACACTCACCTAGCCTATTTCCTAGGTCAAGGTTGCTCTAAACAACTTAACAAAAATTGGAAAATAGTTCTAGTTTAGGAAGCCAACCAAATTAAAATCCATCTTGAGCATCGAATGAAGGAAAAAAATAAATCCAAGTTTTAGTTTTGGGGTTTTTAATAATTCATTCAACAAACTATATGAAGCCACCAAACTTCATACAATGAGATTTTAGTTATAGAAGCACATTTTTTAATGATTTTATGCAACAAAACCTAGTCTATAAATCATTTAAAAAAAATTGTGTCTGATTGTCTGTAGCAAAAAAAATGAAATCTAAACCATCCAATGCATGCGATATGCTTGGATGTTCAATATTTCATTGTATCAAATGCCTGTCCAACCTACCAGATCACAATATTAAGCATATTGAATGGCTAGCAGAGATTCCAACATTGATTAGTGTGCCTGTTATTAAATCTTCCATCCAATGACATTATGCCACTTGGGAAGTGCAGTCTAAGTTAGTGCAATTGCCACCAAATCATTTAAATGGATTATTTAATTATTTTATTATGCTTAAAGAAACATTAATTCATTAGAAATTAATCATAAAGTAAAAAATTCATGTTCTAGGGCTCTATGGATTCATAATTGGAAGCTTATTAATCTAAAAATAAAGATGACTTATTTAGAAGTATATTTTTAATTAATTTTATATTTATTCCCCACTTTTCTAAATTAAATTTACATAAAATATGCATCCAGGTCTCAAGTCCTGGATGAGAAAAGTTGAGGGTTATGTTAAGTAGTTGACAACCAGCATAAAACTTGTCGAATAATCATAACATGAAACCTTTAAAAAATTATGTTAATGATAGGGCATCCACTGGAAGCAACGTACTATATAGCCTGAATATAGTGACAAGTGTCAAGCTGCTGCACCGACAGCCTGGTGCAGTGTTAAATAGGCAAGGGTTCCCACATCAAGGATGGATATGGGCAAAGAAGCTAATCCATAAAACTAAAATTAAGATATGAACTTAGAATATCGGTTCCCTTATAAAAAAATTAATGGAATTAATAGATATTATGATTTATAGGAAGTTAAATATTTTATGCATTCAGGAAACTTAATGGGTTTGAGAGAAGGCTAAGGAGATTGATAGTTTAGGATATAAACTATTATACTCTAATAGGAGTTGTACTAGAAATGGCGTAGGGGTGATTATAGATAAGAGTTTGAAGGATAATGTTATAAAAATTAATAGAATTGGAGATAGAATTATAGCTTTAAAGATTGTTGTTGATGATAAGATTGTTAATATTATAAGTGCTTATGCTTCTAAAGTAGGTTTGGATATGTATTCAAAATTTAAATTTTTGATTGACTTAGAAGAATTAATGCAAAATATACCTTTTGAAATAAGAGTTTTTATTGGACGATATTTTAAATGAACATGATGGTGATGAAAGTGCTCTGATACCACTTATAAGTTTGTTAGGGATGTTAAGCGCTTCTGAACTAGCCAAAGGCTAACCAAGAGGAGTAAAATTAATATTTTAAAACTTTTTAAATAAAAAACATAGACTTAAGCCAAACCAAAATTCACCACAAAGAAAATAAAGTGCAAAAGTTAAATGCAAAAAAAGCAGTAATAAATAACATAAAATTTTATAGTGGTTCGGTCAACTTAACCTACGTCCACTCCCCGGAGCCTCTCCTTCGAGTATTGAACTAAACTCAATGACTCTCCTTTTACTCCCACAACAAGGAAGAGAAGCCTTGACAAACCTCCTTTCCACCGCACTAGTGAGGCAGAGAACCCAACTCCTTTTGCTTCCACCTAAAGAAAGCAGAGAACCTAACTCCTTTTGTTTCCTCCTGAAGCAGGTAGAAAATCTCGATCAATTACTAAAGTAGACATCTCTCAAACCTCCAAGGAAATAGAGATGACGATCAAAGAAGATGACTCAGATCCTTGCTTAGAGAAACCTTTATGAAACCCCTCATAAACTCCCCTCACAAGATCCTCTCTCTCACTCTCTTACTCTGCCTTTCTTCTTAGCTCTCTCAAGTCAAGATAGTAGCAAAAGTTACAATCTTGGATAAATAAGAGGTATTATATATAATAGCTTCAAATTTACTCTTAATTGCAACAAACTGACATTATCGTCTAGGACGATATTCAGCTTAATTAGCTAAGACGATTTGGGAGAGTCTGGATGATTAGAAGGCTCCTTTGTTCAGATCATCCATGATGATAGGATATCATCCTATACAAGTCCTTCAAGTCATCGAATATCATCCAGCAGATTTCCCTAGCTGGATGTTTGAATTATGAAAAAATGACTTGATCGTCTAGGACGATCTCACGATTGTCTGGACTGATTAGTACAAAAAGATGAATATAATCCATAACATCACCTTGGATGCATGTTTAGATGATAAAAAAATAACTAATCATCCTGGCTGATATTGGATCATCCCGGATGATTAGTTCAATTCAGACCATATCATCAAGAGCATCATCCTGGTAGTCCAGTTGGAACCTAAGGTTTATTTAATTGATCGTCCCGAATGATTCTGCGGTCATTTAAGATGATATAATTGAGCAATAAAACTTTAATTGATTTCCTTAATTATCAGATTAATTTAGGTATAATTGTACTGCATCGTCCAGGATGATGTCCAAAAATAAAATATGCCTAAATAGATCTAGCGGCTTATTCTTTCTGATTTGAGCCTATCGTCCTATATAATGCTAATATCATCTAAGATGGTTTTCTTAATTGTGGCTGCCTTAACCAAGATGTCATAATTAGGATTTTTATTTTTAACTGATCATCCAAGATGATTTTGGATCATCCTGGATGATCTGATCAAAAATAGAAAACACTAAAAATAAACAAAATTTTTCCAGAGTGTGTTTGTGTGAGGTTACTTAGCATCGGGACCCATTTTGTTTATAATTAACTTAATAAAAGGTAACAAACACTTGATGTATATTACAAACTGACTTAGTCCTAATCTACCCAATCTTGAGCTGGTTTTGATTTGTAATTTGATTTTGTGGACTTGAAACATAAGTAGGCAAGGAAGTCGTTGAAAAAAAGAAGTAACAAAAATTTGTGATATCATCAAAATTATATTTTCTGAAATTAGATTCACAATAGGTAAAGTGGTAAATGTTTACATCTTTTGATTTTTGATATACTTTGTGTTTCTTTGAATTTTTTTACGGTCATTATGCATCTTTTGATATATAAGATAGATTACTATATCAAGATAAAAAAAAATTCCAATCATAAAGTCCAGTTATTAATTTCAGATAGACTTTTGTTTAGAAAAAAAAAATACACCACTAAAAGAAGTTAGAGAAAGAAAAACAATCAATAGTGTTTCTCCCTTTAAATGATTTAGGGATGTCAAATATTGACTACAAATTTTCAAAAACAAAAATAAGGCAAAAAATATCAATACAGTAGTAATCAAAGAAAAGAAAAAAAGAAAAACAAAAAATGAAGAAAATTAAAACAACAAAAATGAACACATGAAAAGAACAATAAAACATAAACAAAGAAAACTGCAGTCAACAAAAAAGGAAAATAATAAACAACAGATCGAAAAATAAAATTCAAAAATTAGTAAGAATTAAGTTCTTGCATTTATGTCAATCACACCCAATCTGCTCCTTAAAAAGTTGAATGTGTTGAAGGCCAGTGGTTTAGTAAAAATATCAACTAGTTGATTCTCAATTGTCATATGGTGTAACTCAATGTCTCCTTTGGTCATATGGTCTCTAATAAAATGATTCCTTATGTCAATGTGTTTGGTCCTTGAATATTAGATATGATTTTTAGAGATGTAAATGGCACTAGTGTTGTCACCAAGGATTGAAATTGTGTCTATAGGTAATCCTAAATCCATAATTTATTACTTCAACCAAATGACTTGGGACACACAACTCCCTAAGAAAATATACTTAGCTTCAGCTGTAAAAAGTGTAATAGAGTTTTACCTTCTACTGGACCATGAAACTAAATATTGTCCTATGAATTGGCAAGTCACATAAGTGTTGTTTCTGTCCACCCTATATCCTATAAAATTAGAATCAAAATATCCAATAATCTCAAAAGAAGTGTTATGCCTAGGATACCAAATTCTTAAGTTTTGGGTCCCTAAGAGATATCTAAGAATTCTCTTAATTGTAGTCAGGTGAAATTCTTTAGGATCAGCTTAAAATCTAGCATAAAGACAAACACTAAACATTATATCAGGTTGGCAAACAGTTAGGTAAATCAAAGATCCAATCATCCCTATGTACTTCTTTTGATCAACAGATTTTCCATTTGGATCCTTATCCAACTGAACAATGGAGGTCTTGGGAGTGGTTATTGGCTTGGCTTTGTCCATTTCATATTTCTTCAAAATGTCCTTTATATACTTTGATTGATTTAGAAAGGTTCCATCATGCAATTGTCTTATGCTAAACCCCAAAAAGTAAGAGAACTCTCCCATCATACTCATTATTCTAGAAAAATCATCACATAGCATTATCAGAAGATCCAAAAAGTATATCATCGACATAGATCTAAACAATGAGTAATTCATCTTTTACTTTTCTTAAAAAATGGGTAGTGTTTATGCTCCCCTTAACAAACTCTCTCTCTAGTAAGAATGTTCTAAGCCTCTCATATCAAGCTCTGGGTACCTATTTTAATCCATATAAGGCTTTTTTAATTTGTAAATATGATTTATAAATTGGAAACTCTCGAATCCTAGGGGTTTCTTTACAAATACAACCTCTTTTATTACCCCATTTAAAAAGGCACTCTTGATGTCCATTTGGAAAAGCTTAAATCTCTTATAATAAGTAAAGGCTAGTAGCACTCTAATGGCTTCCAATCTAGCTACAGGGCCAAAGGCCTCCTCAAAATCAATCCCTTCTACTTGGTTGTACCCTTTAACCACCATTCTTGCCTTATTCTTAACCACATGTTGACCTCATTTTTGTATGAGGCCACTTTTGACCCCTTTCTAAACTCTAGACCCTAGGATCCCTTGGACCTTAGGTTCCCCTTGACTTTAGATCTTTGGATCCTTCTATTCCCTAGACCTTAGGATCAATCTAGATCTTAACTCAATCCAAACCCAAAATCTATGGTTATGGACTCAGGCCCGGAAAACTCCTTTTGGTTGATTTTTTTATCACCTTAAAACCTAGTCAATTGACCCCTGATTCATAATCTGTTAGTTGCATATTGAAAAGACATGTCTGTAGGGTAAACCTTCCAAATTTAAGTTCAATCTGACACTCCTAACCCTAGAAATAGAATTGAAATCCGAAGGTTGCAAAACCTTTAATTATTTACAACCTATGCCACTAAACCTATCACATAATAGAAACTGACCTTGGAGCCCCCTCCAAACCTTTTGATCCTCTCCAGTCCTTTGATTTGAATATTTTAAGCATTAATCTATATTTTTCTTGGTTCACCTTGGCTCAGAATTGAATTGAGGCCAAATTGACCAAAATGCTCTTTAAGGACATTTTTGGACTTTTGAACAAAATCCAAATTGACTTGACTTCATTCACCTTTGAAATATTCTTCAATCTTTTCTAAAACATCATTTAGGACTTATTTGACCCAACCACAAACCTTGAGTCAACTTGTTTGACTAGGTCAACCTAGTTGGACCTAATGTCCCATTAAGAGCCTAAATAAGCTTTTTGACCTAAATGACCTCTCTAGACTTTGAGACCCCATCCATTAGTTCTATGTGATCAAATTGAATTCAATGGACCCAACTCTTAGTTTTAGGTTAACTGGTTGAGCAAGTCAACCAAGTTTGACCAAATCTACCATACACCTCCTTTCATCCAAACCCTTTGATCAAAGCCATTTAAATCCCATTTAAACTCATGGGGTGACCCCTTAGGCCTCTAAGAGTCCTCTTTTGGAAATCCAAGTCTTGGGCTCAGTTGGATTGGCCATTTGGTTTGTCCCAAGTGCCTAAAGAGAGGCCCCCTTTGAGCCATGCTTCAATCCTAGCCAAATTGAATCCAAGCCAAGGTGTTAATAGGTCTCCCTTAACCCGATACATCTTCCTTAGCCAGCCCAGACATTGAATCAACTAGGTTCAAGTGTTAGGATAACCAAAGTGGATAAAACCACTTGGGATTGAGCTAATGCCTACCCTAAGCTCAATTGAACCTAGCCAACACCTCCACTAAGTGGCCCTAGGTCCAACACATCTTCCCCGGTTGGCCCAAGCCTTGGGTTAACTTGGGTCAACTTTTGGGCTAGCTCAAAGTGGTCAAAACCATATGGATCTAAGCCATTTTCCATCTCAGACCTAATTAAACATAATTACCATTTGCATTGGGTGGACCAGACCCAGACCTACTTCCCACATCAAGCCCAAGGTCTGGCCTGACCTTAGTTGAGCCTAATTCAACCCAAACCAAGCAGATTTGGATCAACCCAAGCCACTTTTAAATCTATGCTAGTTCAAACTCAATTGCCACTTGCATTGGGTGGACAGACCTAGACCTACTTCTCACTTCAAGCCCAGGGTCTGGCTTGGCCCGAGTTGAGCCCAATTCAACCCAAACCAAGTAGATTTGGAGCAACCCTAGCCACTTTTAAATTTAAGATAGTTTGAACCCAATTGCCACTTATATTGGCTGGACTAGACCCATACCTACTTCCCACATCAAGCCCAGGGTCTGGCTTGACCTAGGTTGAGCCCAATTTGATACAAAGCAAGAAGGTTTGGGTAACCCCAAGCCATCAAATCAAATTAACCTCCCCCAGGCACAATTGAGCTCACCCTTAAGTTCAGCATGTCCCAATCACCCTTTCCAAGTCAACCCGACCTAGACCCTTGCTGGTGGTGGCCATAACCAATGGAGTTCAAACTCTGGTGGTCCCCCCCCTCTCCACTTCTACCCTGACCCAAAGCCTTCCAAAGGCTGAGCTCACCTGCTTCAAGCTCACAAGCCCTCTAGAAGAATGTCCCCTTCCACTTCCTCATCCATCAAAGGTCTAGCTCAGTAAAACCTAGTCGTTCAAGATCGGGGAAGTGAGCTAAATAGGACAGCTCATTCCAGGGGCCAGCATTCACTCCCAGTCATTCAAAAATATTCTCTAGAGCTCCCTCAAGTTTCCTCCCTCACCCCTAATCTCCCGGATAGGTAGTCCAGTCAAGTGTGAAGAAAACCTTCACCCAATGAATTTCCATCGTTGGATTAAAGGTTTTCAACCTTCTAATCCTTTATGTGAGATTTTATCAGAGTTTGCTGATGGGATCATTTGGATCATGCTGGAATAGCTTCACAGCTTCAGACGCATATTGGAGGTTGAAGATATAATCCTAGCCATTGATTTCAATCAACGGTTTGGATTAAATCCTGCAGTTTCGAAGGCTGTTTGATCCCAATCGTCCAATCATCCATCTGACAGCTGTGGTCACTCTAACTATTATCTAGTCAGTCACTAATGATTGTCACGCCAATAAGGACGAGCTGAGTGTAAAGCACTGGCTGACTGAGTAATTGGGAATTAAATTTCACAAGAAATCATATCCATCTTCAAAAATACATATCTCCCTACACACTTGGCCAAATTAGGTGTTCTTAGACTCGTTGGAAAGATCTCAGGGAGATCTAATAAAGCCCTATGGTCCCATGCTCTAATTACATATGTGTAAAGTTTAACTCCAGTTTGAATGTTTTATATAGTATTGTATTTATTGGTTAATTTGAACTCACCAGAGCTTGGGACTTTGGAAGAGTGAATTTGGGTATTTCCCTGACATGTCCAAATTTCCCCTCCTCTGTTTGAAGTGTTTAAGGGCATTTTCATGCTAATTTTAGTTTAAGGGTCATGGTTTGACCCTTAAATTCAAATCGGAACCATGACATATCCAATGAGAATTAGGGATTGATTTTGAGTGTGAAGATGATGTTTAGCATAAGGAGTTTAGGGCCAGTGATTTTACCCCAATTCGACCTTAGGATAGCTCCCTAGGATTTTTTTAAAGTGATTTAGAGATCACCTTAGGTGGATTGGTTAGCAACCTTAGAGAATCCCATTTGACCTCAAATTTTGTGTGTTTAGGTCTTGAGATCAGGTGATCTTATGATCCAAATTTCACTAAATTTGGTGCCCATTCAGTCCACCAATTAGGAGCAAAAAAAAAATCCCTCCTTAGAATTAACTTAGAGCTTCATTAATCCATTAAAAAAAAATCTTATTAAATCTTTTTTTTTTTTCAAGGATCCTAAATGACCCTATCTCAACCCTTGATCAGTGAAAAATGGAGATCCCTTTAATTTTAAATCAAATACAACTTTCATTTAATTTTAAGTGAAAATTAATGTTTAATCATTTTAATTAATTAAAAATAATTAAAAATCCCAAAAAATCCATAAATACTTGCTGATCTCTCCTTAGACCATTTCTGATCTTTGGAGTTGATTTCAAGGAGTTTGAGACTTATTTGGATTCAAATCATTTAAAAAGGATCCTTAATTTTATCAAATTAAAAATTCCGATAAATACTAAAATTTCTAAAATTCATAATTAATTGTAAAACATTCCAAATCAATCAAACTCAAGAACTAAAGACTCAAAATAAAATCTAGTATTTTTTAAAAATATCAAACCCGCAAAATTTGGTCAAAGTAAAAAATTCAACAATTTGGTCAACCTTACGTCAAAATCGGGTCAAAAGTTCTAAAATTTGTAACTTTTCGTAGAAAACTCTGAATCGAGCGTGCTAATAATCTAACAACTTGTAATGAGGTCTAATATTTATAAAAAATCTAAAACTTATAAGATTAACTTTTAAAAAAAAATTAACTTTTAACCCCTTAATTAACTAATTTAGATAATTCCTAAAATGCGATAATTCTTTAATATTCCATAATTTTCTAATTTGGTTAATAAAATACTTAACCAACCCTTTAAAATAAGAAAATATTTTTTTTAATATTAATCTATCCTTTAATCTTAATCAACTAAATTAACTTAATTAACCCCAATTACTACTTGGTAACCCAGGCCTACGAGGCTCTTAGCTTAGCCCCAAGGAAGGTAAAATAAACTTCATGGCCTTGGTGTGAAATAAAAGTAGTAATTATTTAACTCTTAAAATGTATTTAAATAAATTATTAATATATTAATATTTATACTTTAATATAAATTTCCCCTTAAGCCTTAACAAACTCAGAATTTTAGATAACTTTAATTAACTACCCAACTTAGGATCTACCTCAGCCACACGACCTTCTACACACACTTTAGATGATTTGCTTAGACAACTTACTCTAGATTTAGGCTAGGACGGTGTTTACTTTTCCGCTATGAGTCGGATATTTCGTAGTTTTACTACAAGTTATTGATGATTATACTTGTGTTTGCTTACTTTTACTACACTCTATGGATGATTGATGTGTTTGGTGACTAGATTACCTTTAGGATTAGAATGATCTGGATGTTCACTAAGTTTTCTGTAGGTGGCTACGCTTATGTAGGGTAGTAAAAAAGGGGCTTAATAAAAATTAATTATAAATATGCTTGCACAGATGCTTTAGCTGCTAAGCCCCCAAATAATTAAAAGAGCATGGCCAGTGTGTTTGTTTATTTTTTTATAATATATATAGCTGCTTGAGAATAATTTTGATTTATTAAATGCTTAGGATAACCCTGCAGGAGAGTCTGAAAGTTTCACTTTCATATAAATGTAATTTGTGTAAATGTTAAGTGTTATGAAAGTAGAGTTTTGAGATGGAATATATAAATCCAAAGCTTGGATTCCAAAGAGAAAAGGACACCAGGGGGATAGCCCTTTTCTATTTGGAAGTCCAAATTTGGATTACCTTTACATATCCAAAGCGGAAAGGGTGGCATTCCCCTTAAAGGAAGAGCCCTCTTATCCATTTGGGTAGCCTGCTACGAAGGATCTAAGGAGCCTAAAGGAAACGAGCCCGAAGGAAAATAAGACTCAATAATTGAAGACAAAGAGTATCCCACTCAAAACCACCTACGTCTCTATTAGGTTTAGAATATGGGTTTGTAATAAGCAAGGCAATTTTCTTATGGACATTTATTAATTAACTCATTTATAGTTCATGTGTTGATATGATTGTGCATAGAATTACCTTCTTTTCTTAGTTTTTTGGTATTTGTGTGCCACTTTTATTTTCTCTTGGATACGTGAGGCTTATAAGGGTGTGAAAAATTTTATACTCGTAATAAAAAAAAGTTTAAAATTTAAGGAGTTAAATAACATAGAAATATAATGAATCTAGCAAATTAGGCAGGGATCGCCCCTGGGGTTGCATGCATATTTTTGCATTTCTTCTCTCCTTATTTTTGATCCTTTCCCGCCTATAGGAAGAGTCCGGATAATTTGACCTATAAGGATGAGGTGCCAGACCTGAGGAAGCATAGTCTTCTAAAAAATTATTTTTAAGCATACCTGATTTGAAGTTGCCGACTAGCACATATTACATTAGAAACACATTTAAAAGATTCAAAATTTTAATTACATTAGTCCTTAGCATATTTTACCCAACACAAGTCAAAGGGGCAAATTAGGAAAATCTCTAGATGTTGGCCCCAACTCTCCAAAACCTTAAAGAAAACGTCCCTTCCAATCTTCCATAAAAGGACCGGTTTCATGTATTTTAAATCGATTAGCTGGTTAGCTGGCTCCCCAATCTAGGCCGGGATAAATCCAGACCATACACTGCTTAGTTAGGTTCGGACAACTGTGGTCCAGTGTCCAAATTAGAGTTAGGATCCAGAGAAAATCTTTGATTATAAGACCCCAACCTTCTAGAATATAATCTCAAATTTCTAAATAAAATGCTCAACTTTAATTAAATCTTCTCTCAATCCAAAATGTAAAGACCAACATTTATATTAAGTTGGGATACTTCTGGATGGTTCTGGAATCTTAAAGTGACCCCTACTTTTCTTCCCTTGATTCTGTTAATAACTGTTCAATCTTGATCCTTTCCCCCTTGTGTTTCCAAAATTCACCTCTTTTTCATATCACTCCTAGAAAATCTATAACAAAATTTTGCCACTATTTTAATCGAGAGTTTTTGTAGGGCATTCTGTCTCCCTATAATATAATTAACTACGAGGGCTTGCACTCGTAAGAGATTTAAAACCCGTATTAATTTTTAAAATTGATTTTCAAAATTAACTTAATGTTTCTTTTGGGAAATACACTTCATAACGATCGCTATTATCATAATTATATGATTGTTAACTTATGATATTCTCTTTCTCCAAAAGGGATTTATCACGTGTTAACATCAATTTGAATATAAAATTAACGATCTCCTTCTCTCAATTATCATGGTTTGATTTTAGATTAAATCTCATTTTGACCTCTCGAGGTCATATGCAGTTCTCCTTTAAATCGGACTATGATAGCTAAGAGGAAATTTATAATTTTTGATCTAAACCCATTAGGAGATTTTATCTCTATCTTTCGAGGCAGTATATCATCACTAATGGTCTGTTTGACTCCATAATTAAAATTTAAATTTAATTCCAAGTTTCCCAAAAGAAATATTTAGAGCTCAAATTTGTATTCTTTGGAAAAAATTTAGCCAACGATGATCGTTATCGTTATGCCCGAATAATTATTAAGCAATGATATCTCCTTCCTTAAGGGAGTTATATCATTTGTTCATAAGGCTTTGGGCATGTGATGAATGATAATATACTTAGAATGTTATAGTTAGAAATTAGATCGAACTTCATTTTGACCTTTAGAGGTCATATGCAGTTCTATCTTGGATCTCATTACGATATTCAAAGTAGGATTTATAATTTTGGATTTGAACCCCACATTAAAATTTTATCTCCACTTCTCGAAGTGGTATAATTTTTCTAATGGGACGTTCGATCTCAAAATTTGAGTCTAAAAGTTAATTTTAAAATTTCTAAAGAAAACTAATATTTTTTAAAACCTATTTTCAAAATACTACCAACAAAAAATGGCACACCCGGTGGGACTAAATCTCTTTCTCCATCTTTAATAATGGAGAAATTTTGTTTCAATGGTAGTCTTAACTACCTCTTATTCCGTTGGTCTCTCCACCCATTTCTCTCTTGGGTGAGTGTGGCCAATGTCTAAAATAAAAGATATTATAAAAGATAGTTGAGACCTCCAAAATTTTTAATGATATATTAATTTTGATTTTGACCTTCTATCCCTGGAACAATTGGTAGGGTGATAGTGTCAAATCAGATTCTCAAGATCTCCTTTTCAATCTTTATGAATTTATGATATTAATTTTTTATTCAATACATAAAGCCTTAGAATTATAAGGAGTCCTAAAGATCCTAGTTTCGGGATCTAAATACTTTGGCCTTAATCTCCCACTTTCTCTTTGACTTTTAGAAGTTGGGAGAGTTAGGCAACTTACCTTACTTGAGCCTTCTTATAGTCCCATAAGCCTTCGGGCAAAAGGAAATTCTACCCATTGTGTTTTGGGAATTGGGAGAAGCTCACTTTAAATTTTATAAAATTTAAATCCTTTCAAACACTCTTTAAATTTCAAATCATCATATGTTACCCCACAACATCCCCTTGTGGGCTAGCACATGTTGTTAAAAGTTTGATTCTTCTTGAGTTCATAATCTGTCTCTTTATCCTATTGATATATGTTGAGTGGTAATTTCTACAACTCGACATGTATTGTAAGGTTGAGATTTTCTTATGAGCTTTGATTTTCTAAAAGATAATTTTTTAAGTGCTCTGATATCACTCAAAAGTTCGTTAGGGATATTAAGCCCTTATGAACTAGTCATATGGCTAATCAAGAGGGGGGATGAATTGGTATTTTAAAAAATTTCTCAATCAAAACATAATCATAAAATTAAAACCAAGATTCACCACAGAAATTAAAGTGCAAAAAATAAATACGGAATCTGTAATAAAGAACACAAAAATTTATAGTGGTTCGATCAACACGACCTACGTCCACTCTCCGGAGGTGCCCTCCTTGTATTGTACTAAACTCAGTGTCTCTCCTTATGCCCCAATAGTAAGGTAGAGAAGCCTATACAAACCTCCATTCCACCAACCCAGGTGAGGCAGAGAACCCAACTCCTTTTGCTTCCTCCAAACGCAGGAATAGAACCTAACTCCTTTAGCTTTCCTCTGAAGGAGGCAGAGAACCTAGCTCCTTTTACTTCCTCCTGAAGCAAGCAGAGAACCCAACTCCTTTTGCTTCCTCCTGAAGCAGGCAGAGAATCTTGATCAGATGCTGAAGTTTACGTCTTTAGAACCCCCAAGGAACTAAGGACGACAACTGGAGAAGAGGATGACAAATCATTGCTTGGAGTAACCTTTGTGAACTCCCTCATAAGATCCTCTCGCTCTCTCCCTTTCTTTCCCTCTTCTCTTGGCTCTCTTAGCTTAGAACAACAATAAAAGACGAGCTCTTAAATAGAAGAGTTTTGGAATAGCTCCTATTTTATACAAACTGACTTTATCGGCCAGGATGATATTGATATCATCCTGGCCTATCAGCATAAAATTTGCTCAATCAGCCCGGTTGGTTTGGGATGATCAAAAGATTTTTGGACATATCGTCCAGGCCGATATAATATCATCCTATACAATCAGTTCAATTTCTTGAATATCGTCCGGGTAATCACTCTGAAAGGATGTCTGGATGATGAAAAAATAGCTTGATTGTCCAGGCCGGTCTCACGATCGTCGTGGAATGATTAATTCAAATCTGTGAAACTCATCCTGAATGTCGCCATGAATAGAAGCTGGCCGATGTCAATCATCCAAGCAATCATCCCGTACGATCATGTGATCATCCTGGATGATGTGATTATGTAATCAAACCTTAATTGCTTTCCTTAATTATGAGATTAATTTAGGCATAATTATGTTGCATCGTCCAGGACGATGTCCTGGATGATGTCCAAAAAAAAAAAGAATACCTAAATAGATCTAGTAGCTGATTCTTTCTAATTTGAGCTTATCGTCTCGGCCGATACTAATATCATCCAGGATGATGTGCTTAATGACATCTGCCTTAACCAGGATGCCCTAATTTAGGATTTCTATTTTTAATAGATCGTCCAAGACGATATTTGGATCGTCCTGAACAATGTGATCAAAATAGAGAACTCTAACCAATAGATAGAAATTTTCCCCCATATGTATGTGTGCAAGATTACTTAGCATCAGGAACCACATCTTTTATAATAGACTCAAGAAAGGGAAAAAATTACAAACTGACTCAGACCTAATCTACCCAATCTTGAGATGGTTCAATTTGTAGTTTGATCTAGTTGACCTGAAATGTTAGTAGGCAAGGCAGTCATAAAAAAATATGAATGTTTACTATTATCAAAATTCTAATCCATTAAATCAAATTTGTAATAATCTCCCCATTTTTTATGATGGCAAACCAAAAAGTAATTTAAGCAATTCAAGAACAGTTTTAAATCTAATAACATAATCAAATTACAAAGCAACTAGTATAACTAACTACTCCCTCTTTTGACATCACAAAAAGGAGGAGGAAAGTAAATTAGAAATAATGCAGAGACTAAAAACAAAAACAAACAAAAAAAAATGAAAAAGACAAGAACAAAAGCAAAAGAAAAGTTTTTTTTTTAAATCAAAGCTTAAATATGATAAGTTTTCCATGTGATTGAATTGAAAATTTGTAAGATTCAATGAGTTAAAATTGACGAAATCCGAGAAAACGATATAACAACTTATCCTGTTAGCCTTAACTCAGACTTCTCCAAGGGGAAACCATCTTTAAAAAATAAGGATCTAAATCATAAAAATCAATTGGATAAGAAAAAAAATTTATTCAAGACTTGGTTTCAGAAAAATATTTTATACAATAATATATCAAAGTAATTAGTTATAATCATAAAATCCAAAATTAAGCCTTTGAAAAATATCATGTGACACATGAATTCTTCTAAGATTTAAAAATTTTGAAAGAGAAGAAGCTTGTTTTTGGTGGGCTCATTTTATGCCTCTTGTCAATTTGATTAATGCTCTTTGCGCATCTTTTAATTTTTGATACACTTTGTGTATATAGTTTTCAATTTGGTGTCATTGCGCATCTTTTGATTTTGGCATCATTGGCCACTTTTTTTTTATTTTTTTTGCAAGCTAGATTTCTTTTTCAAAATTCTTAAAAATTCTCAGTTGTTATTATATCTTCTAGAGATTAGGGAAAAAAAACTCACTCTCAAATATAAGGAAGAATGAATCAAAAAATGGAATAAAAAATCATATGATAAATTCAATGACATGATTACAAAAATATGAAGGTAAAATAAAGACTTTGAATATTGTTTATATAAAATATATTACTATAACAAGATTGAAAAGATCTCACTTTCAAAATCCAGTTATTAATGTGAGATAGATTTTTAGTTAGAAAAGGAAAATTCCACCACTAAAGAAGTTAGAGAGAAGTAAACAATTAACAGTGTTTTCCCCTTTTAACTGATTTTGAGATGGCAATCTTTGTCTTACATATTTCCAAAAATAAAAATAAGGCATAACATATCAATTCAGCAATGATTAGAAAAAAATCATATAAAAAAATCAAGTAACAAACAAAAGCAAATAAAAAAATGAACAGTATAACAAAAGAAAAATAGATCATAAATCAATAAAAATTAAGTTCATGCATTTATGTCAATAACAGCCAATCTGGTCTTTAAAGTGCTAAAAGTGTCAAAGGCCAGAGGTTTAGTAAAGATGTCAGTCAGTTGATTCTCAGTTGCCACATGATGTAACTAAATGTCTCCTTTGCTCACATGGTCTCTAATAAAGTGATGTCTTATGTCAATGTGCTTGGTCTTTGAATGTTGGATAGGATTCTTAGAAATGCATATGACACTAGTGTTCTCATAAATGATTGAAATTGTGCATATAGGGAATCCTAAATCTAGAACGTGTTGCTTCAACCAAAGGACTTGGGCCACACAACTTCCTAAGGTAATATACTCAGCTTTAGTAGTGGAAAGTGCAACAGAGTTTTACTTCATTCTAGACTAAGAGGCTAAAGACTGTCCTATGAATTGGCAAGTCCCAAAAGTGTTTTTTCTATCCACCTTACAACCTATAAAATTAGAATCATATCAAAAATCTCAAAAAAAGTGCTATGCCTAGAATATCATATTCCTAAGTTTTGGGTTCCTGAGAGGTATCTAAAAATTCTCTTAACTACAGTTAGGTGGGATTCTTTAGGATCAGCTTGAAATTTAGCACAGAGACCAACACTAAATATTATATCATGTCAGCTAGCAATCAAGTAAAATAAAGATCCAATCATCCATCTGTACTTCTTTTAAGCAACAAACTTTTCATTTGGGTCCTTATCCAACTGAACACTGGAGGTCATGAGAGTATTAATTGGCTTGGCTTTATTCATTTCATACTTCTTCAAAATGTCCTTTATGTACTTTGATTGATTTAGAAATGTTCCATTATCTAATTGTCTTATGCTAAATCCTAAAAAGTAGGATAACTCTCCCATCATACTCATTTCAAACTCCTTACTTATTATTTTATAAAAATCATCACATAGCCTTTTATCAGAAGATCCAAATAGTATATCATCAACATAGATCTGAAAAATGAGTAAATTATCTCCTACTTTCCTCAGAAAAAGGGTGGTTTCTACACTCCCCTTAACAAACTCCCTCTCTAGTAAGAATGTGTTGAGCCTCTCATATCAAGCTCTAGGTGCCTACTTTAATCCATATAAGGTATTTTTTAATTTGAAAACATGATTTATAAATTGAGTACTCTCAAAATCTAGGGGTTGCTCTACAAACACATCCTCTTTTATTACCCCATTTAAAAAGGTACTCTTAACGTCTATTTGGAAAAGTTTAAATCTCTTATAACAGGCAAAAGCTAGTAGCACTCTAATGGCTGCCAATCAAGCTACAAGGGCAAAAGGTCTCCTCAAAATCAATCCCTTCTATTTGGTTGTACCCCTTAGTCACTTATTTTGCCTTATTCTTAACCACCACACCAGAATTATTCATTTTATTCTTAAAGACCCATTTGGTTCCAGCTATACTTTATCACTTTGGTCTTTCTACAAGCTCCCAAATATCATTCCTAACAAATTGGTTTAACTACTCTTGCATGGCTAAGATTTAAAACTCATCAGAAAGGGCTTTATTGATGTTGGTGGGTTCAGTCATTGAGATAAAGGTAGAGTGGTTCATGTTAGGAAAGTTTCTATTTGTATATGTTACATTATTGCAACTTGTATAGTTTTGATGATTCCAAATATTATTGTTTTATGTGTTGTTTTCTCCTAACATTTTTGGAAGATTTATTTTTCCTCTTGTGTGTACTAATATTTCAGAAAAATCGAACTCCAGACTACGAAGACTTCAAATCAAATTCAGCATGAAATACTTTGTAAATTTGAAGCTTGTACTTTTTATTTGAATTAAATTTGAGAGGGAGTGATTGTAATTGAGTGACTAAATTCACACACACTAAAGGAGATCTTGAAAAAGTTTTGTGTTGATTGTACGGGACGAACATTGTTCATACAGGACGATCATGTCAAATAAGCCCTTGGAAGAGCAATGATCGAACAGGCAGGGAGAAAAATTTTTTAAGTCCTAATCGTCCAGGACGATTTTAACATTAGTCCCGGGATGAACGTCTCAGGATTCTCACTTTACACTGTTCATCCAGATGAAATGCATGGTTCATCTTTGGACGAAATTCTCTGTATAAAATCGTACATGACGAAATTAACCTTCGTCTCTGGACGAAACTCTCTGTATAATTTCATCCACGAAGAACTGAATTCGCCACAGGACGAAGGGAACTAACTATGGCAGTTTCTAGCAATGCTCTGCAGTTTTTGGAACCGACCTTTGATATAACTGTTCGTATCGGACGAAATTTTTTGTCCCAGGATGAAATTAGTTCGTACTAAATCACAAATGGTTCGTACGGGACAGTTTTTACACATTTCGTATGGGACTAACTCAGATTCGTACGGGATGATCCACTGCGCAGAAAAATTTGAAATTAGCAGTTTTTTGAACGGTTTTTCATGTCCTTTATATATAAGGAGTCCTAGAAACTATTACAAGTATCTTTGGAGTTGTTTTCTCTTGAGAGGGGTCATTGATTGTGAGAGTTTGGGAGAGATTGTACGAGTGAAGAGTGAGAGATCAAGTGAAGGGGTTTGTGAGGGATTCACAAGGTTACTTGTAGAAGAAGATCTCTTTGTTTCTGCCCATCTCCTCTGAAGGCTCTCAAGTGAAGTTCAACAACATCGGTCCGGTTCTCTGCCGACACTTGGAGAGTGTAAAAGGATGACAAAGTGTATCTTTGACAGTCATTGTGTTTTCATTCTTTTGGAGAAAACTAGAAGAGAGAACTTGAAAGGGAGAGAGGAAACTGTGGAGTTTGAGAGGGAGAAGATCCTTGGAGGGGATTTCAAGGGAGTGTGGAGGGGATATTCACACGGTTGCTCCAGTGAACTTGCACCTTAGTACCATCGGATTCAAGGGTCGTCTTGAGGGAAGTTTTGGGAAGAAGAAGATCTCTTTGGTGTCAAAGAACCAGGCTCCTCCGCCGCACCGGGGATGGTGAAAGTGATTTTGTAAAGGCTTCTCCGCCTTGCTGTGGGGGAAAAAGGAGAGTCACTTTGTGGTATTAGTGCAATACTCGGAGGGTGCCTCGGGGAGTGGACGTGGGTCAAGGTTTAACCGAACCACTATAAATCTGGTATGTTCTTCCTTATTTTTCTTCCGCATTTAATTTAATTGCAAGTTGTTTACTCTGATTGAAAAGTTTATTTTTAAACTTTAAATTTAACTTGCAATAATAATTAAAAGGTTTTCTAAAAATTCAAGAGTAGAAGTATAATTTTAAATTACTAATTCACCCCCTCTTGGTTAGCCTTGGGACATTTAACTTAGGTTTAACAACCTATTCACTAGACTCAACAAGTGGTATCAGAGCTTTGTTTCAAAATCATAAGTTTAGACTACTTTTTGAAAAATGAGTATGGCTAATTTTAGAAACCATAAAACATTAGAAGGATATTCGATTGTTAGACCACCTTTATTTGAAAATATTTCTTTTAATTTTTGGAAAATTCAAATTTATACTTTCTTACAATCAATATATTATCGAATGTGGCAAACGATTCAAAGTGGTTATTCTGTACCGTCACATATTATAGATGGAATCAAAATTGAGACCCCTTTTTTTGAATGGAGTAGAGTATAACAAATTTATGCTGAATTAAATGCTAAATGTATGAATTATTTGTTCTGTGCTTTAAATTCTGAAGATTATATGAGAATCTCTACATATACTAACGGCTAGGAAATTTGTGACAGTTTATGTATTAAACAATTTCTAAATTCCTCAAATGATTTACTCTTATGATATAAAAATCTCTGGGATACTAATCAACCTTCGGGTTCTTTTAAATATTTGGTATCCCCTGCATCTCAACGATTTCAAAATAGGAAACAGTAGGTTTCATATCAAACTATTAGGTTTAATGATAACAAAATTGCTTTAAATAAGGATCCTTTTCTTCAAGGATCTTTTAGTTTGTATTAGGTTGTTTTACTTCCTTATTTAATGCATCTTTGCAACTTCTCAAAAAAAAAAAAACATATGAAGGTACTAGTGAAGTCAAGCAATCTAATTTGATTTTTTTATGCATGATTATGAACTCTTTAGCATGAAACCTTATGAGATGATCTTAGACATGTATACTATGTTTATTCAAATTGTAACATCATTGCATGCTTTAGGTAAAGAAATTTCAAACTTTGAAATAGTCAATAAAATTCTACGTTGTTTACTTGACAAGTTTGATGTCAAAGTTGTTGCTATTTCCAAATCAAAAAATTTGAATGAATATTCTATTGATAATTTGATTGGCTCACTCATTGCCTACAAGCAATGTTTAGGTCAAAGACTTTTGGATGCAAGTGAAATAATAATGCTAAAAGCGGAAGACATGGAGAAATGTGGCTTAGTTGATGAGGAAAGCAATGACTTAACAAGCAAATTGAAAAGTCCACTAAAGCACAAGTATAAGCATCAACAAAAGTGGAATAAAGGTAAAAATGTAAGAATGTTTAGATTTCTTCAAATATAATTTGTTTTGTATGTAGGAAATCTGTACATCTAAAAAGTCAGTGCCCTAATTTGAGAACTCTTCCTGCTAAAGAAAAAGGTAAAGCTAAGCAGATTGTAGAAAGGAAAAATAATGAAAAACAAAAAATCTCCTTGACAGATCTAGCTTCTGAATCATCAGACCATGAGCAAAATGATATTTAAACCCTTTGATTATGTGGTTATTTTTTTTGTGTGCATGTTTTTTATTTGTTGTATTTTTATTTTTTATTTATTTTGTGTGTTTTTCTTTTTTTTTTTTTGTGTTTTGTATGATTTTGAAATGTTTTTCACATCGGATTCCATGCTTCTTGTTGTGAGACATTTGGAATGTGATATGAACATTTTATAGTTTGTGTACTTGTATTTTGTGTAGTGTTTTTCTATTCTTTTATTGCTTTAGATTTTTTGGATGTTTAAATGTTTTCGTTTTGTGTTTAAAATGTTCGTTAGCCTATATGAAAAACCCTTAAATTTTTTTATCTTACAAGTGCTATACTTTGAACTGCAACATAAAATTGAATTCATTAGAAAATTTAATTTTTCTAAATTTAAGTTGTGTTTATAACTTGATATTATTAAGATTGTTAATTTCATGTCTCTTATTTAGACTACATTAATTTTAATATTATTATTGCAATTGTGATGTTTTCTTATTTTGTATTTCACTTATCAATTAATATTTATGCACTTAGAAAGATTTGAAATTTTAGATTATTGATTTTGGAAAGAATACAATTACTCTTGAAAATTGTATAAATCTACAAAAATCAAAAGAAATGTGCAAATATTCGCAATATGAAAAAGAGGCACAAAATAAGCCCAACAAGTGAAAAGATGCACAAAAATGTGCCACAAAATTGAAAAAGATGCGCAAAGCGCCACATGTGGTAGTTATTTCTTTCCTTAATTTTTTAATCTCTTAATTCAAATTGAGCTTATGTACATTTATATTACATATTGAAATATGAAATATAAAATTTTTATATCATCATATTTACAATGATTTTCTCTATCTTAAATGTCTAAAAATACTCATGTTTTGATAAATTCTTTTTAGTTTATATGTTATTTCTCTTCTTAAATTCTATGAATTTTATGATTTGCCTAATATTTTAATTTTATTTGCATACTTTATGTCAATCATTTTAAAGGTTAAATTTTTAAATGATTTTCATATGTCTGCTTACATTTGTAGTCTTTTTCTTCTTCACTTTTTGATGTTGTCAAAAAGGGGGAGAAATTATTTGTTGTGTCTTGTGTATTCGTGACTTGTGTATTTTTATGTTTTTTATTTTATCGTATGTTTTCGTATGTGTGTTTGATTATTTTTGTTTTGTCTTTTGTATTGTTTTGTGTTGTATAATTAATTTGAAAAACAAATTTTTTTTTTTGAATTAAAATGCCTCCTTATTTTCATGAGTTCATCATTTTAGAGGGAGTTTAGGAAGAATTTGAATTATACAAACAATAATTATTTTGCGATCATCAAAAAGGGGGAGATTGTTAGAAAAGTTGCTATTTGCATATGTTACATTCTTGCAACTTGTATAGTTTTGATGATTTCAAATATTATTATTTTATGTGTTGTTACCTCCTAACATTTTTGGAAGATTTATTTTTCCTCTTGTGTGTACTAATATTTCAGGAAAATTGAACTCCAGACTACGAAGACTTCAAATCAAATTCAGCATGAAATACTTTGTAAATTTGAAGCTTGTACTTTTTATTTGAATTAAATTTGAGAGGGAGTGATTGTAATTGAGTGACTAAATTCACACACACTAAAGGAGATCTTGAAAAAGTTTTGTGCTGATCGTACGGGACGAACATTGTTCGTATGGGACGATCATGTCAAATAAGCCCTCGGAAGAGCAATGGATCGAACATGGCAGGGAGAAAATTTTTCTAAGTCCTAATCGTCCATGACGATTTTAACATTCGTCCTGGGACGAATGTCTCGGGATTCACTTTGCATTGTTCTTCCAGATGAAATGCATGGTTCGTCTCTGGATGAAATTCTCTGTATAAAATCGTACAGGACGAAATTAACCTTCGTCTCTGGATGAAACTCTCTATATAATTTCTTCCAGGACGAACTGAATTCGTCCCAGGACGAAGGGAACCGACTATGGCAGTTTCTGGCAACGTTCTGCAGTTTTTGGAACCGACCTTTGATATAACTATTCGTACCAGACGAAATTTTTTGTCCCAGGACGAACCTATTTCCTCTCAGGATGAAATTAGGTCGTACTGATTCACAAATGGTTCGTACGGGACAGTTTTTACACATTTTGTACGGGACTAACTCAGGTTCGTACGGGACGATCCACTGCGCAGAAAAACTTGAAATTAGCAGTTTTTTAGACGGTTTTTCATGTCCTTTATATATAAGGAGTCCTAGAAACTATTACAAGTACCTTTGGAATTGTTTTCTCTTGCGAGGGATCATTGAGTGTGAGAGTTTGGGAGAGATTATAAGAGTGAAGAGTGAGAGATCAAGTGAGGGGTTTGTGAGGGATTCATAAGGTTACTTGAAGAAGAAGATCTCTTTGTTTCTTCCCATCTCCTCTAAAGGCTCTCAAGTGAAGTTCAACAATATCGGTCCGGTTCTCTGCCGACACTTGGAGAGTGTAAAAGGACGACAAAGTGTATCTTTGATAGTCTTTGTGTTTTCGTTCTTTTGGAGAAAACTAGAAGAGAGAACTTGAAAGGGAGAGATGAAAGGGTGGAGTTTGAGAGGGAGAAGATCCTTGGAGGGGATTTCAAGGGAGCTTGGAGGGGATTTCAAGGGAGTGTGGAGGGGATATTCACATGGTTGCTCCGGCGAACATGCACCTTAGTACCATCGAATTCAAGGGTCGTCTTGAGGAAAGTTTTGGGAAGAAGAAGATCTCTTTGGTGTCAAAAGACCCGGCTCCTCCGCCGCACCGGGGAAGGTGAAAGTGATTTTGTACAGGCTTCTCTGCCTTGCTGTGGGGGCAAAAGGAAAGTCATTTTGTGGTAGTGCAATACTCGGAGGGTGCCTCCGGGGAGTGGACGTAGGTCAAGGTTTAACCGAACCACTATAAATCTGGTGTGTTCTTTCTTATTTTTCTTCCGCATTTAATTTAATTGCAAGTTGTTTACTCTGATTGAAAAGTTTATTTTTAAACTTTAAATTTAACTTGCATTAATAATTAAAATGGTTTTCTAAAAATCCAAGAGTAGAAGTATAATTTTTAAATTACCAATTCCCTCCCTCTTTGTTATCCTTGGGACATTTAACTTAGGTTTAACAACCTATTCACTAGACTCAACAGTTCACTTTCTTTCTAAGTCCATGTCTAGTCCTAACACTTTCAGAAGGATCTCCTAAGATCAATTCTTTAGGATGGCTCAAAGAATATCTCCAATCTCTAGGCATGGTGTATGTAGGTTCAACCCATTCCTCTAGATCTATATTTTTTCTACTCCTTGGGTATTCTCACCTACTCCTTTAGTATTTTGGGGATCTACCCTCTTCTCCAAATTTTTTAACTCCGGTGGTATTCTCTCCAACTTCATCTTCCTCCTCGACTCTAGACTTCTTAGGATTAGATTCATCATACACTACATAAGTTGTCTCCTTCATCACTAATGTCCTCTTATTAAACACCCTAAAGGATTTCCCTACACTTGAGTATCCTAAGAATACTCCTTCATCAGATTTTGGGTCAAGTTTTCCTAAGTGTGAATTCCTATTATTATGAATGAAAACCTTACAACCAAAGACATAGAGAAGAGAATGATTGAGTGTCCTACCCTTAAGGAAGTCATAGGGTGTCTCATCAAGTTTGGCTCTAACCTTCACCCTATTTAACACATAACAAGCTGATTTACCGCTTCAGCCTGTTGATCTCATTTTTGTATGAGGTCACTAGGACCAATCCAAACCTTAGGATATACCTAGATCTTAGATCAATCTAGACCCTATGATCAAATTCATACTTTCAAACCCAAAATCCAAGGTTAAAGGCTCCATCCTAAAAGACTTTCTCAAGAATTTTTCAAGCACTTCAAAACCTAATTAAGTGACCTCCGATTTAAATTCTATCACTTGCACAGTGATAAGACATGTCTATATAGATAACCCTCCAAATTTGAGCCCGTTTTGAGGTCTCTAACCTCAAAAATTGAATTGAAATTCAAAGGTTGTAAAACCTTCAAATATTTATAGCCTATGCCACTAAACCTGCCACCCAATGGATTTTGACCTTGGAGCTTTCTTAAAACCCTCCAATCACTTCCAGACCCTTAATTATAACATATTGAACATTAAACTATATTTTTTTAGGCATACTTTGACCCCAGTTGACCAGGAGTAAAAATAATCAAAATACCCCTTAGGGGTTTGAATAGGCATTTCAAACTAAATATAGTTGAGGTCTTCAAATCTCAAAACCCTTTAATCACAAGTTTTGGACCTCTAAATCCAACATAAGTCAAAGCATGGTGAAATTGACCAAGTCAAACCATTAGAAAATTGGTCAAATTTGAAATGGCTTTGCTTTAATCAATCAAACCTTTAATGGGTTGCATTAAGTTCCTTCTAAGCAAACCCATCAATCCTCCTCCCATGCCACATCACCCTATTTGGTTTGTTGACTGGTCAAACCAGTCAATAAATGGTCAAGGTGGCTTTAAATGGTCCAAACCATAGATGACATGGAACTCATTTCATTCCAGCTCATTCCAGCAGTCTAGAGCCCCTCTATAACCTTCCTAGGATTCCTTTCAGCCCTTGGATCCAAATCCAACAGCCCTCAAGGCTTCATATGTCCATAAGAGGATAAGAGGACACTTTACACCTAGGATGTCCTTGGCCCGTCCTTGCACTCTACTCTCAACCACTCCTTAGATAGGAGGCATGCATCTGAGGAGATCTCCAAGCCATATAAGCCATCCATTCGATTTGAGGAAGATGAAATAGGGCAAAACCCCTAGAATGGCTATCATTCTAACCCTAGCTCTCTCTCTCCAACCAGAGCTTTTCCAACCCAATCTCCAGTCCATTTCGACTCCCTATGACCTTCTCACCACTCCTATAGTCGAACCCCACCGTTAGAAGTTCGCCAGCGGTAGGCTTCCCGGCAAACCGAGATGATTTATGTTCAAAGGCTCATAGGGATCGATCCGGACATTAGAAGCTCGAGGGATCTTCTACAAACATAACGTGGATAGACTACAAATTCAGAGATAGCTCATACGGTTCAAACCGTCAATTAACTTGGGAAAAATCCTAAATCTTAGTTTAAGACATATAGATTAAAATAGCATTCTAAAAAGTGCTTTTTAAGCTACAATTTTAGTATCCCATTAGTTTTGTTCACCATATTGATCTAATTTTAAAATTTCAATTGATTTGATTAAGTATTTTGAAAGAACAAATACATTTTCATTTTAGGGCTCTAGATTGAGGCTCTTCCCAACCATGCAAAATCTGAGCCGTTTATTTTTTAATAAATGGCATAGATCTTGCCATTCTGTAGTTCGTTAAACCACACTTTCCATTCGCTCAATCAAACCCTTATATGGCTTGATCGTAGCTGTTGTTTCAAAACCGTGGGATCGATTCTCTGCCGTTCGATTTCCCTTGGTTGAGATCAAACCACAGAGTTTGATATCCACTGTCGGATGAATTTCGCGCGAACTCAACGACTACGATCAATGCCTACATGGTTTAGTGAAATCACATTTGGCATGCAGCGGCTGACACGCGTCCGACCACCATCGCACCATCAGTTGAGTCAGCCCAATCATTGGCCCGCCGTTGCCCGGTTTGGATCCTCCAACCACAAGCTGCCATGCGTCCCACTCAGCTGTCATTTTTGGCTGGCCGAACCTGAGGGTGCACGTGTGCAGCCCATCGCCAGAACCTGCTTTTAATTTAAATTATATTTTTGTAAAACTATTTAATTAACATGAAATTAAAAAACAAATTAAAATTAAATAAAAATAAAAATAAAAATTTATATCAAACTGTTCAGAATTTTAAAACCTTTTAAATAAAATTAGAATTATTTTAAAATATTAAAGATATTTTAAATAATTTTAAAACAATTGATTTTAAATATTTATTTAATATTTAATTAAATATTAAATTAAATATTTTTCTAATTTAAAAGTTTATACATTAAAATATGTTAAATATTCAAACCTTTATTTTAAATTAATTTAATTTGAAATTAAGTTTAATTTAAGCTATATTTTGAATATTTTAATATATATATATATATATATATATATATATATATATATATATATATATATTAAATTATTATTTAAATATTAATTAATACTTAATTTAAATCAAATTTAAATAATTTTAAAAATTAAAATTAAATCAAGTTTTTATAATTCAAAATTTTTAGAGAACCTTTAAGATGAAAATTAATTTGATTTTTAAATATTTAAATATTTAAATAGTTTTGAATTAATTTAAATACATTAATTAATCTTAAACATTAAAAATTCAAATTAAATAAAAAATAAATAAATATTATATCAAAATTTCAAATTATTTATTTTAAAATTAATTTAAAATTTAATTTTAATTTATTTTAAATAATTTGAATTATTTGAATATTTAATTAAATACTATATTAATTATTATAAAATTAAAAATTTATTTTCAAATAACATGAAAATTCAATGGATCTCTCAAATCCTTAAACTTTATTTTAACGATATTTTAAATTATTTTTATTTTAATATATATATATATATATATATATATATATATATATATATATATATAATTTTTTTTAAATCATATACATTTAAATATTTAAAATTTAAGAGATCTCTTGAAACTTTAAACATGGATTAAGCATGATTGAATAGAATTTATGGGGAGTGTTGATTAATCAATGAATAATTACTTTGCTAATTATTCATTAATTAATCTTTCAATTAATTAGGCTTTAACTTGCTTTGCATGTTTAGGGGTGCACACACGACTTTGCATAGGCTCCCCTAGTTTTAAGGACTTGATTGTGTTGTTGTGTGTGCTTATTTCATGCTTTTCCAAGGGTTAATAAAACATTGATTCAAACCCATCAAACTTAGTAACATCATTAAGGATAATAATTAAGGCCATATTTAGAAAACTTAGAGAAATTCTAGAGATTAGGAAATACATCCTTTTGACTTAAAATTTGAACCATTTAAACTTAGTGACACATAAAACCCATAGAATTATTCTCACTAGTTTTGGAAATCATTAAGCCCCTTAATCAATTTTCTTAAGCTTAAATCCCTAATTAAGCCCTTAAACCTTCAGGAAATTCTAATAAATCAAATTTAAATCCAAAAAATACAAATATTACTTTGAAATGACCAAACTTCAATCCTTAATCAATGAAAAATAAAATCTATTTAATTTGATAGCAAACCTGAATTTAATTTAATTTTTAAGTGAAATGGAATATTTAATTAATTTAATTAATTAAATTAATTAAAAATAATTAAAAATTACAAAAAATTCCCATACACTTAGGAATCTCTTCTTAGGTCATTCTCAAACCTTTGGAGTTGATTTTAAGGAGTTGGGGATTCATTTGGAATAAAATCAATAAAAGGTGTTTAATTGAACTAATTAAATAATTTAATAAATACTCAAACTTCCAAAACTCATAACAAATTTAAGAAAATTCCAAGTTGAACAAACTCAAAGGCATTAAACTCTTAATTAAATCTAATATTTATTAAAAATATCAAACTTTCAAAAATTATTCAAATTTAAAAAAGTCAACTTTTGATCAAATCTTAAGTCAAAATCAAGTCAAAACTTCAAGCCTACATAACTAAATGTAGAAAATTCCAAATCTAGCAAATTTAGATTCTAATAACCCATATTAAGATCTACTATTTTAATAAAATACTATCTTTCCAAAATTTAACCTTAATTAAAAAGTTAACTTTTGACCCCTTAATTAAATGAATAAAATAATCAAAAAATTCCTAAAAATTAGAAATCACTTAAAGAGTCTAGAAAATATTAATTTAGATTTAAAACAAGCAATCAACCAACCTTAATTAAAATTCATTAACCTTTAAACCTTATTAAATCAAGTCATTTAATTATATCAGGTACCACTGGGTAACCCAGGCCCACGAGGCTATTAAATTAGCTCCAAGGAAGGTGAAATCAACTTCACGACCTCGATGAACAACAAAGGTGATGTCCACTTAACACTTCAAAATGCATCTTAAAATTAATTTTAAATCATTAATACTTAAACTTTAATTAAATATTTCTCTTAAACCTTCAAACCAATCAAACCTCAAATAACTTTAACTAATTGCCCTACCTAGGACATATCTAAACCATACAGCCTTTGCACCCACTTTTGATGGTTTGCTAGGACAACCAACTCTAGTCTTAGGCTAGACCGGTGTTTACTTTTCTCCTGCTGTGTACCGGGTTTTTAAGTTTTCACTCCATATTGGTTGCTAGCTTAAAATTAATTGATTATTTATTTATTTACTGCACTCTCTGTTGTGAGTAATTGGGCATTTTAAATTTCAAAT
Source organism: Dendrobium officinale (assembly GCA_019514585.1). Classification (NCBI taxonomy): domain Eukaryota; kingdom Viridiplantae; phylum Streptophyta; class Magnoliopsida; order Asparagales; family Orchidaceae; genus Dendrobium; species Dendrobium officinale. The sequence goes on along the minus strand of CM033697.1, from coordinate 37,335,663 downwards.
ATTAACTACTTGAGATTAATTATAACTGCTTGAGATTGATTATAACTGCTTAGGATAACCATGCAGGTTGTTCAGTCTAGACTTTTCTTCTATATTCAAATTTAATTTAATGTAAGTTGAGTTATATTTTAAAGTGATTTTTGAGAATAAGATGACATCAAATTTGGAATCCAAAGAGGAAGGGACATTCCTTAGGGGAGAGTCCCTCTCCATTTGGATATCCAAATTATGATGATTTTAAAATATCTAAAGAGAAAGGATAACACCCCTTCTAAGGGGGAGTTTCTTTTCATTTTGATATCTGAAACCGATGAATCAAGAAGTTGCAGAAGTACAAAGAAGTGGATAGCGAGATGACCCATTCTCAAAGTCACTTGAGTCTTAGGAGTGTAATCCAGGTTATTGTTAGTGGTGCCCGACCATTTTACTTTTTTGCAGATCCTAGTTTATAATATTAAGTGGCACTTGCTACATAGACATTCAATTTGAATAATTAATTTAGTTGATTTGTTTACTTGATTGTGCAGTAGAAATTATATATTTTTCTAGTCTTTTTGCTTGCATGTCGTATTTGATTTAGCTTGGAATCTGATTGTAGGCTCTTAAGGACTTAATAAAATTTTCTACTTAAATCAAATAAAAAATTTTAAGTCGACATAGTAACACTAACGAATTTAAGAAGTAAGCCCGGGATCGCCGGGAGTTCACATGCATAGTTGTTGCATTTTCTTTCCACTTATTAGGCACCTCCCTGCCTGCGGGTTTTGGCAGACCACCTGGCCTATGAGGGTACAGATCTGTCCAAGGGGAATCTGTGCTAACATAACTCATAATTAAATCTAGTAGACCACCTAGCCTATTTTTTTAAGCCTTTTTAAAACTTCTTCATATCAAATTTAAGCATTTAATCAAGTTGTTATGCATGTATCACATTAGTAACAAATTAAATCTCTAAAACTTTAATTGTATTTTTAGCTTAAGCATCAGATACCCAACATAAGTCAAAGGGCCAATTAGGATATACTCTAGATGTCGGTCCTATTCTAAATAAAACTATCTTAAATAACATCCCTACCACTCAACATTAAAAGATCGGACTCACGGTTTTGAAGCGCTTAGGTGATTTAGCTGGCTCCCCAATCCAGGCTGGGGTAAGTTTAGACCTACATTACATTAGCTAGGTTCGGGTCACTGATTTTCAGTACCCACTTTAGACTTAGGTTTTGAGGCAGGCTCAAGCTATATGCCCTCAACCTCCAGGAATCTAATCCCAATATTCTAATAAAATCGACCATTAAACTAAACATCTATTTTAATCAAATTCAAGCCCAACACTTAGGATAAGATGGGCTGTTTCTGAAGTAATTCAGAATCTCAAAACACCTCCTACTTCTCCTCTTTTGACTCCAGAAATATGTCTTCAATTTTGATTCAACCCTGTTTGAGATTTCCAACCCTAACCTCCTTTGACATCGAACTTTGAAAATCCTAAATAAAAATTTTACCGTTATTTTAATCTAGAGTATATGAAATCTATGAGGGCTTATGCTCGTAGGAGATTTAAAAACCCATATTAGGTTTTTAAAATCAATTTTTCAAAACCTCAAGTAATTCTCTTTAGAAAAAATAAAATCTGATGATCATTATCATCATTTTCAAATGATCAATAGTGGTTGATAATTTCTTTTCTAGGAGAGATATATCAATTACTATCGTTATGTTGATTATGAAATTAATTACCACTTTATCCAGATTATTTTAGTCAAACACTCAATTAAATTTTATTTTGCCCCTTTGGGGTCATATGTGATTATTTCCTGAGTTTGACTATGATAATTAGGATGATTTAAAATTTTATAATTTGAATCCATTAAGGAATGATATATTCACCTCCTGAGATGATATATTATTCATAATGACACGTTCAATTTTAAAATTCTTGAAATTAATATTTTCTCAAAGAAAATTAAGCTTTTTCAAAACTATATTTTTAAATCAAACACAACCCAAAAGTATTTTGGAAGTGAATACTCAGCAAGCATGGCTCTAGCGGCATAAACTAAGATCTGACTCTTCCTTTTAGCTACCCTATTCTACTGAGGGGTCCTAAGAGCTGAGAAGTTATGACTAATCCCCTTATCCTCACATAAGTCTCCAAATCTCTCTTTTTTAAACTCTCCCCCATGGTCACTATGGATGGTCAAAATCTCACAACCTAACATTTTTGAATCCAAGTAAAGAAGGACCTATACTCATCAAAAGACTCATTCTTATGTGACAGAAATCTAATCCAAGTAAACCTTGAGTAGACATCGACAGTCACAAAATCATAGACTTTTCCTCCTAAGCTGGCAGTGGTAATGTGTCCAAACAAATCCATGTGAAGAATTTCTAAAGGTCTAGAGGTGCTAATATCCTTAAAGGAGTGAAAAGATGAATGAACTTGCTTTCCTAGTTGGTAGGCATCACAAAGATGGTCTTTTGAGAATTTAAGTTTGGGGACACCTCTAACTAGGTTTTTTTGGGTCACTCTCCTAAGGATTTTCATATAGGCTTGATATAATCTCCTATGCCATAACCATGAATCATCAGCAGTAATTTTTAAGTAAAATGAAGAAGAACTTTCAATATTATTTAAGTCAAGCATATAAACATTATTGATCCGTATTCCTTATAAAATAGTGTTGTTATTTAAGCTTATAATACAAGTATTTGCCAAAAAATTATGACGGATGCTGAGTAAGTTATGTTTTAGTCCATCTACAAGCAAAATATTTTCAATCAAAAGATTCTTAGAGTTTCCAATTATACCAGTGCCCACTACCTTCCTGGTGGTGTTGTCTCCAAAAGTACCTTACCTCCTATCCTGGTCTATAATAAAATGAATTAATTGGCATCTCCAGTCATGAGTTATGAGCATCTGTTGTCCAGGTACCACATGCTTTCACAAGGCATTTTGTGAGAGCAAGCATGCAAAATCATCAAACATCATATTTAGGAATCTAAATAGGTTTGGGTCCCTTATTATAAAAAGAAGAATGCAATGCATGTGTGTTATGCTGTGAATCATATAATTTGGGTCTCCATACCCAATATATACTACGGTGAATGGTGCAAGTGTGTGCAATGTGTCCTAACATGCTACATGAAAAACATCTAACACCAGAGAAAGGATGTACTAATCTACTTAGGTTGTGAGGCTTCCTATTAAAGTTATGTGTTGTATGCAATGATGACTTATTATTTTTAAAAACTTTGAGATTTGTTAATTTCTTAAACTCATTTTCTAACTCATCATGGGATGACTTCATGGAATCATGTGTATCAGATAATTCAGTATGCTCTTTATTTAATGCATCAAACTCATCAAGTAATAACATATGGTTGCTATCAATTATGGAATGATCTTTAAGAAAAATTTCATACTCTTTCTGTTAATTTAAAAACTCCAATTTCAAGCTAGTATGCATTTTCTTAAGTTTTCTATATGATGTATGAATTTTCTCACATATTTCAAGTAGTTGATCATAGGTTGGTTGGCATACCTCTTTTTGGTCAGACTATTCAAAATGATTATCAACCATCAAACACAAGTTTGTGGTTTCCTCCTCTGCTTCAGTCTTAGAGGAGTTGGATGCAGAATCTGCCCAAAATGCCATTTGGAATCGCTTCTTTTCCTTCATATATTTGGGTTTCTCCTCACCCTTCTCCTTACTTGGGTGCTCCTTAAGTGTAGGACAATCAGCTTTAACATGTCCAGGCTTCCTGCATTCAAAACAAACAATATTATAAGAGCTTTTATAATTTTTTCTATCCTTACCTCTTTTTCACTTCTGATGGTCTTTATGCTTCTTTCTAAGAAAGCTTTTGAATTGCTTAGTGATGAAGGCAATATTATCATTTTCAAATCTAGAAGAATCAATGTCCATGTTGTTGGCTTTTAGTGCCATAGTTTTCTCCTTCTTGTTTTCACCAGCATCAAGATTTTTTTGATTCATCCCTTGCTCATAAGCAATGAGTGATCCAAGTAAGTTATCAATCTAATAAGTATTCAAATCTTTAGATTCAGTAATTGCAGTGATCTTAGCATCAAAAGAAGAAGGCAAGAATCTCAAAATTTTATTGACCCTTTCATAATTAGTTAGCTCTCTTCCTAAAGCATATAATGAGGTGATAATTTGAGTAAATCTTGTATACATGTCAGAAATTGATTCAGAAGGTTTCATACAAAAAAGTTCATAGTCATGCAATAAAATATTCAACCTAGATTATATAACTTCGTTAGTTCCTTCATAAGTTACACACAATCTATCACAAATTTCTTTACCAGTTGCACAACTTAAAACACACATATAATCTTTGGATTTTAAAGCACAAAAAAAATAGTTCAAGATTTTTGCATTAAGTTATGCTAAATCTCTTTCATCAAAATTCCATTCAGCAAACAAAATTTTAATTTTAATGCCATTAAGTTCATGAGAAGGTGGTGTATAACCTTTTTTAACAAGCATCCACATACGATAATAAAGCGATTGTAAAAATGTTGACATGCAAATTTTCTAAAAATCAAAAGAAATATTATCAAACAAAGGTGGACGTGTAATAGATTATCCTTTCATTCTGTTACGATTATCAAAGTTAGCTATGAATCAAAATTCAAAAAGTTTTTAAACTTAATTTTATGAATCATACTCCGATACCACTTGAAAGTGCTCTAATAGCACTTAAAAGTTTGCTAGGAATGTGAAACCCTTATGAACTAGTCCTAAGGTTAATCAAGACGGGGGGTGAATTGGTATTTTAAAAATCTATCAATAAAAACACAATCTTAAAATAAAAATCATGATTCACCACAGAAATCAAAGTGCATAAAATAAATGTGAAAGCAGTAATAAAGAACACAAAAATATATAGTGGTTCGATCAACATGACCTACGCCCACTCCTTAGAGTGCACTCCGAGTATTTCACTAAACTCAGTGTCTTTCCTTTTACCCCCATAGCATGGCAGAGAAGCTTATATAAACCTCCTTTCCAATAACCCATGTGAGACAGAGAACCCAACTCCTTTTGCTTCCTTCAAAAGCAGGCAGAGAACCCAACTCCTTATGCTTTCTCCTAAAGCAAGCAAAGAACCCAACTCCTTTTGCTTCCTCCTAAAGTAGGCAGAGAACCCAACTCATTTTACTTCCTCTTGAACTAGGCAGAGAACCTTAATCATATACTGAAGTTTACCTCTCTAGAACTCCCAAGGAACTAAGGAGGACTACTGGAGAAGATGACGATAGATCCTTGCTTGGAACAACCTTTGTGAACTCCCTCACAAACTCCCCCTCATAATATCCTCTCTCTCTCTCTCTCTCTCTCTCTCTCTCTCTCTCTCTCCCCCTTTCTCTCCCTCTCCTCTTAGCACTCTCAGGTTAGAACAACAGCAAAAGATGAGCTCTTGGGTAGAATAAGAGCTCTTAAATAGAAGAGTTTCAGAATAGCAATTATTTTATACAAATTGACTTTATCGTCTAGGATGATATTGATGTCATACTGGCCAATCAGCATAAATTTTGCTCAATTAGCACGATCAATTTGGGATGATTAGAAGATTTTTGGTCATATCATCCAGGCCGATATAATATCTTCCTGTATGATCAGTATAATTCCTTAAATATCATCCAAACAATCGTTCTGAAAGGATGTTTGGATGATGAAAAAATAGCTTAATCATCCAGGCTAATCTCAAAATCGTCTTGGACGATTAGTTTAAATATGTGAAACTCATCTTGAATGTCACCCTGAATAGAAACTAGTCGATGTCAATCATCCAAGTGATCATCTCAGATGATCCTACGATTGTGGGTCTCCAAAATGATTCTGCTCATGGGGTTCGAATGTAAAGAGTATGACCACAATATCCCGTAGGACAAAATAATTGTAGGTCTTTACACTCGACATAAGCAGGCTAATGAAAGAGCAGATGGAGCCATACATACGATTAGTCATGGAAGATAGCGGCTTTCGCCTATGCACTTCGATGGATAATAATATGTATAACCCAAAAGTTACGAGATTTCCCCCATTCGATATTTTAGCTCGAATGGGGTTTATTTGATGTCAGAATCTATCTCACACAGGCGCAAGTCCCGTAGTTAATTACATCCGAGGCCTTGACCTAGGAAAATTCTCGATTAAGGGTATTGTATTATTATCTTTTTAATTTGGTGCACAGAGAAAGTTCTTAAGTTTTATTTCGGAGAAAATAAACTATTCTCTTTATTCTTAATGATGATTAGACCTTTTCAAATGTATAAAGATGTGATTAAAATTTTGAGTTTAGAAGATCAAAGATCGAATTACTATCCTAAGAGAAATAATATATTCAGAATTCATAAAAAAGTAACAAAATGAGGGGACTTACAGCTTAAATCCCACAAGGGATCTAAGTAGCCCTGACCTGGATTTATCACCCTGCTCGGAAAGGGGTATAGCTAAACTCCACCTAGCGTATCAAATCCATTTTGTCAAGCCTTATGCAAATGCAAGAGTGGTATGATGCACAAAAAAGAAAATGGCTATTAAACCTGACCATGAATGGTACTATGCTTATACAAAATAAACTATCCCTCCATGTTCCAAAAGAAAAATCTATATACTAACTCAAGGTTATGCATGTGTACGTAGGGCCAATAATGAGTGGTCAATAATTACTACAAAGTGAACAAGATTTATTATAATTTTAAAAAGTGACCCTTTAAAGAAGTCGTGCATTAATTTTTTAGAAAGATTGATTGATTTAATCCTATGTTCACTTTTTATCTTGCTTAAATAAATTTTAACTTTATAGAAAATTTAACATCCTAAAAAGCCTAACGTTGACTCCCTCCAAGTCACACCCAAACAAAGCAATTTAAGAAATCTAGAAAAAAGCATGCAGTTCTAATGTGCAAGCAAAGTAAACACATCAATAATCACTACGGGAAAACACGTGAATACCGGCGGATTTTTTTAGACGGTAATAAACGGCGTACTCACCGACGGATTTGTTCAACGTAAGGCTTGCGTCAACATTACCGGCGCAACATACGTCGGCAATTCACCGACGCCGTGTCCGCCGGAAAACCCGACGGTATAGGGATGCCTGAACCATTTCCGTCGCATGTTACGGCGGAACTATTCCGGCTTATGGTTCCGGTGGATAGTACGCCGCCTTATTTAAACTCAACGAAAAAAAACGGCGGAGTATACGTCGGAAATTATACCGACGGCAATATTAAAATTACCGGCGGACCTTCCGCCGGTAGAAGCCCTATTTCGCGAACCTGAACCCCTCTGGCCGTCATTCTTTTCCTTTCTTTCTCTCACTTCCATTGCTTCGCTCGTCGCCGTTCGTCGCTCGTCGTGGTTAGACGTCGCCGACGGTCACCGGACATCGCCGTCGACGATCACCGGACTTCGCCGAGCCTCCTTCCTAGTCGCTCGTCCCGCCCTCTATGCTTCCTAGTCGCGCGCCGCCGAGGAACCGAAGGTATATGTTTTAAATTTTTTTTGAGATTTCGGTTGGATTACATATAGATTAGCCTTTAGTCCATATCTTTTTGTTATAGTATGCAATCACTTTATGCAATCACTTTAGTTTAGGAGTGACCCTTATATTCTTGAGTCAGCATGATCAAGTTAGCATGATAGACTTGTGGATTTTAATATTCTTGAGTCAGCATGATCAAGTTAGTTCCTAGTATGCAATCACTTTATCCTATAGCTCTTAGTGGAGAGGAGAGTGCTACTTCTAAGTCATTATTAGATCACCTGTTCATATATTTTACATTATGTAATTGATAAATGTAAAAATATTCTATTCAATAATATTTTTTGAACATTTACATTTCGACGAGTTATATATTATCTTTACTCGACTTTTTTTTCTTGTGTACCTTCTTGAAGTGGCTATGCAATTTTTTTTATACATTAAATTCTTTGCATCTAATCTATTATTGTTATTGAAGACTAGCATATGTCCCTAGTTTAGGAGTGACTCTTTGATAGTTTGCTTTGATAGACTTGTTTTAGGCTAGTTAAAGTGAGTTGAAGTTAATTTTTTAGATCTAGTTGATGGCACTCTATGCTTCATTAGTTAAGAACAAATTATAGATTTTCCAAGTGAGTGTGACCAGTTTGATGTTATGCATATAGAGAAAAATGTTTTTGATAATATTTTCTATACAGTTATGGACATCAAAGAGAAATCAAAAGATAATATAAAAGTAAGGATGGACTTAAAGGAGATTTGTAGAAGGAAAGCTTTGGAATTGAAGGATGGTGGAGCCAAAAAATTTCTCAAACCCAAAGCTCCATTCACATTAACTTTAGAGCAAAAACGAGCAATTTGTGAATGGGTGAAGACTCTACGAGTACCTGATGGATATTCTTCCAATATAAGCAGGTGTGTTGACATAAGATCAGGGAGATTATTCGGATTGAAAAGTCATAATTGTCATATCTTCATGCAATGTCTACTATCAACTGCTTTTAGTTATCTTCCAGATCAGATTTTAAAGCCCCTGATCGAGCTAAGTGTATTCTTCAAAGATTTATGCTCTTCTAAATTAAATGTGGAGAATTTGATTCTTATGGAGCAGCAAATTCCATTCATTTTGTGTCAACTTGAGAAAATATTTCCTCCAGGCTTTTTTGACTCTATGGAGCATCTACCTGTTCATTTACCATATGAGGCTATGGTTGGTGGACCCGTTCAGTATAGGTTGATGTATCCTTTTGAGAGATATTTAAATAAACTTAAGAAGACCGCTAAGAACAAATCACGACCCGAAGGCTCTATCTGTGAAGCATATTTAACATACGAGACAACTCAGTTTTGCTCGTATTATTTTGAAACAATATCCCAATCAGGTGAAAGTTCAGCATCTCAAAATGTTGGTAAATCCTCTAATATATCTGTATTTAGCGGAATTGGGGAACCTTTAGGTGCTAGCACTGTGTGCTATTTAACCGATAAGGAGATGGTAGTTATCACATTGTACATCTTGCTTAACTGTGATGAAGTGGAGCCATATCTTGAGTAAGTATGAGTTAAGTTGTTTATATTTTTTATTTTCTTTTAGACTTTGTTCTAAACTCAAGACAAAAATTTGTAGGAGGTTCATTGATGGTCTTAGTACATCAGAAGAAGGAGAAGTCCAGAAGATAGTGGAAAAAGAATTCACTATTTGGTTTAAAAATACGGTATGTTTTGAATAATTATTATTACTTAATGAGTTAATTATTTGAATTAATAATTATCTTATAGATTTGAAGGTACACACTGAAGATAGTTCGCAGTATTCAAAGTTATCTGAGTTAGCTTGGGGACCAAATAGATTAGTAAAATGTTATCAAATATTTGAGGTCAATGGTTATAAATTCCATACAAAAAATTGGTGTGAAGGAAGGAAGATAGAAAATTCAGGCGTATGTGTAAGAGGGAACACCCATACAGGAGATGATTCTGAATACTACGGGGTATTACAAGAAATATTAGAGGTTGAATATCCCGGTCAGAGGAACACTGTGTATCTCTTCAATTGTGAATGGTTTGATCCAGTACCAAATAGAGGCACGAAAGTTCATCCAATTTACGGTATAACAGAAGTAAAGCGTGGTAGGAGATATGCAAAGTTTGATCCTTTCATCATTGCTAGTAAGGCAACTCAAGTCTATTATGCTAACTATCCAAGCGGAATACGAGGCAAACAAGATTGGCTGGTAGTTATGAAGACAAAACTAATGGGAGTAATTGAGAAAACCACCTCAATACCATCAGCACATCAAGAAGAGTTTATGTCTAATTTAAAAAATCTCCCAATCAATGTAGATGACCAAATCAGAACTAATGAGAGTGAGTTGCAGTTAGAGGAGGTAGATCTAACCATAGAAGAAAATAATGATGAATCTGATAGTAATGGGAGTGTATCATCTTACACAAGTGAATCAACAAATGATGAGTTAACAACATAAGGTAACTTAAATTTTTTTTAGCTACTGCACTGCATTTTATTTTACTTCCCTGCGTTTACTTTACTGCATTTTTTTTAGCTACTGCACTGTTTTTTTTACTCCCCTGCATTTTACTTGACTGTATTTTTTTTAGCTACTGCACTTCTTTTTTTTTTACTCCCCCGCATTTTACTTGACTGTATTTTTTTTAGCTATAGCTACTGCACTGCGTCATATTTCTAAATTTTTTTTTTATTTATGTGCAGATGGCTTCAGGTGATGAGCCTAGTAGAGGATTGATAAAAAATATTTTTAACAGACGCACGAAGAAGACCACTGCAGCTGGACCACCTAGGCCAGTACGTACTGAGGGGACCACCTCAGCTCAGCCTACTACAGAGCCTCAGCCTACTACACAGCCTCAGCCTACTACACAGCCTCAGCCTCCTATACAGCCTCAGCCTACTACACAGCCTCATCCTGATACACAGCCTTTACCCACTCATGGAAGCGGTAGCCCACAGTTTTACTCACCAGACCCCCGTTTTCCTTCACCAGATCCTGGGCAGAGTACTCCTTTCTACCCATACTACACACCCCCACCGTATGCTGGTGCCCCTCCTACTTATCTATTTCCACCATATGCTCCACCATACTATCCCCCACCACCCCATCAGCCCGGTACAGCTGGACCTTCGACAGCAGCTGGACCTTCGACAACAGCTGGACCTTCGACAGCAGCTGGACCTTCGACAAGAGCGGGACCTTCGACAGCAGCTGCAGTAGAGAAGGAGACAGATGGTAGAATGTTAATAGCACCTGAGGGTGATACGTACGTACTTTTTCTTTTATTTTTTTAAACTAACAAAAATTTTTATTTTATATTTTATATTTGTTTTATATAACTTTATTTTTGTAGGTTCTACCCATCAAAATAACCGACACATAAAATACGGGACATCATACAGAGCAGGTTTGATGCTCCTTATGTTTCTTGGAAGAAAGTCCCGAAAGAAGTCCGGGAGATGTGGTTCAGAGAGTTTGAGGTATTTTTGGGTTTTAATTTTTTTGTTAAATGATTTATTCTTTTTTACTTTAGCTAATACTCTTATATATTATATATCATATGTATTTGATTGCAGAAAGAGTTTTGTTGGCTGCCCCAACACAATGACAAGATTAGAAAGAATTTTGAGAAGCGTGGGTCTACTCGGATGCGCGACATGTTCACTGATATTAGAAAGTTTGGGAAACGACCACTGTGGATTGGAGAGATAATATGGGCCGAGTTAAATGCAGCTTGGGGCACCGAAGAGTACAGTAGGAAGAGGGATCAGAATCTACAGAACAGAGCTTCTGATGTTGGTGGGTTGGGAAGTTCACTTCTACAGGCAGCTCTGTTCCACATACTGAGCACAGGCGTCGTTTGGTAATGAATTTTAAATGTTTTTTTAAATTATTCTTTAATCTATATTAATAAAATTTTCTTAATTCAAACAGAAAGCGATGCTTGGTAGAGAACCAACTCCTGTTGAATTGCATAGTCGCACTCATAAGCGACAGGAGGATCAACAGTGAATTGATGAGAGATCAAGAAAAGCCTATGTAAGTATATTTTTATATATGTTTAATATTTTCTAAGTTTTAGTTTAACTATATATATTTATATTATACTTTTACAGGAGGATTATACACGGCTTCGAGAGACTCATGCTACATCAGGTGAGGGCTCTTCTGGCGGCTCTGTGGAGTATTCTGAGTATCGCATCTGGTCGCAGGCCGTCGGAGGAATGCAGCATGGTAGAGTATATGGATTAGGTGCGCAAGCTCAGGCATACGAGGGGATGACATCCTCTACTGCATCCAGCTTCGCATCCAGTTCGCATGAGTCCTTACAAGCTCAAAGAATAAGTGCCCTTCAAGCTGAGCTAGAACAAGTAAGGAAATCACAAGCTGATTGGCAGGCTCAGCTGCAAGCACAGGTTCAAGCTCAACTGCAAGCACATGTTCAAACAAGTATTCAGCAACACAATCAGTTGTTGGATGAAATGCGCAAGATGAGGGAGCAGCTGAGTGGAAAAGAGGTAGCTCCACCTGAGGAGGAGTCCACAGAGTCAGAGTAGTTTAATTTAGTTTATATGAACTTGTTTATTTCTGTGAACATGTTTTATTGAACAGTTTCTTTTAATGTGATGTGTTTAGTTCATTGTTAGTACTGAACTGTTTCTTTTAATGTAATAAACTGTTGTGAAACTGTGGTGGAATTGTTATTTGTATTTGTTTGCAGTTGTGGAAATTTGATTGTTGGCTGAGAATGAAATTTTTTTTTTGTCAATGCTACAGGTTTCCGGCGGATTTTGGGCCGGAAGTGCGCCGGAAACGACGATATAACGAATCGTATCGTGTGTTCCGGCGCTTTTGTGCGGACGGAAACTCCCGGCGTACTTACCGGTGTATCTTCTGCCGGTAATTACTGGCGTACACTTTGCGTCGCAAAGAGAGTTCGTGGGTTTCCTGCATGCACTTTGCGGCGTCATATCTGTCGGTACAGGCCGGCGCATAATGCGACGATAATTACCGACGGCAATGGCGCCGGAATTAAGACGTTTTTCAACGTCGAAAACGGTCCGTTTTTTCGCCGGTAATGCGTCGGATCATGCGCCGGAGAAATTTCCGGCGCAAATTTTGCGCCAGAAATAATTTATCGACGCGGCTGAAACCGGCGTATGAAATTCCGCCAAAAAGTCCGACGGAAACTCATTATTTCGTCGGATTATCTATGTTTACTGGCGGATGTTTTCCGTCGGTATTAACGAGTTTTCATGTAGTGAATATTAATCAGGATATCAAAAGTCCGTGACAAGTGCCACTTATTATACAACCCAAGAAGTACTGAAAAGTAGAGGTAGACGGGCTCCACCGATAACAACTTGGATTCTATCCCTATGAAATGACGTAATTCTTAGAAATGAGATATTTTTATCTTTATCTTCTTTCCCTTCAAGCTCCTTGTGTTGCACCATCCAATAGGATATCAAAATGAGAAGAAATTTCTTGTAAAGGGTTTTCTTTTCACTTTCGATTCCTAACATATTGAAAATACCTTATTTTTAAGCTTTCACAATACTTTAAATCAAATTACATTTTATATAAAAAAAATTACATTGATCACCTACAAAAAATACATATTAGTACAATTATAATAAAAATTACACATCATCTAGAACCTAGTCCTTAGGGCCATATTCCCAAGGGGCTTTTTAATATTCCTCGCAGTACCTATTAAAAAGCATATTTATGATGATAGCATTTTTTTATTGCCCTTTAGGAACATGGCCACCTGCAAGAGATATTTCTATAAAAATCTAACCACTTAAAGGAAAGTGCCCACTCATCAATCAAAATGAAAAGAAAATAACCAAAAAATAAACCAAGCCAGAAATAATCATCACATCATCACATATGCAAAATGTAAAAGAAAGAAAGTGTAAAAAGTTATCCTAGCTACACCCTACACTAGGATGCCTATAAAAAGTGTCCTATCCAGCACCTAAGTGTGTGCGAAAAGGTGTACCTAACTACCCCAAATTAGGTGAGTGGTTTGAGTTATAAGGTCAAGTTCTTATTGTTTAATTTATTAACCCTCAAGTTTCTATTTAAGTGCTTAACCATTTAGGGTGAATTAATTAAAGCTTAATTTAAGGATTAAAATTTAAGTTATTAAATTATTAATAGCCTAAAGGATTAGGCCCTAACCTATACTAAGATTATAAAGAATTGAGGGGCAAATGGCCCATCCTCAATCGTACTCCTAATTAAGGCCGAACTTATTAAAAGGTGGCAAGTGTTGGTTAGTCCTTCCCTTGGTAATAATCTAGGACTCGAGGAATGGCTAAAGGTGACACCACTAAGATGGGCCTACTACCCACCATGAAAAGAAAATCCTGAGCTTCCTATGTCTAAGGTAAATTTATTTTTAGAGGCTGACATGAGAATGGAATGACACGTTATCTATAAAAATGTATATGGGTTCTACCTGACCTCAGTTATGACATTTGGGTGGTTAACGTAGTTGGTTTAGGTTCCTAAAGATGACTTTAATTTTCTTTAAGAATGGATAACTTATATAGACCTTTGTATATTTTTAACTAGTTCACAAAGGTAAATATAAGTTCTATATGGGTCAAGACACTAAGGCATGAATTGAAATTCATTTGCTCATTCAACAAGTTTATTTTGGTTTGCTTATAATTAGGAGCCTTTAGTTAAAGTTCAAATATTAGTGTCTTAATGCTTTATTAAACATAAGAAAGTTAATTGAGAGGATTTTAATGATCTAATTTAATTTCATCTTAATTAATGTAGATTATCATATTAGAAGTGGGTGAAAGGTGTATTTTATATATTTTAAGATTCTACTTGAGTGGTTAATGATTTTAAAGTTGTATATTGGTTAAGGGAATTTTAGAGATTTTAGATTAATTAAGGAATTTTTAGGAGTTGTAATGGTTAATGAATTCAATTAGAGGCTCGTGTGTTGGTTATATTTTATTAGCAAATTTTAACACTTAATACTTAGATTTGATATGTACTTCTTATATTTTCGAATTAGTTAAGATTTGAGTTAAAGGATTTAATTCGTTGGTAGCTTATTATTGCTTACTTAAGTTAAATGATAATTACCCTTGTTAAACCAGGGCCATGAGGTTTATTTCACCTTCCTTGGGCTAAGTTAATAGCCTCGTAGGCCCGGATTGCTAGGTACTCATCTAGTTAATAAGCTTTATGTTTATTGTTTACTAAATTTTAGCGAAATATTATCATTATGATTGGTTCATTAATGATTTAAGATTGGTTACGAATTCATTAGTGTGTTTTATTAGTTGGTTTTGTAGATTTTAGGGGTCCTTTTATGCATTGTTGGAGTAAATGGCAAATGAAGATCATAACATAGGTTCTACACTAAGCTCAAATAGTAACCAAACATACTAATTGTTAAGGGGTTGCAAACATGAAACTAATCAAGAGAAACTACCTAACATACTAGAGCATATATTTTATTTCATTTTTGTACACTTCTCTTAGCATGCTTATGAAAGATACATTAAGAGGCCCAAAGTCCCTAAGAATCAATTTTTAGAGTTATTTAATAATTTTAAAACTCAAAGAAAACCATCCTAGCGGTGCCCACTTCATGTGGGAAAAACAATGCATATGACACACATAGGTGGCCTACAGTACAGGCCTAAAGTGACCATAAGGGTCTCTAGGTTTCATGACAAGGGAGCAAGCTTTGGCCCTGGGCCAAAGCTTTGTTAGTGAACTAACATATGGCCAGCTAACTAAATATCCTAGCAAGTATATTTCGTTGGAAAAGTAAAAGCAATCAAATGTGTGTGCTAGTGTGTAACCATTCGGCAATACAATAAGTAGTATCTACAAGACTATCAAGGTATACCTGACCCGGGCATACCCACTTAGAAGCTCCCATGCAAATGACTCGATGACTAATGCGCACGAAGCTCAATGTACCTCGCAAAATAACAAAAAAAAGGCAAATATGGAGTGAGAGTAGGCACTATTCAAAAAGAGAAGCAAGTTGATAGTGATCTAATTACTAAGCAGTTCAGATTCATCAGTCAAATACATGTCATCCATTAAAACATAAACAAAGTTATAAAATTTTGCTAACCATAATAACATTATCCAATGCTATTTCTCATTCATCCTTCTAGATTTGACATGAGTGCTAAAGTAAACTAAGGTAAATTTATCCTCATACGCTCCTTTTAATATATTTTATTAAATACATGAACAAGGTATTTGAAACAAGAAAACATAGTGTACACATGCTCTTAATTTAAACATAGAAGTGCATAGAATTATTTAATATGAAGTATGAAGGGAAACTACATATGAACTATTTGAGAATCCAACAACATGCCATCATACATGCTTGAGAAAGAGATATTGACAATTAATATATCAAGGCATGTGCATATTTAATGTGACTAAGAGGAAGAGACATCTAGGCGACTTCTCTTTCTCCCGAAACTCATAAAATGTTTTAGCATAAATTATACAATCTCATGTAAAATATATATATACAAACACCTGTGAGCAAAGCGTGGAATGAGTGAAACTAAATATATAAGAATAATGATTGTAGACGAATAAAATATGGAATAAGTGAAACTAAATGATGTAACCACAAGCCTTCACATTTATATGACATCAAGTTCATGTATAGCATTTAAGGTTCAAGAACGTTTACAAATATTCATTATATAATTATAAGAAAAAGAATTTTACCTACACCATAAACTTCATAATAAACTCAATCTACAATTATAAGCAATTATCCATGGAATAAAGAAATTATATTCATATATATAAACATCCTCTCCTAATTGGTGAAGCTAAACTTCCAAATGCTCACCGTGCGATGTATATGCATATAACCAATGCCATTCTAAATATAAAGCAAGAATATCAAAAAGGAAATCAATGAAAGCCATCAAACTCATTCAAGTCTTCGTTATGAGGATTAAATATACATCATGAGAATACAAATAATTCAATCATCTATTTTTTTTATTTTTCAAATAAATGAAACTTAGATATTATGTTTTTGCAAATCTCTTGATTTTATCAACAAATATATTCAAATCAAAACAAGTTTCAAGATATCATATTCGAATTGTTATGATACGGTACCTAAATACAAATTCGTTCAAACGTTATCAATATCTCACAAGCATATATTTTGGTTAATTTGTTTCCTCTTGCAGAAAGTCTAATTGAGTCTTAAGGCAATTAATCATCGACGATAACAAGGTTTCGCTCATACAAACTATTTTATTATTATTTATTTATTTTTTTGGCTAATCATTAACCGCCCTGATAGCTAAGGAATTAAGAAATTAATCACATCGCAGCTATACAAATTTAATACCCAAGCGAAGTGTTAAATTTAGTCATCTTTTATAATTTGATCTAAAAGAGAAGTTTATCAGAATATGAATATTCATTTATAAATTAACATATACGTATATGAATGTGGCAAAGATCCCGAGAACATGACTTGTGTGAAATATATTTATAAAATTTAATATGTTAATGTAATAGTCATTATGAAATTATGGGCTTTGATAAATCCATACAAGCGCCTATGATAAAGTTTTAAACACCCAACTTTTGACACAGATGTCTAATATGAATAAAATCTTAATATATTTTGTTGATGCATTTCATCAAACAACTAGTAGATGACATTTACATAAGACGTTTTAGCTCTTTTTTTATTATTACAATGGAGTTTGAATCCAAACAAGTATTATTCACCAAAATACTCATTTAAAACTGCTTCTAGACTCAAGTCACGTGTACAAACAAATATAAGTTGGATGATCATTCAGTAATGAAAAGGGCTACTTTGAATCTCGCATCAGACAGAATCCCATTCCTATTCCATTTCTCCTTGAGTTTAAGAATCAGCATGCTCAATCAAAGCAGTACAAAAGGATGAGGCAGGTCGTTACCTTCCCGGTGAGAAAATGGTTCGTCGATTAGTTCGCAAGTTAGGCACCCTGAGTGGTTGTGTCGGTCAAGTATATGCCTGGAGGGTTGGATGATCGGAGGCAGCCAAGGCGGTGTCTATCGAACTTACGATGATGAGGTCTGGCTGGATAGATCCCGGCAGGTCGGCGTCCTGAGGCGGATGGGATGGCTTGCGACAACAAACGATGAGGTCGTTTGCAAGTTCTGTCGGAGTCGTGCATGGAGATTGACGGCGAAGTCTTTACAGTGGACGTCGGGCTGAGCGTCGACAACAAGAAGGTGGACTACAGAGGAGCGTCGAGGTCAGCGGGCTGGGCGTCACCGGCGGAGTACAGTTCTGCTGGAAGGTCGAGGTCGGCGTGGGAGGTTGACTAGAATGAGGCATGGATGGCAATTGGGTCGGACCAACAGGAGCTGGAGTCGGAGTGGCTGGAGCTAGTCGGAACTAGCGGCTCGATCATTGGAGAGGAGACAACCGTTAGTTGCTCGGCCCTTCAGAAGCCAAAGGGTGAGGGAGGGGCATGTTCAGTCGAGAGAGCGAGAGAGAGGGAGAGAGAGAGAGAGCGAGTTCCAAAATGGAGACCTCGCCTGCCTTTCAAAAAATCAGAGACCCTTTTCTATTTTTTTTTTTTTTTTTTTTTCTTTTGTCCTTTGCTTATTATTATGAATGGCATGACTGGCAGCCGCTTACTTGTGAGAGGAAGAGTTGGACCGTCAATCTGCACCTAGACCGGCTTCATGCAATGAAACATTAGAATGAAGTGCTACATTTAGCGGCCCCGATTGAATCTTATTTATTAGATCAACCATTGAATATAAACTTGCTTTATTTGTGATGATATGAAAGATATGGGATAAAGTTATTTTGTATTTGAGCTCTATTTAATAAAATAAATCTAATCATCAATTTTATTTTAATATGAACTTAATTTATTAGAGTAATAATAATAGCAATAATATATATATATATATATATATATACTTTATTTTTTTATATTTTACTTTTTATATTATTTTTTAAAATAACAATGATAATAAGCTTCAACTCTCTCTCATCAGCATGCATCAAATAGTGCTCAATTCAAATGTAAATAGGCTCACTTGAAATATCTCAGCAACCCGGATGCATCCGTGCAATCCGTCTCGCAAAACGAGGCCTAGATCAGCAAATATTAAGTATGGAGCAAAGATGTGCGATAAATGCCCAAATGCGTGAAATCACATCGAATTGTCATCGACCTGACCACATGTATTTTAGAATCAAATAGGGTAACATGTGATCAAAAAGGGATAAATTCTGTGATGCCCCAGATATCAATAGTGAAAGGATTCGTTTGACATTCTGATCGAACTCCATTCCAGTTGCCTTGCTCGGACCTGAAAATTTTAACCACATATGAGCTTACAAAGCCCAACAGGTCACCAAAGCCTACAACTGAAATCAAAGCACGGCGATACTATCAATATGCAGGTCAATCAAATCAAGTCAATCAATGGTCAATGAGTCTATGCAATGCGGAAAGCCATAGTCAATGAAATCAAGTCTGTACAGCAGAAGTCAAATCAGTAGTCAATGCAGTACGGAAATCAAATCAAATCAAATCCATCAAGTCAATAATCAATACAGCGGTAAAAACATCGATAAATCAATACGCCTCAGCAATTAAATCAAGTAAGTGACTAGAAGCCAATATATATCCATCATAGCAGTGTCTATCAATCAATAATATCGGTTCAATCAATCGTGTCGTCTAGTCAATTCGTTGTTATATCATCTGTCTAATCAATAGTATGCATGTGTCAATTAATAGCAATCAATAGCATCGATTAATTCAATAAGGGACTCGTGCCAGAACGTACTCTTGCAAATCAGTCAATCCAATTATTCAATACAATTTACTCGATATCAATATACAGTATTCAATGACACTACGGCAGCGAGGACGGTTCAATAATGACGACGTACGATGCTACAATAGGGAAATCATCTCAATCAATAGTGCACTTTCCAGTCGGTTATATCTATCAGCAAGGAAATTCATAGAACAATCGAATCAAATCAATAAATCAACCTAGCAATTGAAAACAAATCCATACAATGAAATCATCAGGTCAAATGAAATCAATACAATCAGCTCCATAAAGACTATTCTACGATAAATCAAATCCATACGGCAACAATCCATTCAATCAATCAATCGATAATCAGTACGACGAATCAATGTATCAGTATATCAATAGCATGTCAAGATCTGTCGTATCAATAGTATCCATATGTCAATATCATAATACATATCAATGTCGATGTCGATATCTATCAATCGGTACAATCTATATCAATATCGGTGTCAATATCTATGAATCAATACGCATAATCCATACAAATATCGGTGCCGGTATCTATGAATCGATAACTTACAATCAGAAATCAATAAATCAATACAGATCAGGAAATCTATGCGATGCAATATCGTATACATGCAATTCCATACAATGGTCTTACTCGACAAGCACAAACACTAGCTATGATCAATAGTGTTGTTGTAGAATCCATATTGCTGTTGTAGATATCCGTACGTTGGTTTCTATCAAGAAGAGTCGTCACTCTTTTTGCCCGTCGGCCGCCCGTCGGCATATAAAACTCCTTATGACTCCCATAAATAGTGCTGTTGTAGAAATCCATGATCGATATTTAAAGGAAAGCCCGTCGGCCCACCATCCTGTACAGGTCAAGATCTATCTCCAACCAACGTTCAACTAGGTTCCCACTTGTCTTTCAGTATCAATCAATTCAATCAATAGTCAATGCAATAATTGATGCAATAAGCAATATTAAAGAAATCTAGAACAATCATATCAATAGTCATAAGCATATCAATCTAATCTATCAATTCCAAGCAAATCAGAAAATCTACGAAAATCGGGCAGCATAACGGCAGTCTATCAAATTTACACAAAAATCCTGCAAAAAGCACAAATTCCAAATTTCTCCAAATTACAGTAGAATATCCACGACATCAATACAAGACTATTATTCTATAGAATCCAAATCAAATCAAATCAAGTCCTGATATTTTTTCTATTCTATTAAAATCGCGTAGAATCAATTCCGACCAGTAAAATCTTCGTAGAAACTAGTCAAATCGTGTACAATAGTCATATCTATAACATACCAAAAGTTGTGCGGTGAAAGTTGTGTCAATACCAAATCAGGTCAAAAGTTTGACTACGAAAACACAAAATAGTGCACAACTCGGTCAAAACTCAATATCTCTGAAAACAGAAATAGGATTCGGAGTCCTTACCACGAGATCTTCACTTTTCTCAACAGCGGCGTCGGACGAAAAGTGCTCCGCGGCCTCCAAAATCCAGCTTTTCCTCTTTTCCCTTTCTCTTTCTCTCTCCTCAAAATAGATATTTTATTTTAAAATGATTTTCTCTCTCTTCAAAACGAGCTGATTTTCTTATATCATTAGGCTGATCGGCCCGGCCGATCGCCAAATCGTCCCGGGACGATCAGACCAAAACGATCGTCCTGGACGGTTCCCAGAACTATTTTCAGGACGGTATTTTGAACAGTACAGATCGTCCTGGACGATCTCAATATCATCCCGGACGATCCTTGGAGGAAAATCCAATCTAGAGAGGAACAGTAAGGGAACGAGGTCTCACAAATCCTAAGATTAATGACAAGCCGAGATAACACACGCAAGGTGCCCTTCATTAACACAGCAATGCAACATATGGGAATGTAGATCAATCTACAAAATGTAAGACAAGATAGTGTAAGTGACTGATGCCGAATAGGAGGTCAACAACGATCATCCTGGATGGTGTGTTTGTGCAATTAAATCTTAATTGCTTTCCTTAATTACCATATTAATTTAGGCATAATTGTGCTGCATCGTCCAAGATGATGTCCAAAAATAAAGAATACCTTAATAGATCTGGCAGCTGATTCTTTTTTATTTGAGCCTACCATCCTGGCCGATACTAATATCGTCTAGGATGATGTGCTTAATGCCGGCTGCCTTAACCAAGATGCCCTAATTTAGGATTTCTATTTTTAACAAATCGTCCAAGATAATGTTTGGATTGTCCTGGACGATGTGATCAAAACAAAGAACTCTAACCAACAAACAAAATTTTTCCCCCATGTGTGTATTTATAAGGTTACTTAGCATCAGAAACCATATCTTTTACAATAGACTCAAGAAAGGAAAAAAATTACAAACTGACTCAGACCAAATCTACACAATCTTGAGCTGGTTCAAATTGTAGTCTGATCTTATGGACCTGAAATGTTAGTATGAAAGACAGTCGTAGAAAAATATGAATGTTTGCTATCATCAAAATTTTAATCCATAAAATTAAATTTTCAACACAATCCTCTTCTTTTAATTTCAAAAAATTCTAATTGCTGGCAAATTGATCTTTTCATTCGTCGAGAGCTGTCGTCTCAAGTAAATGACCTGGGGAGTACTGTGATTTTTTGAATGGGTTTCAGCACCCTAGAGTTATTCATGGATGGACATGAGACCATTGATTTAGATTCTAGCAAAGAGGTTCCTCCAGTTGTCGAGCTGATTTTGGTGACAGCACCCACTTTACCTATCAGTAGTGATGAAGAGAAACAACCTGAGTTGATTATTGAAACCGCTATTGAGATTAAGCCCATTTTTCAAAAGAGGGGTCTAATTCTGGGCTCACTTTTGCTACTAAGAATCAAAGGAAGAACTATCTAAGGAGAATCAAGAAGATGATTTCAAAAGCAAAAGGAGTCGTCCGCTTTAAGACTTTGGCCCAAGTAGTTCCTGAGGCTGTCGAGGAGCTACCTATTCCTACCTCCTCTCCCCTCCTCAAGGGGAGTCTCTTCTACCCTCTTGCTACTACTCAGGGGGAGGAGAGGGCGGCTAAGATAGGCCGCTCCTCGCCATGCCTAATTGACTACTCAACCAAAAACACTCCTAAGGAAAAGCATCTACAAAGAACAAGGACTTTGAGAAACATAATTCATACTTGTGCTGCATAATCTAAACAGACCAAAGAAGAATATATGAAATAGTTCAAGGGAGTTATCTCCCATCGCTTCCAGAAGGAGATTTTGAAAGAAGAAACATCTGAAGCGAAGAACCTGGCCCCTCAGTCTGTTAGGATAAATAAAAAATATGTCCGACAACCTATTACTTCAATAGTAATAAATGGTTACCACTGGGTACCACGCCTTCCATCTCCAAGATGGAAGGTATTGTGCTGGCTGGGTCTGAGAGAGGATAGAATTCTACTGGTAAGCCCCCGGTACCCTCTCCTAAATCTCAAAAGTTGGCCTCAGTGTTCATCAAGCCTAAGAAAGTGGAGATTCAAAGATCTGTTGATGTTAAGGGCAAGAGGCCCAAATCTCCTAAAAAGAAGTTTGTTCCTAAGAGGACTAAGTTGGATATTCTGCCACCACCTCCTAGAATATCTAAGATTATTCTCTAACTGAAGCGAGTCCCAAACAATCCTCCTTCGGCTACAGTTGATCTGATAGATGTTTGTGCTAGTACTCTAGTCAACGTAGTTGAAAGTAGCCCTACTACTATTTCAGTTGATGTTCCAGTCACAAGCCCTACTGTTGTTTTAACATATGTTCCCCAAACTTTATGTGACATTCCTGGGCTCCCTACTCGGGGTCCGAGGACCTTACCTTGCCTAATGTATGAGCTATTACCCTCCAAACTCTTATCTTGTCTCCCGAGGTTTGTGTCCCTAACCCAATTGAGGATGCCACTCTTCTAACTACTGGTTTTGGGATAGTCGAAGGGGAGGGAATTGACCAAGATCAAGAAATGACAGATGAGCCAATTTCAGAGTCTCAGCCAGATAATAACCCAAAATTCAAGTAATTATTTCCAAGTTAGATTCTTAGGAGCTCTGTGAAATGGTTTACTATAAAGGGTACTTACCCCTCGATCCTGAGTCAGTTGGGGACAGACTCATCGAGGAGGTAGCACAAGAAATAAGAAATATTTTGTTAAATAAAGAAGGGACAGTAACTTTTGACCCGGATTTGGATGATCTCCTTGGGGAAGAGGATGACTACACCGACAATATTTGTATGGTTGAGACCAGATGGTCTAATAAAGAAGTTGAGCCAAGTAAGCACCGGTCTGCTAGGTAAGATGATTCACCTGTAAATGAGTCAGATTCAAATAAGTCGGTGAAGACTAGGGAAGACCAATATATAAGGGACTTGGAGACTCAGCTTGCAAGCATGATGTCATAAGTCCTGGAAATGCAAGAGCGATTAGATAAATTACAGGAGGCTTTCTTAAAATTACAATAGTCAGCTCAAGAGATTGTAGAGAGAGTAAAAAGGTAGAATCTAGCTCTAAATCCCCCGAGTTAGCACCATTGATTCCTCCATGTCTGCCATAAGTACTCGCAATTCAACCTACATTTTCCATTATTCCCCCAGCACTACCTCAAAAGGATATCAAGTAACTAATTGAGGACCAGGTAAAGGAGGCCTTAGATTTTTCGTAAGGGACCACGTCTATTTTGAAGAGTAGGCACTACCCCGAAGAATATAACTCAATTCCTTATCCTAAAAGCTTTGTGCCACCATCATTTAAATTTTTACTTGAATTGAAAACCTGAGACAACACCTAGCCCACTTTCGAGCAAGTTATTGCAACGAAGGAGGGTTGGATGCTCTAATTTTTTTGCTAATTTATTAGTAGTCATTCTGGCATTGCTTTTGAATGGTATGCTAATCTGCCCAACGATTTAGTAAGAATCTTCAATGATCTAGAAAACCACTTTTTAAAGAGATTTTTTGGAGAGCATCAATGCACTAACATGGGTGATCTTGTTATTGAAAAGCAAAAAATGGGAGAGTCTTTGGTTGAGTATATTTTGAGGTGGAAAAACCTATCGATGAAGTGTAAACCTCAGTTGCAAGAGCAGCATGTCGTGAAAATTCTTCTAAAGATATCTATGGCCTGATTGTTTTTTTCCTGAAGGGTTTCACTATTAAAACTTTTGAAAAACTTTTAAACAAGGCTAAAAATCTGCAAGAAGAGGCTCATAGGATGCCATTCTTACAGGAGCAGTCTGAGGAAAAGAAAGGTCCTAAGTTGGTAAAATCTTTTAAAAAGAAAGTCATAGCCTGAGTAGTTGATAAAGGTAAGGGTGCAGTTATCAGTCAGCCTAGTGCTTCGCCACCACCACAAACACCCTAAAGGCAGCCATTCCAAATAATTCCTCAACTTGTTAGAGATCCCACCTTCATCTCATTTAAAGAGAGATTGGGAAAACCTTATCCATTTAAGAGGGAGTCGGTAAGGAAGATCTTCAGAAGTTTGTCAAAGAAACTAGATTTTCAATTGCTAGAATCTAGGAGGCCAGAGGACTAGAGTAGGAAAGATGATCCCAAATACTATCCTTTCCACTGCTTTCTTGGCCACACACTTAAGGACTTTGTTATGTTTAAAGACTGGCTCGAGAGAAACTTCAATCAAGGTAATATTATAAATCCTAAGGAGTATTTGGTAGATCCAAAATAAGCTTCGATCAAAAATATATCAGGTAACCTTTTTAACACTTCTATTTCTTTTGAAGATGGTTGGGATATTGCTTTATCCTGGGTATTTAAAAAGTTAATTAATAAGGCTTTCCATCTTTCTCAATAGCTGACTACGACAACCCAGGGCCTAGTGTGGGAAGTTGACCAAAACGCTTCGTAGGAGGATGTTGAGCCACTTCCCTCTCCAGTAGTCATAGGAACTACTGTAAAACATGAAAAACAAAAGAGAGATGACTTTGTAGAGAGGAAGTGTGTTGATATGAGATGTATCCGAGTGGCAGAAGGCAGTGTGAAAACCCTTTCCCAACTCTTATTATCTGACTTTTATTTTTCCCCATCAATGGTAAAGGGTAAAAATATGAATAAAAAATATCCTTCTACCTATGTCTTGATGATTAGCCATAAATTTGAGATGCAAATTGATGACTCTTCTATTTTAAATAAAAATTTTGGTGAAATCAATCTCAATGTTGAACAACCCAACCCTACTGAGTCGACCTTCCAAGGAGATGTTGAATTTGAAACCTTATCAGAAAGTGACTTCCCCCAAATTGATTTTCAGGGAAGTCCTATCGTGATAAAATTTTTTAGATTCTGACTCCCTTTTAGGAAATGATAATCCAATGCCTGCGGTGAGCATAGACTCTACTCTAGTTTTCCCTCCTGAGGATATCGAGCAGGTGTAATTCTGTGGCAGTAAAGTCTTATCCCTTAGGCTTCCCCCTCAGGATAAAGGCAAGCAACCCATCTTTGAAGATCTAAATGCAAACTCTCTTTAGTAATCTGAATTCCCTTTAGTCTCTCTGGGTTTTTAGTCTTTCATTCCTAAGGTTGATTATAACGTCTTAGCCCATCTTAGAAAGTTGCCAGCTAAATTGAGCATTTACAACGCCCTCATTTCAAAGAAAATAAGGGAGTCTTTAATCAAGGCACTTCTCAACCCCGAGAATTTCTTAGCCCAATTGGCTTCAACTTTAAAAGATAAGGCACTCTACTTAAAAGAGGTTCCCTGGGGTAACTTTTTAAATGAAGACCTACTTTTAGGAACTACCGACCACAACCATCCTGTCTACTATAGACATGGGAAATTTCAAGTTATCAAGAGTCCTTATTTATCCGAGTGTATCGATCAATGTAATAAACATAACGACCCTCTCTTACCTTAGAGTTTCTACTGGAAAGCTTTCAACTGATATTCATATAATGATGATGAATATTGCTGATTTTCCCTATTTCTAGAGAGAGAAACTCCCATTTCTAGAGAGAGAAACTTTCAGCTTTTGAATTTCCATTTTACCTCTTCTGGTGTCTAACTTTTTCGGCAATGGTTGATAAACCTC
This sequence comes from Dendrobium officinale, assembly GCA_019514585.1. NCBI lineage: Eukaryota > Viridiplantae > Streptophyta > Magnoliopsida > Asparagales > Orchidaceae > Dendrobium > Dendrobium officinale. The sequence continues at coordinate 37,309,213 of CM033697.1, read as the reverse complement.
CGGCAACTGATTCCAGTCGCCAGAATCCATCCACAATTTTCCCTATTTATTCTAAGCCTGATGATAGTATTCACTTGATTCATAACTCTATTTTTGATTCCATCTTTGATGGATCGTTCCATTTTGAGGGAAGATCCTTTGGCTTCTTCTATTAGGGATTGATCTTCTATTGATCTCTTTCCCATTGATTGTCATTTTCATCAGAAGTGTTCTATCCTTCCTAGAGCTTTGAAAATCAAAGAAACTTCTCTAGAGGGTTTGAAGACACATTCACCTGTTTCGGGTAAAGGTAAGCAATTGGTGGTTGATGATGTGGTCAAGACCCCCAAAGTATCGTTCAATTACCTAGTTGGGACTAAAAACAACAATTTTGAAGCTTTTCCTTCGTCAAATATGAACCTGATTGTGAACATATTTGGTTTGTCTAACCTTCTTGATAAAACTCAAAATCCTATCCATTATAAAGACCCTCCTACTGTTTGGAAGAATGCTCAAAAGACTATACCTGCTGATAGGATAAATATTGCTGATGGTGGCAATAATGCTTCTAAGCTTTCTAATCCCTGGAATAGGAAGTCGAATACTGAAATCAAATCTGCCATTGAGGAATCTGTGATAATAGAAGATGGATCTGTCAAATTATTTGGACCGGATATTGTGGAGAATTCTGAAAAATTAAAATTCTCAGTTGTGGTAAAGGTATTTAGGAAGGACATTCCGATTCAAATTATTGCTTGGGAACTACGCAGGCAGTGGTATCAATTAGGAAAGTCTCATTTAACCATCTTGGGACTTGGTTGGATTCTCTGTTCATTTTTTTCTTCAAATTCCATGGAAAAGGTTCTATCTGGTAGCCCATGGTTTGTTAATGGCCACATTGTGGGTATTGATAAATGGACTCCAGAATTCTCCATGTCATTCTTGAAAGGGCTGATTGCTCCAATTTGGACAAGACTACCTCATCTCCCTCTTTTTTTCTGGGACGAAACTGATGTGACTCAAATTTCTTTTGTAATTGGAATTCCGCTCATGATAGATGGGAATATGTTCCAGTGGAGTAGAAGAGAATTTGCAAGAGTATGTGTTAGTGTAGATCTTAACAAGAAGCTTCCTTTGGGCATATGTGTTCAAGGAAAGAATGGTAAATTTTTCCAAAAAATTGAATATGACAAGATATCATCGTTTTGCTTCAAATGTGGAAGAATTGGTCATATGGCTGAGGATTGTGGAATGGCAGTAAGTAACAACAAAGCTAAGGCTGGACAAAAGAATAACATTGTGGAAAAGGTTGCTGAAAATAATCTTAATCTGGGTGAAGATAAAGAAATTGAATATGGGCCATGGATTCATGTTAATCATGGAAAGAAGGGTGGCAGATTTACTTTGCATAAGAAAGCTTTTAAAGTTAAGCCACGGGTGGAAGATTCTACTATTCAAAATAATATCAAAATTTTAGATGGAACAGGAGATAATGAAGTTTATAAAGATGTTACAACTGTTGTTAATCAATCAGTTGTTATTCATGAACCTGTGTTATGTGATAAGGGAAATATGTTTAAAGTTCTCTGCTCGACTGATGAAGGTGAGAATCTGATTACTGATACCAAAGAATTGGATATAGAAGATAAAGAAAATAGAGATGACAAAAATGATAAAGAAGATGGAGAAATAACTGAAGATGTTAATGAAGCTGCTATTCCTCCAACCATAGTATATGCTTTAAATCTTAATGTGATCAAATGCAAACTACAAAAAGAATTGAAGTCCTTGGGTAATGTTAGTTTACCATCAAAAAATAGGAAAGGTGAGTTGATCAAAAGGAGAGGCAGTGGGTCCTTACCTACTTCTAATCCAAAATGAGCTCATTTATATTTTGGAATTGTAGGGGGGCTAGGAAAGTTGAGGCCTCCCGTTATTTGAAGGAAATTGTGAAGGACAGTGATGCAATTTTTGTGGGTCTTCTTGAGACAAAAATTTCTTCTATAGATCCTTTGGAATTCAAAAGATTTATAGGAGGCATGTGGGATTTCTATTTATTTTTGGCAAGAGGATTATCTGGCGGTATAATGCTATGCTGGAGATAGGATTTGGCCTTGTTTTCTATTGTGGAGGCATCTAACCAGCTAGTAGTGGGAGAATTGAACACTGCTAACAAATGCACTTGGGTGATAGCTACAATCTATGAAAGCACAGATAGCTGTGAGAGAAGAATCATATGGAACAAATTGGAGAAATTCCCATCCTCAAAACTTCCTATGGTCATGGGTGGAGATTTCAATTGTATTTTATCCCAAGATGAGAAAAAAGGTGGCAAAAAGTTTGTTTTGTCACAAGGAGCTCAAGATATGTATTCCTTCATGAGAAATTGTGATTTCCATGAGACTAAATTTATTGGTCCTAAACATACATGGTGCAATAATAAATCTGGTAATGCCCGTATCTTAGAAAGGTTGGATCGGTGCATTTTAAATTGTGCATCCTTAAGTTATCTGCAGGTGGCGTTTGTAAGTTATTTAGCACGAATTGCATTGGACCATAGTCATATTATGTTAAGAATATTTTCTCCAATTGTTCATAAAAGAAATAATCTAAAGTTTGAAGATATATGGTTATCATATCCTGCCTCACACTCTGTTGTTTGGTTTTCCTGGAATAAGCTATCTGGAGGAAATGCTGATGAAAGTTTGACTAAAAAATTCCAACGGTCTTTAAAAGCTCTATTTTTTGGAATATAGCTAAGCATAGAAACTTAACCGAGTTGAAATATTGTTTAAAAAAGATATTCTTGAGCTCCAAGAAGAAGAATCATCTGATGGCGGTATTTCTAAACAGAAAACAATTTTGCTGAGACCCAAGGTCCGGGACCTTAACTCTACGCTTGGTCGCTTATGCACCAGATGGAAATAAAGATAAAAAATGCAATGGCTTAAAGAAGGAGATAGTAATTCTAAATTTTTCATGCTTCCACAACAGCAAGGAAAAATGGGAATTGGATTAATAAAATAAAAAATGAGGCTGATGTGATGCTGGAAGATCAAGAAGAAATTACTAAGGTCTTTATGAATTTCTTCAAAAATAAGTGGAGAAATAGAGATTGCTCCTTGGAGGGTTGGCCTTCACTTTCAAAAACGATTGAAGCTGCGGATTTTAGAATTCTGGACAGAGAATTCTCTAGAGAGGAGCGGGAGGAGGTTGTCAAAAAGCTAAGTTCTAATAAAGCTCCTGGAAGAGATGGAATCACTTACTCTTTCATCAAAGCTTATTGACAAATTATTCATAATGATGTATGGAATGCCATTGATTATTTCTTCAAAATAGGTTCTATGTGCAATGCTTGGAAAGAAACTAATGTGGTGCTCATTCCTAAAGTAAAAAATCCTCTAGTACTTTCTAACTACCGACCCATTAGTCTTTGTAATTCAATTTATAAAATTATGGCCAGCATGTTAGTAAATAGAATGGGCAATTTATTTCCTAAGATTATTTCGGAGGTGCAATATGCATTTGTAAAAGGAAGACTTATGTCGGACTAAATACTTCTTGCTCAAGAACCTATTTCATAAATTTAGATTTTCTAAATCTAAAAAGGGATGGGTTTCTATTAAAGTTGATATGGAGCAAGCGTATGATAGTATGTGTTGGCCCACACTTAATCAAGTGCTTGAATGGTTTATCTTTCCTACAAGATTTTCATACCTTATCATGGAATGTGTTATGAATCCAAAATTTTCTATTTTGATCAATGGTAATAACTCAAATTGGATTGAGTCTGAATGTGGATTTAGGCAAGGATGTCTGTTATGTCCCTACCTCATTATCATGTGTTCTCAATTACTATCTGAAGAATTTGCTATAAGAGGAGGAAGAATTGGTATAAAAATCTCTCCAAATGCTCCTTTGATCTCTCACTTTATGTATACAGACGAGATGGAAGTTTTGTAACAGTCAAGAGGTGAATACCATGAATGTTGTATGGATTTTGGATAAATGCATAAGTAAATGGCCTACTTTTACTTCAGTTTTAGATCAACATTCCTATACTCTTTCAGCATTTATTCTAAATGGAGAATGAAATATTCAAAAGCTAAAAAAATACTTTAGTTTGCAGCTTGTAAATCTTATTAGCCAGGTCCCAATCTACTCTGAAGCTGAATAAGATTGTATGGAATTCACTGTAAAATGTTCTGGAAAATCATTTGCTGCATTAGCTTTTGAGAAAACCAGAGAAGATGATATGGAAGACTTAAACTGGAGCTGGATAAAGTATTTAAAGCTACGGCCACAGGTTGAATTTTTTGGTGGCGTCTTTGCAAAAATGCTATCGCTTCAAACTACTTTCTTCAATATAGAAGAATAATTAAATATGATGGCTGCCCGAGGAGGTGTGAAGGTGTGGAAAATACTGAACACATTGCTCTGAAGTGTGTAATGATCAAAAAAGTCTGTGAGAAGCTGGAAGCCTAGAATTTTTGAATGCCTACTTCAAATTCTATGGAAGTATGTATGAATGCTTTACACAACCTTTCGGTACAGAATCCTCTCATTGGAAATATGTATTGTTCATTGGTATTTTTCTGTTGGAAAAGTAGGAACAAATTCATACATGGAGGTAATGAAGATAGATGCTCATTCATTGCAGCTAATGCATTAAGCTATGAAATTGGATATTTTTAAAACAATCCAATATGGGAGAACTGGGAAGCAAATCAGCATGATATGCTGGGAAAGTCCTCTTGGCTTCCTCCACCTCCTGGTTAAATTAAATGCAATGTTAATGCTTCTTTAACCACTCATAATAAAGCCGGAGTTGGTGGTGTTTTCAGAGACTACAAGGGAAGATTCTTTGGGGCATTCGGATTTAGCCTTACACATTGGGATAGTGCACAAGTTGAGATACTTTCAATTCTTTCTTTGAGAAATTATATTCAAGATTGGATGCTTGATGCTAAGGGCATTATGATTGAAGGAGACAATCATAATGTCATACTTCTTTTTCAGAAGGCTCTTCAGAATAATTTTATTTCAGAAGAATTTCTAAAACCAAAGGATTTAGATTTTCTTAAAGGATTTAAGCAAGTTATTTTTCATTTTTCTAGAAGAGAATGTAATAAGTTAGCCGATGTTTGTGCTAACTTTGCTCATATTTCATATTTTTTTTGGCAAGATGTTAATGATATTAACATTCCTCCTTCTTTTCTTCATTTGTTGAAGGAGGAATCAATTTGTGATTAGAAGTTTTAATAAATTGCTCTTTGCAATTTCTCAAAAAAAAAAAAAAAAAAAGCATTCAACTGACAAGTTGGTGCTTCGTGGGTCAACGAAAAGAGCAAGAGGGCTTTAGGTTTGATTACTCTGCTATTAGAGATAGGAGAACTCAAAACTGAAGCTAAGTTTTATATAATTGATTCGATGATGTCCTTTAATGCCCTCCTAGGTAGGCCTTGGATTTACGAATACATAATGATTCTGTCTACCCTACACCAGTGTGTCAAGTACCAACGAGATGGCATTGAACATGTGATCATGGGTGATTTGCAACCATTCTCGATTCAAGAAGTTAGGATATACGAGGATGCTACATATTTTTATCCAAAAGGGTCCTCGTCCCACACTAAGCTTGAGATCAAAATTGAGGAGAAAGTTGCCGGACAAAGCTCCAACCAAGAAAAAGAAAAAGAGGAAGATAAAAATCAAGAAATGATAGAGTCAAGTAGTGAAGATGACTTTGATATCATTGTCCTTAGACCTCCAAACACATTACCTCAAAGAGGTGGGAGGATGGATCTAAGGGCACGTGGTCGAGGCCGTGCTTCACTAGAGAGGAGAACAACACCTGTATATATTAATCCGAAATAAAATTTTGATGACGAACTAGAAAATTAGGATGTTGTAATTCCTTTAGACTACCAAAACAAATACCCCTCTAAATTTTGATCTCACCTTAGACCAAGATAGTGATCCTGATTTAGATATCTCAAAAGTTAAAAGTGATGAGCTTGAATTAATTATATATGAAAAGCTCAATAGGAGGATTGAGGCCCTTTCCCTGACCCCACTGTCAGCTGGTAGGATTGCAGGGTTAGAGGTTAAATTAGCCAACAACCTGAATGGTGAAGTAAAGAAAGTCCTAAAATTTTTTCCCGACTCCTCCTCCATAAGGGATGAAGGTGATGTAACCCTTGAGGCGGGAGATTTTAATGTGTTAATGGAATTACTTTTTAGCTACTTCCTTGTTTGTGTAAAGTAATTCTTTCTTTAAAGGTCCCATACCGTATTGATGTACTAAAGGTCAAGCCAGATACCATGAGAATATTTGGCAAACTAAATTAAGAATAACCCAATAAGTGGTATCGGCTTTGGAACCATTAGTTCATTTAATGATGACAAATATTATCTAATGATAACTTACCATCTTAAATCTCAGAATGTCCCTACAGATGCCATCGGTCCCCTCGACGGGCTCTATTTGGAGACTTTAGATAAACCTGGTGAACTTCAAGTTCAGGATGAACCCCTTGAATTCAAAGAAGAAATTAAGTCGACAGTCGATGAGTTAAGAAAATTAACCTGAGAACCGATAATGACCTTCACCCCACTTTTATAAGCACCATACTGAGTGAGGGTTAATCCCAGGATCTGATTCAGCTATTGTCTGAGTTCAGGGACTGCTTTGCTTGGACATACGATGAAATATTAGGTTAGTCTGCTGACATAGCGGTCCACAAGCTTGGGATTCAACATGATGACATTCCAATTAAATAAGCTCCTCGGCATATGCACTTAGAGATTGAGCAATAAGTTGTTTCTGAAATTAAGAAGTTAGCCAAAGCCGAATTTATCCAGAAGGAATAATACCCCTCTTGGGGTGGCCAATGTCATGCCAGTTCAAAAGAAGAACGATCAAATTCATATTTGTGTTGACTATATAGATCTGAATAAGGCATGTCCCAAGGATGAATTCTCTTTGCCTATTCAGATCTATATAATCAACACAAATATGAACTTATGGTAGACATTTCCTCTTCACATGTTGTTTTCTCCTTTATGGATGGCTCATCTGGTTATAACCAAATCAAGATGACACCAGAAGATGAGAGAAGCACTACATTTAAAACCCCTATAGGAATCTTCTGTTATAAGGTAATGCCATTTGGCCAAATAAATACTGAGGTGACCTACTAGCGGGCCATGACTCATATCTTTAATGACTTAATCCATAATCAAGTTGAATGTTATATTAATGATGTAGTTGTTAAGAGAAAAGTCACAGAGGCTATCCTATATGACTTAAGGGTTATTTTTGAATGGTTGCGTCGCTATGATTTGAAGATGAACCCCTTGAAGTGTGCCTTTGGTGTCCCTTTAGGAAAATTCTTAAGATTTATAGTGAGGCACCGTGGAATCAAAATTGATCCCACCAAAATTGAAGCCATTCTATATATGCCACCTCCTAGGAGCCTTACTCAGTTAAGGTCTCTTCAAGGTAGGTTGGCATATACAAGGAGATTTATTTCCAATCGTTTTGGGAGATGTCAGCCCTTCTTTGTCCTTGACAAGAAGGACACTAAATTCATATGGGACAAGAACTGTCAAAATGCCTTAGATAATATCAAGCAATACCTCTCTAACCCGCTTGTTCTAGCAGCCCCTATTTCATGGAAACCTTTGATCCTCTTCACTGCAGCCTTAGATGAATCCTTAGGTGCCCTGTTAGCTTAGATCAATGACGAAGGGAAGGAGAACGCTCTCTACTACCTTGGCCGGAGACTTTTTTCCACTAAAATTTTATATCCATCAATTGAGAAGCATTGTCTTGCTTTGGTTTTTGCAGCTCAAAAACTAAGGCATTACATGCTCTCCCATTCGATCAGTTTGATTTCCAGAGTTAATCCCTTAAAATATCTTATTACCCGACCTACGCTGTCAGAACGCCTAGCTTGATGGTCTATGATATTACTCCAATTTGAGATTACTTTCATTACCATCCTGTTGTAATGGGGCAGGACGTTGCCAACTTCCCGGCAACACACCAGCTACTGGCGAATTTTCATTTGAATGATGATTTACCTAACGAACAAATCATGAGTTTGAGGAAATCTAAATATGATGTCTGGGAGTTGTATTTTGATGGTGCAACATCCCCTCGCCGGGATGTAACCCAATAATCTACAATCCCCAAAAAGGTCGGAGTTGGCTTAATTTTTATAATATTGGAGAAGGGAATGATGCACTTTTTCTACTATTTATCGGAGCCATGCATGAAAAATGAGGCTGAATATGAAGCTCTAATAACTGGTTTGGAACTTGCAATTTGATGGAGGTTAAAATGATTAAAATCTTTGGTGACTCTCAACTGATGATCAACCAGGTTGCAGAAACCTATAAGGTTTTGAACCCTAATCTCTTAAAATACCACCAATACACCGTTCACTTGCTTGAGCAAATTCCTATCATAACTCGGAAGTAATTTTGTGGCAGATGCCTTAGCAAAGCTTGCAAAGGAATTCACATGTCCGGAGGAAGATTCCATCCCTATAGAGATTTAGGGTTGTAAAGCTCTTTCCCCTATAGATTTGGAATACATCAACAAACAACCTTTTTAGATCCTTTCGGCCTCTTTGATAACTGACGAAGAGGGCGATTGGATATAACCACTAATCGACTACCTTTAAGAGGGAAAACTTCCCTAAGATACGTCTCTTGCAAACCAGGTTAAGAAGCGTGCACTATCATATACACTAGTCAACAATACGTTGTACCATCGATCGTTCGATTAAATGTGGATGAGTTGTTTAGACATATGAGAAGCCCTGAAGATTGTTAACGAAGTCCATTCCAGACTATGTGGTGCACATCAATTGGGTCTAAAAATGAAACTGAGAATCAAAAGACTTGGGTACTATTGGCCTACAATGATTGACAACTGCGTGAATATCGTAAAGTGTTGTCATTAATGCCAGGTTCATGGCGTGGTTTTACATCAGCTTCCTAATGTGTTTCACCATGATAGCTTTGTAGCCCTTCGAGAGTTGGGGCATGGATGTTATCGGGCTGATTGACCCTCCTTCCTCGAGAGGTCATCGCTTCTTATTAGCTATGACTGATTACTTTTCAAAATGGGTAAAAGTAAATTCCCCTGCATAATGTAACATTCCATCATGTCCTGAAGTTCTTTCATGACCATATCGTATATCGATTCGATATACCTTGTAGAATTATATCTGATAATGGGTTTGCATTTAAGGCTACAAAAATCAATAGTTTTGTAATATGTCATAACATTGATTGGAGATACTCAATGATCTATTACATCCGAGCTAATGGGTTGGAAGAGGCCTTCAATAAGACCTTGGTGTAAAGTATCAAAAAGACCCTTAATGATAACAAATGGTAATGGGATGAGCGGTTGGTGGAAGCTTTGTGGACCTATCTAACAACTTATAGAACCCTGACCCATTCCACTCTGTTTGCACTGGTATATGTTTTCGAGGAAGTTCTACCCTTGGAAATATAAATTCCATCCCTCAAAATCACAGTTCAAAATCAAATCACAAATGAGCAAAATGGAAAACTTCGATTACAAGAACTCGAAGGCCTTGAAGAGCGACGTCTCAGAGCTCAACAAAGTCTAGAGTCATATAAGGCCCAAATGGTTCAAGCTCATGATAATTTAGTGCGACCTAGGACCTTCCAAGTAGGAGACTTGGACTTGGTCCTTCGGAGGCCTATCTTAGCCCATCAAAAGATCGGTGGGAAGTTTGAACCAACTTGGGAAAGACCCTTCATTGTAGAGACTGTCTATGAAGGAGACTTTTATCAGCTAGTGGATTATAAGCGAAACCACCCAATGCTACCTATCAACATGCATTTCCTTAAGAAATATAATGCTTGATGTAGCTCGAATTATCAATTAATAAAAATTTTATTTTTCTCACAAGTTCAAAAGTAGTCTAGTTGTTTTCTTGCACCCTTTAATATTCAAACTCTTTCATCTTCTCCCGAGGATTGGATTTCCCTTCCCCCCAAAGTTTTGTGGACTAGTGGTGGAGTACACCCTTCGTGGCACCATCCTAGTTCTCGTCCACTAGTAGTGGAGTACGCCCTCTATGGCACTAACCTAGCTTTTACCTATGGACTAGTGGTGGAGTACACCCTTCGTGGCACCATCCTAATTATCATCTACTAGTGGTAGAGTACATCCTTCGTGGCACCATCCTATTTTGCCAGTTTTGGTCCTCTGTGTGGAGCAAGTTTCCTCCCCACATAACCATCTGCTAGTGGTGGAGTACACCCTTCATTACACCACCCTAGTTTCCCAGTTTATGTCCTCTATATAGAGCAAGTTTCCTCCCCACATGATCATTCGCTAGTGGTGGAGTACACCCTTTATGGCACCATCATAGTTTGCTAGTTTTGGTCCTCTCTGTGGAGCAAGTTTCCTCCTTACATAACCATCCGTTAGTGGTGGAGTACACCCTTTGTGGCACCATCATAGTTTTCTAGTTTCGATCCTCTATGTGAAGCAAGTTTCCTCCCCACATGACCATCTGTTAGTAGTGGAGTACGCCCTTCGTGGTACCATCCTAGTTTCCCAGTTTAGGTCCTCTGTGTGGATTAAGTTTCCTCCCCATATGATCATCCGCTAGTGGTGGATTACGCCCTTTATGGCACCACCCTAGTTTCCTAATATAGATCCTCTTTGTGAAGCAGGTTTCCTCCTCACATTATTATCCTAGTCACTTTGTCTACTATGAGTAAGTCTTCTATTAGCATCCTGTAGACCCAAGGTTAGGTGATACGTACCTTGGTTTCCTAGTTAATTTGTCTATTAAGTGTAAGTATTCTATCAACATCCTATAGACTTAAGGTTCGGTGATGCCCTTCCTTAGATTTCTATAATCCTATTCAAACTTGTCATTTAGTCAACGCCAATATGTGAAGTAGAAATTCCTTCTACTACACATATTAGAGGTCCATTTGTTGACCTCATTTTTGTATGAGGCCACTTTTCACCCCTTTCTGAACTCTAGACCCTAGGACTCCCTCGACCCTAGGATACCCTTGACTCTAGATCTTAGGATCCTTCTAGTCCCCAGACCTTAGGATCAATCTAGATCTTAACTGACAAAATCAAAGGTTAAGGACTTAGGCCATAAAATCCTTTTGGGTGATTTTTGTATCACCTTGAAACCCAGTCAATTGACCCCTGATTCATAATCTATTAGTTGCTTATTTCCAAGACATGTTTCTAGGGTCAACCCTCCAAATTTAAGTTCAATCCGACACTCCTAACCCTAGAAACTGAATTGAAATCCGAAGGTTGCAAAGCCTTCAAAATTTAACAACCTATGCCATTGGACCTTCTACATAATAGAACCATACCTTGAAGCCCCCTCCAAACCTTTTGATGCTCTCCAATCCTTTGATTTGAATATGTTAAGAATTAATCTACATTTATCTAGGTTCACCTTGGCTCAGAATTGACTTGAGGCCAAAATGCCCTTTAAGGGGATTTTTGGACTTTAGACCAAAATCCAAATTGACTTAACTTAATTCACCTTTGAAATCTTCTTTAATCTTTTCTAAAACATCATTTTGAACTTATTTGACCCAACCTCAAACCTTGAGTCAACTTGTTTTAAATTTTGAGTCAACTTGTTTTACTAGGTCAACCTAGTTGTACCTAATGACCCATTAAGAGCCTGAATAAGCTTTTTGACCCAAATGACCTCTCTATACTTTGAGATCCCATCCATTAGTTCTATGTGATCAAATTGAATTCAATGGACCCAACTCTTGGTCCTAGGTCAACTTGGTTGACCAAGTCAACCAAGTTTGACCAAATCTCCCAAACACCTCCTTTCATCCAAACCCTTTGATCAAAGCCATTTAAATCCCATTTAAACTTATGGGGTGACCCCTTAGGCCTCCAAGAGTCCCCTCTTTGAAATCTAAGTCTTGGGCTCACTTGGGTTGGCCATTTGGTTTGACCCAACTGACCAAAGAGAGGTCCCCTTTGAGCCATGTTTCCATCCTAGCCAAATTGAATCCAAGCCAAGGAGTCATTGGGTCTCCCTTGACCCAATACATCTTCCTTAGCTAGCCCAGCCATTGAATCAACTTGGGTTAAGAGTTAGGCTAAACCAAAGTGGCTAAAACCACTTGGGATTGAGCCAACTCCTACCCTAAGATCAATTGAACCTAGCCAACACCTCCACTAGGTGTCCCTAGGTCCAACACATCATCCCCAGCTAGCCCAAGCCTTGGGTTGACTTGGGTCAACTTTTGGGCTAGCTCAAAGTGGTCAAAACCACATGGATCCAAGCCATTTTCCATCTCAGACCTAACTGAACCCAATTGCCACTTGCATTTGGTGGACCAGACGTAGACCTACTTCCCACATCAAGCCAATGGTCTAACCTAAATAAGGTTGATCCCAATTCGACCCAAACAAGTAGATTTGGATCAAAGCGAGCCACTTTTAAATCTAAGCCAATTCGAACCCAATTGCCACTTGCATTGGGTGGACCAGACCCAGACCTACTTCCCATATTAAGCCAAGGGTCTGGCCTGACCTGGGTTGAGCCCAATTTCACCCAAATAAGGTACATTTGGGTCAACCTGAGCCACCCGATCAGATTAACCTCCCCAAGGACATATTGAGCTCACCCTTGAGTTTAGCATGTCCCCATCACCCTTTCCAGGTCAACTCAATCCAGACCCCGATCGGCGATGACTGGAACCAATGGAGTTCAAACTCCAATGGTCCCCCCCTTGAACCCTGACCCAAAGCCTTCTAAAGGCTGCACTCGCCATCTTCAGGCTTATGAGCCCTCTGGGAGGATGTCCCCTTCCACCTGGCATCCATCCCAGGCCTAGCTCAGTCGATCCCAGCCGTCCAAGCTCGCGGGAGTGATCTAAATAGGGCAGCTCATTCCAAGGGCTAACATTTGCTCTCAGGCATTCAAAAATATTCCCCAGAGCTCCCTCGAGTTTCCTCTCTCCCTTTCTAGTCTCCCAGACACTTCTGTCCATCAGTTCAAGCAAACTCTAGTGAAAACATCTTGCGCTTCGCTCGAAGTTGTACCTCCGGCCACTCTCTGGTCCCGATGTCTAAAGGAGATCTACTCACCTCCATCCTCTGAAGCTTCCTAATAGAGAAGCTCATCCATTAAGACCTTCTCTATGGTAATATTTTGATTTCGAGCTCCCTAAATAGGTAGTTCGATCAAATGTAAAGAAAACCTTACCCCAATAAATTTCAACTGTTTGATTGATGGTTTTCACCCTTCTGATCCTCTCTATGAGATTTTATTGAAGTTTTCTGGTGGGATCATTCGGATCACGCCGAAATAGCTTCATAGCTTTAGACGCGCATGGGAGGTTAAAGATATAATCCTAGCTATTGATTTCAATCAACGGTTCAGATTAAATCCCATAGTTCTGGAGGTTGTTTGATCCTGACCGTCTAATCATCCATTTGATGGCCACAGTCAATTTGACCATTATCTAGCCAGCCACTAATGTTTGCCTCTCTAATCAGGACACGCCGAGTGTAAAGCGCCAGCTGACTAGGTAATTTGGAATTAAATTTCACAAGAAATCATGGTCATCTTCAAAAATTATTATCTCCCTATACACTTAGCCAAATTAGGTGTTCTTAGACTCGTTGGAAATATATCAAGTAGATCTATAAAAGCCTTATGGTCCCAAGCTCTAACTGCATCTATATAAAATTTAATTATAGTTTGAATGTTTTAAATATTATTGCATTTATTGGTTAATTTGAACTCACCAGAGCTTGGGACTTTGGGAGAGTAAATTTGGGCATATCCCTGACATGTCCAAATTTTTCCTCCCTTGTTTGAAGTTTTTAAGGCATTTTCATGCCAATTTTAGTTTAAGAGTCATGGTTTGACCCTTAAATTCAAATTGGAACCTTGATCTATCCAATATGAATTACAAATTAATTTTGAGTCTGATAATTATGTTTAGCATAAGGAATTTAGGGCTAGTGATTTTGCCCCAATCTGACCTTAGGAAAGCTCCTTAGGATTTTTCTAAGGTGATTTAGATATCACCTTAGGTGGCTTGGTTAGCCACCTTAGAGAATCCCATTTGAGATCAAATTTGGTGTGTTTAGGCACTGAGATTAGATGATCTCATGGTCCAAATTTCACTGGATTTGGTGCCCATTTGGTCCACCAATTAAGAGCCAAAAAAATCCCTCCTTAGAATTAACTTAGAGCTTCATTAATCCATTAAAAAAAATCTTATTAAATTTTAAAAAAAAAATATCAAGGTTCCTAATTGACCCTATCAACTCTAGATCAGTGAAAATTGGGATCCCTTTAATTTGAAATCAAAAACAACTTTAATTTAATTTTAAGTAAAAATTAGTATTTAATCATTTTAATTAATTAAAAATACAACAAATTCTTTAAACACTTGTTGATCTCTCCTTAGATCATTTCTGATCTTTGGAGTTGATTTCAAGGAGTTTGGGACTTGTTTGGGTTCAAATCATTTAAAAAAGGACCCTTAATTGAAATAAATTAAAATTCTAATAAATACCAAAAATTTTAAAATTAATAATTAATTACAAAAAATTCCAAATTAATCAAACTCAAGGGCTAATTACTCAAAATAAAATCTAGTATTTTCTAAAAATGTCAATCCCCCAAAATCTGGTCAAAGTCAAAAAATCAACAATTTGGTCAACCTTAGGTCAAAATCGGGTCAAAACTTCTGAAATTTGTAACTTTTTGTAAAAACTCCGAATCGAGCATGCTAATAGTCTAACAGCTCGTAATGAGGTCTAATATTTATTAAAAATTTGAAACTTACAAAATTAGCCTTTTTAAAAAATCATCTTTTGACCCCTTAATTAACCCATTTAGATAATTCCTAAAATGCGATAATTCTTTAATATTCTAGATTTTTTAATTTCATTAATAAAATACTTAACCAACCCTTTAAAATTAGCAACTATTACTTTTTAATATTAATCTTTCCTGTAATCTTAACCAACTAAATTAACTTAATCAATCTCGATTACTACTAGGTAACACAGGCCTACGAGGCTATTAGCTTAGCCCCAAGGAATGTTTCATGGCCTCGGTGTAAAACAAAAGTAGAAACTAACTCTTAAAATGTGTTTAAATAAATTCATAATATATTAATAATTAAACTCTAATATTAATTTCCCGTTAAGCCATAACAAACTCAGAATTTTAGATAACTTTAATTAACTACCCTGCTTGGGATCTACCTCAGCCACACGACCTTCTACACACACTTTAGATGATTTTCTAGGACAACCGACTCTAGATTTAGACTAGGTTGGTGTTTACTCTTCTGCTGTGTGCCAATTTTTTTATGGTTTTACTGCATATAGTGGATTATTATACTTGTTATGTTTGCTTACTTCTATTGCACTCTATGGATGATTAATGTATTTGACGACTATATTACCCTTAGGATAGGAATGATCTAGATGTTCACTGAGTTTTTTACAAGTAGCCACGCTTATGTAGGGCAATAAAAAGAGGGTTTAATAAAAATTAATTATAAATATGCTTGCACAGGTGCTTCAACTACTAAGCCACCAAATAATAAAAAGAACATGGCCAGTGTGTTTATTTATTTATTTGTAATATATATAACTGCATGAGAATAATTTTGATTTGTTAAATGCTTATGATAACCCTGCAGGAGAGTCTATAATTTTTTACTTTCATATAAATGTAATTTGTGTAAATGTTAAGTGTTGTGAAAGTGGAGTTTTGAGATGGGATACATAAATCCAAAGCTTAGATTCCAAAGAGAAAAGGACACCCCTTAGGGGGATAACCCTTTTCTACTTTGAAGTCCAAATTTAGATTACCATTTCATACCCAAAGTAGAAAGGGTGACATTTCCCTTAAAGGAAGAGCCCTCTTATCCATTTGGGTAGCCTACTACGAAGGATCCAAGGAGCCTTAAGGAAAGGAGCCCAAAGGAAAATAAACTCGAGAGCTGAAGATAAAGAGTATCCCAATCAAATCCACTTGTGTCTCTATTAGGTTTAGAATCCAAGCTATTGTTAGTGGTGCCTGACCACTTTACTTTCTGCGGATCATAGTTTGTAATAAGCAAGGAAAATTGCCTATGGACTTTTATTAATTAATTCATTTATATTTCATATGTTGATATGATTGCGTATAGAATTTCTTTCTTTTCTTAGTTTTTTTTGCCTTTGTGTGCTGCTTTTGTTTTTGCCTGGATACGTGAGGCTCGTAAGTGTATCAAAAATTTTATACTCGTAATAAAAAAAGTTTAAAATTTAAGGAGTTAAATAACATAGAAATATAATGAATCTAGGGAATTAGCGAGAGATCTCCCCCGGGGTCGCATGCATATTTTTTCATTTCTTCTCTCCTTAATTTAGATCCTTTCCTGCTTACGGGTAAAGTCTGGATAATCTGACATATGAGGATGAGGTGCCGAACCTGGGGAAGCTCTGTCTTCTAAAAAATTATTTTTAAGCCTTTTTCAAAAATTTCAAGCATATCTAATTTGAAGTTGTTGACTAGCACTCATTGCCTTAGAAACACATTTAAAAGAGTCAAATTTTAATTGTATTAGTCCTTAGCATATTTTGCCCAACACAAGTCAAAGGGGCTAATTAGGAGAATCTCTAGATGTCGACCCCAACTCTCCAAAACTTTAAAGAAAATATCCCTATAATTCTTTCATTAAAAGATCAGATTCATATATTTTAAATCGATTAGGTGGTTAGCTGGCTCCCGAATCCAGGTCAGGGTAAGTCCAGACCTTGCACTACATTAGTTAGGTTTGGACAACTGTGGTCCAATGTCCAAATTAGAGTTAGGATTCGGGGAAGATCTTTGATTATAAGACCCCAATCTTAAGAAATATAATCCCAATTTTCTAATAAAATGCTCAACTTTAATTAAATCTTCTCTCAATCCAAAATGTAAAGCTTAACATTTAGATTAAGTTGGGACACTTCCGGATGGTTCTGCGATCTCAAAGTGTCCCCTACTTTTCTTCCCTTAGTTCCATTAATAACTACTCCACCTTGTGTTTCTAAAATTCACCTCTTTTTCATATCACTCCTAGAAAATCTTTAACAAAATTTTGCCACTATTTTAATCGAGAATTTTCGTAGGGGATTTTGTCTCCCTACGATGTAATTAACTACGAGGGCTTGCGCTCATAGGAGATTTAGAACCAGCATTAATTTTTAAAATTCATTTTCAAAATTCACTCAATGTTTCTTTTGGGAAATATACTTCATAACGATCGTTATTATCATAATCTTATAATTGTTAACATATGATATTATCTTTCACCAAAAGGGATTTATCACCTGTTAACATCAATTTGAATATGAAATTAATGATCTCCTTATCTTAATTATCATGGTTTGATTTTAAATTAAACCTCATTTTGACCCTCTCGGGGTCATATGCAGTTCTCCTTTAAATCGGACTACGATAGCTAAGAGAAAATTTATAATTTTGGATCTAAATCCATTAGGAGATTTTATCTCTATCTTTCGAGACAATATATTATCACTAATGGTTCGTTATACTCCAGAATTAAAATTTAAATTTAATTTCAAGTTTCCTAAAAGAAATATTTATAGCTCAAATTAGTATTCTTTGGAAAAAGTTTCACCAATGACGATCATATCGTTATGCCCGAATAATTATTAAGCAATGATATCCCCTTCCTTAAGAGAGTTATATCATTTGTTCATAAGGCTTTTGGCATGAGATGAATGATAATATACTTAGAATGTTATAGTTAGAAATTAGATCAAACTTCATTTTAATCTTTCAAGGTCATATGCGGTTCTATATCAGATCTAGTTATGATATTCAAAGTAGGATTTATAATTTTATATTTGAACCCCACTTTGAAATTTTATCTCCACTTCTTGAAGTGGTATAATTTTTCTAATGGGACTTTCGATCTCAAAATTTGAGTCTAAATGTTGATTTTAAAATTTCCAAAGAAAACTAATCTTTTTTAAAACTTGTTTTCAAAACTCCACCACACCATAATCATTCATCCTATTCTTAATGAATCATTTGGTTCCAACTACACTTTATCCCTTTGATCTTTCTACAAGCTCCCAAACATCATTCCTAACAAATTGGTTTAATTCTTCTTATATTGCTAAGATCCAAAACTCATCAGACATGGCTTGATTGATGTTGGTGGGTTCAGTCATTGAGATAAAGGCAGTGGTTCACTTCCTTCCAAAGTCCATACCTATTCCTAACACCTTTAATAGGATCTCCTATGATTAATTCTTTAGGATGACTCGAAGAGTATCTCCAATATCTAGGCAAGGTGTGACTAGGTTCAACCCTTTCCTCCAAATTTATACTTTCTACACTTTGGGTAATCTTACCTACTCCTTTAGTGTTTTCGGGCTCTACCCTCTTCTCTAAATTTTCAACTCCTTAGGTGATCTCTCTAACTTCATCTTCATCCTCAACACTATACTTCTTAGGATCAAACTCATCAAACACTATATGAGTAATCTCCTCCACCACCAATGTCCTGTTATTAAACACCATAAAGGATTTCCCCATACATGAATATACTAAGAACACTCCTTCATTAGATTTTGGATCAAATTTGCCTAAGTGTGACTTCCTATTATTAAGAATGAAAACCTTACAGCCAAAGACTTGAAGGTGGGAAAGGTTGAGTGTCCTACCCTTAAGAATCTCATAGGGTATCTTATCTAGTTTGGCTATATAATAAGCTGTATTTGCTACTTCAGCCTAAAAGTATTTTTAAAGTGAATAATCAATAAGCATGGCTCTAGTGGCTTCAACTAAGGTTTAGTTCTTCCTTTCAGCTACCCCATTCTGCTGAGTGGTCCTAGGAGCTGAGAAGTTGTGACTAATCCCCTTATCCTCATAGAAGTCTCCAAATCTCTCATTTTCAAACTCTCCCCCATGGTCACTATGGATGGCCAAGATCTCACAAACAAGTTTTTTTTGAATCCAAGTAAAGAAGGATATTAATGCATCAAAAGACTCACTCTTATGTGATAAAAATTTAATCCAAGTGAACCTCAAGTAGTCATCGACAATCACAAATCCATAGACTTCCCCCCTAAGTTGGAAGTGCTAATGGGTCCAATAAAATCAATGTGAAGGAATTCTAAAGGTCTAGAGGTGCTAATATCCTTAATGGAATAGAAAGAGGATTGGACTTGTTTCCCTAGTTAGCAGGCATCACAAAGGTGGTCTTTCGTGAGCTTAAGCTTGGGAACACCTCTAACTATGTCTTTTTGGGTCACTCTACTAAGAGTTTTCATACTACAAGACATAACCTCCTGTACCACAACATAACTCATCAACAACTATTTTTAAGTAAAATGAAGCAGCACATTAAATGTTATTTAAATCAAGCATGTAAACATTGTTGATCAACTTTCCCTAAAAAATAGTGTTGTTATTCAAGATAATAATACAAGTATTTGCTAAAAAAATTTTATGATGAAGTCCTTATCACACAGTTGACTGATGCTTAGAAAGTTATGTTTCAGTCCATCTATAAGCAAAATATTTTCAATTAAAAGGTTCTTGGAGTTTTTTATTATACTTATGCCCACCACTTTTCTGGTGGTGTTGTCTCCAAGAGTGACCTTGCCTTCAGCCTTGGCCTCCAGCAAAACGAATTGGTTGGCATCTCCAGTCATGTGTCGTGAGAATCAATTGTCCAAGTATCACATGCTCTCACGAGACCTTTTGTTAGAGTAAGCCTCTTCTTGGTCACTCTGACTAAGATGATCATCTGCCATCAAGTATAGATTTGTTGTCTCCTCTTCAGCTTCAAAATAAGAGGAGTCCGATATATAATCCGCCTAGAATGCCTTTTGGAACTACTTTTTTTTCTTCTTAAACTTGGGTTTCTCCTCACCCTTCTCCTTGCTTGGGTGAGCCTTAAGTGTAGAAAAATCTTCTTTAACGTGTCCCAGCTTCCTGCATTCAAAATAAATTATATCATTATAACTCTTAAAATTTTTGCTACCCTTACCTTTATTCAATTTCTGATGATTCTTTTGCTTCTTCTTTAGAAAACTTTTGAATTGCCTCGTGATTAAGGCAAAATTATCACATTCAGACCCGGAAGAATCAATGTCCGTGTCATTGGCCTTCAGCACCATAGTTTTCTCCTTCTTTTTCTCACCTACATGAAGGTTTCTTTGATTCACCCTTTGCTCATAAGCAATGAGTGATCCAAGTAAGTTATCAATTGAATAAATATTCAAATTTTTAGATTTAGTAATTAGAGTAATATTAGCATCAAAGGAAGAAGGCAAGCATCTCAAAATTTTATTAACTTTTTCATAATTCATGAGTTCTCTTCCTAAGGCATGCAGTGAGGTGACAATTTGAGCAAACCTAGTATACATGTCAGAAATCATTTCAGTAGGTTTCATACAAAAAAGTTTGTAGTCATGCAATAAAATGTTCAATCAAGATCGTTTAACTTCATTTGTTCCTTTATAAATAATACACAATCTATTTCAAATTTCTTTACCATTATTACAAGTTGGAACACGCATGTAATCTTTCGATTTCAAAGCATAGAAAAAATAGTTCAAGCATTTTGCATTGAGCTGCGCTAAATTCATATCATCAAAAGTCCATTCAATAAAAGGAAGTTCACTCTTAATGCCATTAATTACATGTAATGGAGGTGAATAACCTATTTTAGTATTTCCCTATTTGAGTTGGGTTACATCAAGGATCAGCCTTAAGCCCATATCTTTTTTCTTTAGTCATGGATGTTCTCACTAGACATTTGCAATATGATGTACCTTGGAGTATGCTTTTTGCTGATGATATTCTTCTTGTTGATAAGACTAGAGAGGGAGTTGAAGGTAAACTTGAATTATGGAGGTCAACCTTAGAGTCTAAAGGTTTT
This sequence comes from Dendrobium officinale, assembly GCA_019514585.1. Lineage (NCBI taxonomy): Eukaryota > Viridiplantae > Streptophyta > Magnoliopsida > Asparagales > Orchidaceae > Dendrobium > Dendrobium officinale. The sequence continues at coordinate 37,288,249 of CM033697.1, read as the reverse complement.
CGCTTGAGTAGATCTAAAATAGAATATATGGAGTGTAATTTTAGTAGTAATAGACCTAGTGAGGGGATTATGACTTTGGGCTATCAAGTCATTCATAAGAGTACATGTTTTAGATATCTTGGATCTATTGTTCAGAGTGATGGTGAAATACACGGGGATATTATCAGCAAAATTCAAGTTGGATGGTTGAAGTGGAGGAATGCATCGGGCTTGTTATGTGATAGACATGTACCCCTCAAACTTAAGGGAAAATTCTATAAGATGTTAGTTAGGCCTGCAATGCTTTATGATGCTGAATGTTGACCATTAAAAGAGAAGCATAATACTAAGTTAAGTGTGGTAGAGATGAGAATGCTCAGGTGGATGAGTGGCTTTACCCTTAGAGATAGGATACGGAATGAGCATATATGTGAAAAGGTTGTAGTTGCTCCAAGAGAAGATAAGATTAGAGAGAGTCGCCTTAGATGGTTTGGTCACATAAAATGGTGGCCTTCCGATGACTCGGCTAGGAGAGTAGAGTTATTAGATTTGACTTATGTTAAGAAAGGTATGGGTAGACCTAAAAAGACTTGGTTAGAAAATATTAGGAATGACCTTTCTTTATTAGATTTAAACGAGAATTTGACTTTTAATAGGACACAATAGAGAAAAAGGATTCATGTAGCCGACCCCACGTAGTGGGATAAAGGCTTGTTATTATTGTTGTTGTTGTTGATGGAGGTGAATAACTATTTTTAACAAGCATCCACATACGATATTCAATCAATTATAAAAATATAGACATACGAGTTTTCCAAAAATCAAAAGAAATATTGTTATACAAAGGTGGTCAGGTAATAGATTACCCTTCCGCGGTATTATGATTACTGGAGTTAGCCATGGATCAAAATTCAAAAGTTTTCTAAAACTCAATTTTATGAATCTCGCTCTAATACCACTTGAAAGTGCTCTGATACCACTTAAAAGTTCGTTACGGATGTTAAGCTCTTATAAACTAGCCCAAGGCTAACCAAGAGGGGGGTGAATTGGTATTTTAAAAAACTTTCAACAAAAAACACAGACTTAAGCCAAATCAAAATTTACCACAAAGAAAATGAAGTGCAAAAGTTAAATGCAGAAAAAAAAAGTAATAAAGAACATAAAAATTTATAGTGGTTTGGTCAGCTTGACCTACGTGCACTACCTGAAGCCTCTCCTACGGGTATTGCACTAAACTCAATGACTCTCTTTTTGCTCCCATAGCAAGGTGGAGAAGCCTTTACAAACCTCCTTTCCACCGACATCAGTGAGGCAGAGAACACAACTCCTTTTGCTTCCTCCTAAAGTAGGCAGAGAACCCAACTACTTTTGCTTCCTCCTGAAATAGGCAGAGAACCTCGCTCAATTGCTAAAGTAGAACTCTCTCGAACCTTTATGGAAAATGGGATGACGACTAGAGAAGATGACTCATATCCTTTCTTGGAGCAACCTTTATGAAACCCCTCACAAACTCCCCCTCAAAAGATCCTCTCTCTCTCTCCCTCCCTCACTCTCCCTCTCCTTTTGGATCTGTTAGGACAAGACAGCATCAAAAGATATAATCTTTGGTAAATGAGAGATCTTATATAGAAGAGCTTTATATTTGCTCTTAATTGTAATAAACTGACATTATCATCTAGGATGATCAGTCGATCGTCCTGTACGTCAGTACAAATTTAGCTTAATTAGCTAGGATGATTTGGGAGTGTCTGGATGATTAGAAGGCTCCTTTGTTTATATCATCTTATATAATTCATCCAATTCATTGCATATCATCAAGCACATTGCCTTGGATGGATGTCTGGATGATGAAAAGATAACTTAATTGTCTAAGACTATCTCACGATCTTCCAGGCTGATTAATACAAAAAGATGAATATCGTCCAGAACATCACCCTGGATTAATGTCTGCATGATGAAAAAATAACAAATCGTACAGGCCAATTTTGGATTATCCTGGACGATTAGTTTAATTGAGTACATATCGTCCATAGTATCTTCCTGTTTGTCCACCTGGAACCTAAGGTTTCTTTAATTGATCATCCAGAACAATATAATCGAGCAATCAAATCTTAGTTAATTTTCTTAATTACTAGATTAATTTAGGCATAATTGCACTACATCGTTTAGGATGATGTCTAAAAATAAAATATGCCTAAATAGATCTGGTGGTTGATTCTTTCTAATTTGAGCCTATCATCCTATACGATGCTAATATCATCCAAGATAATTTACTTAATTATGGCTGCCTTAACTAGGATGCCCTAAATAAAGTTTTTATTAACTAATCATCCAAGATAATTTTGGATCATCCCGGATGATGTGATCAAAAATAAAAACACTAAAAATAGATAAAAATTTTCTAGAGTGTGTATGTGCAAGGTTACTTAGCATCATGACCCACTTTATTTACAATTGACTCAAGAAAAAGTAAAAGATACTTGACATACATTACATGATGACTCAATCCTAATCTACCCAATCTTAAGCTAGTTTTGATTTGCAATTTGATCTTATGGACTTGAAATATTAGTAGGCAAGGAAGTCATAGAAAAAAAGTAGCATAAATGTTTGCTATCATCAACAGTAAAGCGATAAATGATTTTGAAACCATTCTTGATGGCCATGGGATTGGAATGATAAATAAAGGTGGTAAGACCATATTAGATTTTTCTTTAGCTTATGATTTTTTAATAGCTAATACCTTATTTAAGAAAGATATAAGCATCTCATATTTTATAAAAATGGCCATAGTAAAATATAGATTGATTATTTTCTTATTAGAAAATTAAATCATTTAGATTGTAAATATTTCAAAGTTTTTTTGAGTGAAACTTTATGTACCTAACATCGATTATTAGTTTTAGACTTTAAGATTGAGGGATATAAAATAAAAAATAAAATAAAAAAATATTCTAGGATTAAATGAGGATAACTAAATAATATTAACAAAAGTATTTTTGAGAGTAAGATTTTAGATCTTAAGATTTTGTATGTGTATGAGGATGCTAATGTAATTTGGGAAAAAATGGCTAGTGATATTAAAAATATTACAAAAGATGTGCTTGGCGTATCAAAGGAAAAGCTCCTTATAATAAAAATAGTTGTTGGTGCAATCTAAATGTGCAAGAAAAGATAAAAAAATAAGAATATTTCTTATAAAAATTTGTTTAGATGTAAAAATTCTGATAATTGTGAAAGTTATAAAGAGGTACGTAATGAATATAAGAAAGTTATATGTGATGCAAAGATTTTAGCTTTTAATGATTTATATAATAGATTAGATACTAAGGAGGGAGAAAGATATAGGTATAAGTTAGCCAAACTAAGAGATAGAAGTAGTAAGGATTTAGTTCAAGTGAAGTGTATTAAGGATGAGGATCAAAAAGTACTTTTCTTAGAAGATGATGTTGAGTCTAGTGAATAGGTTGTTAGACCTAAGTTAATGCCCCAAGGCTACCAAGAGGGGGGGGTTAATTGGTATTTTTTTTTTAAATTAAACCCTCTTTAAAAAAGTGTTGAACCGAAATGAAAATTTTTTTATTAAATTTTTATAGAAAAAGTATTTCAACCACAGAGTTTTTAAACAAAAGTAAAATGCGGAAAATAAAAAGCAATAAAGTAAATGACACAAGATTTATAGTGGTTCGGTCTAAACCAGACCTACATCCACTCCCCAGAGGCACCCTCTGAGTATTGCACTAATAGCAATAGTGACTCTCCTTTTGCACCCACAATAAGGCGGAGAAGCCTTTACAAATACTCTTTTCACCACTACCCGGTGCGGCAAAGAACCGTCATCCTTTTACATAATCCCCAGTGTTGGCAGAGAACCTTCCGTCCTTTCACACTCTCCTAGTGTGGGCAGAGAACCCTTCGTCCTTTCACACTCTCCTAGTGTGGGCAGAGAACCCTTCGGCTGTTCACACTCTCCAAGTGCAGGCAGCGAACCCTTCGGCTATTCACACTCTCCAAGTTTGGGCAGCGAACCGGATCTCCTTGACAGATCTTCTAACAAGAAATCTAGAAGAAAGAAAAAAAAGAGTGAAGTAATCCCAATTTAAAGTAGAGATTCTTACCTTTAAACTCCAAGTGAAGCCTTCACGCTCCAGTCGTAGGAATCCTCCTTTGAATGCTGTCTCACACTCTCTCCATGACTTTTCTCTCAATAGGCATGAAGATCAAATGGAAAAAAGATTGGGTGGCAGTCTAATTTGGACTATTTATACAAAAGATAAGAAACACCGCCCAAAAACTGCAAGTTTTCAATTATGTACGCAGTGGATCATCCTGGACGATATTACTTAAAAGCCTTGAAACGAACCTGTTTGTATATGTGTACGAAATGTTTTCGTACAAGTTGATTGTCCCGTACGAACCAAGTTCGTCCGGTATGAACGGTTATAACAAGGTCGGTTCCAAAAACTGTAGAATGAATATAGAAAAATCGTCCTAAGTCGGTTATATCGTCTGGACGAAAATATGTTCGTCAGGACGAAAATCTTACAGAGACCAAATCGTCCCTGACGATAATTAATTTCGTCTGGACAAAATTCATACAGAGAGCAAATCATCCCAGATGATATTTAATTTCGTCCCGGACGAATAGGACTTAGAAAATTTTTCTACCCAGTTCCTATTTATTCCATGTGATCTTAATAGGAGATAACTGTCTAATCATCCCGTACGAACTGATATCGTCCCGTACGATCAGTATAAATTTTATATGATCTCCTTATGTGTGTATGTATATTTTTATTCACTCAATTACAATCACTCTTTCTCAATTAAAATGATAATTTTAAGCTTCAAAAACTAAAAGTATTTCTTGCTGAATTTGATTTGAAGACTTCGTGTTTGAGAGTTTGATTCACCTGAAAAGTTAGTACACACAAGAGCAAATACAAATCTTCTAAAATGGTTAGGAGATAACTACACATTTGAACAATAATATTTGAAACCATCAAAACTATACAAGTTGCAAAAATGTAAAACATGCAAATAGCAACTATCTTAACAATCTCCCCCTTTTTAATGATGGAAAAACAATTATTGTTTGTATGATTTCAATTTAAAAAATCTCCTAAACTCCCCCTGAAATGATGAATACATGAAAATAAGGAGGCATTTTGAACTAAAGAACACAATTTTTGTTTTTCAAAATTTTTTTAACAAAAAAAAAAAATACAAGACAATACTAATAACGCAAGTCAAATGACACACCAAATGACACAAAACTAAAATACAAACACAATAATTTCTCCCCCTTTTTGACAACAACAAAAAGTGAAGAAGAAATAGACAAGAAATGTATGTAATTATATGAAATCCATTTAAAAATTTAATCTAAAGAGTGATTGACATAAGGTATGTAATCTAAAACTAATAACATTAGGTAAATCATAGAAATTCATAGAATTTAAGAAGTGATATAACATTGTAAGTAAGAAGAATTTATCAAAGACATGATTCAATTTAGACATTTGAGATAAAGAAAATCATTACAAGAGAGATGAATAAAAATTGTATATTTCAATGTTCAATAGAAATATAAATGAACATAAGATCAATTTGAATCAAGAGATTGAAAGAATTTGGAAAGAAGAGAATTACCACATGTGGCGCTTCGCTTTGCACATCTTTTTCAAGTATTTGGCACATTTTTGTGCATCTTTTTACATTGGGCTTATTTTGTGCCTCTTTTTCACATTTGTGAACCTTTGCGCATTCCTTTTGATTTTTATACTTTTTATACAATTTTCAAGAGTAATTGATATCAATTTTTTCCAAGATCAATAATCTAAAATTTCAAATTTTTCTAAGTGCATAAATATCACTTGAACAAAGAAATACAAAATAAGAAAACAACTAAATTGCAATAAAAATATTAAATTTAATATAGTCTAAATGAATAGACATGAAATTAAAAATTATAATTATAACAAGTTATAAACAAATTTTAAATTTAGAAAGACTAGATTTTCTAATGAAATTAATCTCTAATTACAATCTAATTTAAGCACAATTAAGATTAAAAAGACTAATAAAATTTATAAAGACTAAATACATTTCAAAAACAATTCAAATATAAAGCAAACACAACAAATATTGATATTAATGAAAAGATTACAATATCAATTCATAATATCAATACTATACAAAAGGAAAAATACACTGAACTTTTAAACAAACACAACTAAAGCAAAAGTTGATACATGAAACATCTAGAAAATCAAAACCCAAATTTCTATTCTTCTAGAGGAGGAGGAGGAACACCACCAAATAAGTTGAAGTAGGAACTCATCAACATAACATTAGTATTAATTTCATGAACTTCATTTCTTATATTACCAATGTCCTGTTGCTGCTGCTGAAGTTGAGCATCAATTTGATCAAATCATTGATCAAAATGAGTCTCAAGTCTATCAAATTTCTCAATCAAATTCTGATAATTTGGTTGAGGTGCAGATGTTTGTGCTCCTTCTTGTTCTTCTTCAGAAGGACTGGCATGTGATTTCTCTTTTTCTTCCTTGAAGGTCGCTCTAAAAGAAGCATCGTTGTAGTAGACCGGCTCTTCATACTCTTCATCAGGATGCACTAGATTGTATTTCTTTTCCAAAATAAAGGTAACTAAGTGACCTAATGAAATGTTTCTTTTTCTTTTCTGATCAGCATGCCCAATTTCAGAAAGCCCATAAAGATAGTCTAAGATAAGTTGGGCTTCATCAATAGGACTATCTCTCATAATAAAAAATGTTACAATAGAAAGAAGTGGAGTAATGTTGATTCTATCACTAGCTTTTGGAATAATATAAGATCTAAGAATGTGCTGGATGATTCGGGCATTTTTGGTCATTCCAGAAACTCTAGCAATATGATAATCTAGGCTATTTCCTCTAATCACCCTATTGATTTGAAACCACTTGAAGGTGTTATGGTTCATAAGGGTGTGGGCTCTAAAACCTTCAGTTCTTAAGTTGAGAAAAGCACCTAAGTCATGCTTTGTGATTTCAACCTTTTGTTTAAAAACAAAAGAACTGACAGAAGAGTGGTCGGAGTTGAAACTCATATTTGCTAGGAAGTAAAGGAAGGTCTGTTTGTTGTAGAGGTGGATAAGACTTAGGATAAATTCAAACTGAGTGGAAGCAAAAAGATGCATTACCTTGAACTTTATCTCACTCTGGATCAGAATGAGAGATGGAGTGATTTTTGCAGAGGCAAATCTAGGAAAGGATTCCTCATTTGCTTTTGAAAGAAAGTTCTCGGAAGGATTCCTATGGGGTTTCTTTGCTAAAACCATTTATCGCTTGCTAGAGGAGGCCATTGTTGATCTAGAAATCGAAAGGGATTGAAAGAGATGTTTGGAGATGTGATTGTTGAGTTATAAATCCATCTCATTTAAAGAAAACGATACGTTCGTCCTGGACGAAAATTATCGTTCGTCTGGACAAAAAAGTTTTGTACAGGCGATCAAATTCGTCCAAAATGTAACGGCTTTTCGTAATTAACACAACTTACGATACGTCCTTTCGTACAGACTTTTTGACTTGACCGATCGTACAGACGATTATTAATCGTACAGACGATCAAAAGTTAACTCATTTTAATAGCAGTTGAAAACCGTCCCCATCTATAAACCTACATCTATTCGTCTGGACGAACCAAAGGTTCATACAAACGAAGTTCATAATTAAAACTGCCTTATCTGTTCAACTGCTGCATTCAATCGTCCCGACGTTTGAGAAAAAAAATTCGTCCCGGACGATAGTGCAGATCGTACATACGAACTACATTAAAAACTTTTCTTAAGACTGTTAGAAATCTCGCAAACTGAATTTTACACACATCATCCCGTACAAAAATTTTTCATTCCTGGACGATTACCATAAATTTTTGGATTTTTGAATTTTTTATTAAAGAAAATCAAACTAAACACACAAAGCACAATAGATAATGACAAATGCGCAGAATCTAAAATAAAAAGCACTCAAAAAAGCAAAACAAAACAAAAAAAAATCTCAAAAACAAAATCATAAAAATGTAAACTACAAAAACAGAAATATCAATGTTGCAAAAATATTTTTATTTAAGCATTCAAATCAATTACACCAAGCCTTGTTCTTAATGTACTGAAGGTATCAAAGGCTAAAGGTTTTGTAAAAATGTCTGCAAGTTTATTTTCAGTAGAAACATGTATAAGTTTAATTTCTCCCTTGGATACATGATCCCTTATGAAATGATGCCTTATGTCAATGTGTTTGGTTCTTGAATGTTGAATAAGATTTTTAGAAATGCAAATAGCACTAGTATTATCACAATAAATTGGAATAGTGCCTATAGTTAATCCTAAATCAATCAACTATTGTTTTAACCAAAGTACTTGTGCCATACAACTTCCTAATGCAATGTATTCTGCTTCTGCAGTAGATAGGGCCATTGAATTTTGTTTTCTACTAGACCATGAAACTAATAAATTTCCAATGAATTGACATGTTCCAGAAGTGCTTTTCCTATCCACTCTACAGCCTGCAAAGTCAGAATCTGAATAACCAATAATTTCAAATGAAGAGCTAAACTTAGGATACCAAATTCTTAAGTTCTCAATTCCTAGTAAGTATCTTAATATCCTTTTCACTGCTGTCAAATGTGATTCTTTTGGATCTGATTGAAATCTAGCACATAAGCAAACACTGAACATAATATCTGGTCGGCTAGCAGTCAAGTAAAGTAAAGATCCAATAATCCCTCTAAATTTCTTTTGATCAACAGATTTTCCCTTAAGGTCCTTATCCAACTGAACTGAGGAACTCATTAGTGTACTAACAGGTTTAGCATTATCCATTTCATATTTTTTTAGGATGTCCTTAATATATTTAGTTTGACTAAGAAATGTACCTTCCTCAAGTTGCTTAATCTTAAAACCTAGAAAGTAATTTAAATCTCTCATTAGACTCATTTCAAATTCACTACTCATTATTTTAGAAAAATCATCACAAAGATTTTTATTTGAAGATCCAAAAAGGATATCATCCACATAAATTTGAACAATGATTATATCCTTTCTAAATTTCTTTAAGAAGAGAGTTGTATCCACACTTCCTTTTTCAAAAGATCTTTCAAGTAGGAAGGTGCTCAACCTCTCATACCAAGCCCTGGGTGCCTGTTTCAATCCATATAGTGCCTTTTTTAACTTGAAAATATGATTTGGGTATTTAGAATTTTCAAAACTAGGAGGTTATTCTACAAAAACATCTTCTTCAATTACCCCATTTAAAAATGCACTTTTGACATCCATTTGAAATAATTTAAATCCTTTAAAACAGGCAAAGGCTAGTAAAATCCTAATTGCTTCAAGGCTACCTACAGGGGCAAAAGTCTCCTCAAAATCAATTCTTTCAATTTGATTATACCCCTTAGCAACTAATTTAGCCTTATTTCTAATGACTACTCCTGAGTCATTCATTTTATTTTTGAACACCCACTTGGTTCCAACAACACTTTGATCTTTTGGCCTTAAAGTTAATTCCCAAACTTTATTTCTTACAAATTTATTCAACTCTTCTTGCATGGCCAATATCCAAAATTCATCAGAAAGTGCTTGATCAATATTAGTGGGTTCTATAGTTGAAATAAAGGCTGAATGATTGACTTCCTTGTTTAATCCACGCCTAGTTCTAACACCCTCACTTGGTTCACCTATAATCAATTCCCTTGGGTGGTTTTTAGAAAATCTCAAATCTCTAGGTAAAGGGTTCTCTGTTTCCAAATTCTCTTTCACATTTTCTTCCAAATTTATTTTATCAATCTTTTGGGAGTTTTCCTCAATCTCATCTTCAACAACATTTGGCTCTTCCAAATTTCCAGATTCATCAAATATAACATGTGTGGTTTCTTCAATGACCAAAGTTCTTTTGTTGAATACCCTATAAGATTTTCCAACACTTGAATATCCAACAAAAATTCCTTCATCTGATTTTGGATCAAATTTTCCTAAGGCAGATTTTCCATTATTATGAATGAACACCTTGCAACCAAAAATATGCAAATGAGACAAATTAGGTGTTCTACCTTTTAGCAACTCATAGGGTGTTTTATTTAAATTTAATCTGATATTCACCCAAAAATATCTAGGAAGTGAGTATTCTGCCAACATGCAATTCTGATACCACTTGTTGAGTCTAGTGAATAGGTTGTTAGACCTAAGTTAATGTCCCAAGGCTACTAAGAGGGGGGGTGAATTGGTTTTTTTTTTTAAATTAACCCTCTTTAAAAAAGTGTTGAACCGAAATGAAAATTTTTTATTAAATTTTTATAGAAAAAGTTTTTCAACCATGGAGTTTTTAAACAAAAGTAAAATGCAAAAAATAAAAAGCAGTAAAGTAAATGACACAAGATTTATAGTGGTTTGGTCTAAACCAGACCTACATCCACTCCCCAGAGGCACCCTCTGAGTATTGCACTAATACCAATAGTGACTCTCCTTTGGCACCCACAGCAAGGCGGAGAAGCCTTTACAAACACTCTTTTCACCACTACCCGGTGCGGCAGAGAACCGTCGCCCTTTTACACAATCCCCAGTGTTGGCAGAGAACTTTCCATCCTTTCACACTCTTCTAGTGTTGGCAGAGAACCCTTCATCCTTTCACACTCTCCTAGTGTGGGCAGAGAACCCTTCATCCTTTCACACTCTCCTAGTGTGGGCAGAGAACCCTTCGGCTGTTCACACTCTCCAAGTGTAGGAAGCGAACCCTTCGGCTATTCACACTCTCCAAGTGTTGGCAGCGAACTGGATCTCCTTGACAGATCTTCTCACAAGAAATCTAGAAGGAAGAAAGAAAAGAGTGAAGTAATTCCAATTCACAAGTAGAGATTCTTACCTTTAAACTCCAAGTGAAGCCTTCACGCTCCACTTGTAGGAATCCTCCTTTAAATGCTATCTCACACTCTCTCCTTGACTTTTCTCTCAATAGGCACAAAGATCAAATGACAAAAAGATTGGGTGGCAGTCTAATTTGGACTATTTATACAAAAGACAAGAAAAATCGCCCAAAAACTATAAGTTTTTAATTATGTATGCAGTGGATCGTCTCGTACGATCATGGATCGTCCTGGACGATATTACTTAAGTGCCTTGAAACGAACCTGTTTGTATATTTGTACGAAATGTTTTCGTACAAGCTGATCGTCTTGTACGAACCAAGTTCGTCCGATACGAACGGTTATAACAAGGTCGGTTCCAAAAACTACATAATGAATATAGAAAAACCATCCTAAGTCGGTTATATCGTCTGGACGAAAAATATGTTCGTCAGGATGAAAATCTTACAGAGACCAAATCGTCCCAGACAATAATTAATTTCGTCTGGACAAAATTCTTACAGAGAGAAAATCATCCCGGACGATATTTAATTTCATCTGGACGAAATTCTTACAGAGAGCAAATCGTCCCAGACGATATTTAATTTCATTTCGGATGAATAGAACTTAGAAAATTTTTCTACCCAGTTCCTATTCGTTCCATGTGATCTTAATAGGAGATAACTCTCTGATCGTCCCGTACGAACTGATATCGTCCCGTACGATCAATATAAATTTTATATGATCTCCTTATGTGTGTGTGTGTGTATGTTTTTATTCACTCAATTACAATCACTCCCTCTCAATTAAAATGCTAATTTTAAGCTTCAAAAACTAATAGTATTTCTTGGTGAATTTTATTTGAAGACTTCGTGTTTGAGAGTTTGATTAACCTAAAAATTTAGTACACACAAGAGCAAATATAAATCTTCTAAAATTGTTAGGAGATAACTACACATATGAACAATAATATTTGGAATCATCAAAACTATACAAGTTGCAAAAATATTAAACATGCAAATAGCAACTATCTTAGCAGATGATATAACAAAGGTGGATGAGATATTTTACTAATCTTTTTAATGAAGAATGTGAAAGTATGATTGACTTTAGTAAACTTAACACCCTAAATGAAAATAGAGATTTTTATTTTTTTTCTACATATTAGTAAAACTAAAGTTAGAGAGGCTTTAAAAAAATGAAGTGTGGAAAAGCTATTGGACCTGATGATATTCCAATAGAGGTGTGGAAAAGCATAAGTGATAAAGGAATTTCCTGGCTTACTAAACTTTTTAATACTATTTTGAAGACTAAAAAGATTCCAGATGAGTGGAGAATGAGTGTGATAATTCCTATTTTTAAGAATAAAGGTGATGCAAAGGATTGTGCAAATTATAGTGGAATTAAGTTAATGTGTCATATGTTAAAACTATGGGAGCGAGTTATGGAGCATATGTTGTGGTGTAATACTAATATTTTTCAAAATCGATTTAGATTCATGTTGGGTATGTCTACTATGGAAGCCATACATTTATTGAGATGTTTGATGGAGAAATATAGAGAGAATGAGGAGGATCTACATATGATATTTATTGATTTACAGAAACCATATGATAAATGTTGACCTCATTATTTGAGGTCAATTTCCCCGGAATCGACTCTAGCACCTAGGTCTTCGTAGCCTAGTGTAGACGTCGCCCATAGGATTTCCCTTAGGTGGACGCCCACTGACGTAGCATCGACTCGAGCCTATCACTCAATTTGAATAAAAATCAATTCAATCTAGATTTTATTTCAACTCTGAACGAACTCAAAACAAGCTTTATTTTATGATTCGTCGATATCGATCGACTCAATTTAACTTAATCTAATTCATTTTCGATCAAATTGATACATCATTGGATTCAATCAATTCATCAATCAAACACCAAATTCTTTCTAATAAAATATGTTTTAATTTTAATCAAATTAAAATCAGCCCTTAGATCCCTCTTAAATTCAACCCAATCCGAGCCCAAATGAGTCCAAATCAAGGGCTCAAATTGCTGTTGGAAGGTTCAAACCGCAATTTGAGTGACCAAACGGTCTCCGATTTTGACGAGCTTATACTCGAATCGAACGGCTCGACGAGACGAATCCAATGAGCCCAAGATCACCAAATTCCGAAATCATTAAGGCCTTCAAATGTGAACCGATCGGTCCAGCCCATTGGTTCTTCTCTCTACAGTTCCAAAATTCCTAAACCACCCCATCCTCCCTGCAGAGCGAATTGCCTCCCCCTCTCTTAACTCCCGAACACCCTCTCTCACATCCCACTCTCAGCAATTCACAAACGGTCCACTCTCTCTCCCTTCTCTAAAAATTCACACAAAACCTTCCCACGATCTCCCCCATGCTCTCATACGTACAGCCCATAAGAAAACCTTCAGCCCGTTTCCTCCTCACCCTCACAATTCCAAACTCATTCCTCCCTCCAGCCATTCCCTCACTCTAATTTGCAAAGGCTTGATTCCAGTTCGCGTGAAAGAGCCCCCAGCCCGAACAGCCGAAGCCTTTGCTTCCTCAACTCTAGCCGCGCCATTCCACTTGTATAGGTATACCTCTCCTTGTTTCTTTTCCTCTTGAAAGATTTTTTTTCTCTCCAATAAATATCTCTATCATTTCTATATAATCATTGGATCAGTCTTAAGATTTGAATGGTTCATTTGAATTTACTCATGAAATAATGGGGCATCTAGTTAAAACAGTTATGCGATTTTATAAAAATTGGAGAGATATCAAATAAAAAAAAAAAAAAAAAACTTGTTTCCTACATTCTATCAAACAATTTCTTTAGAAGCTATATAAGAAAGAAAATATATTTGATTGATTCCAAAGCAATAATATATTGTTTAAAATGATGATGTATTTCTTTCATATAAAAATATTTTTGTTATATTAGCTTTAAAAGCAAAATTGAGTAATTATTTTTATAGATCGTCTTCTCTTAATTTAAATCTTGTTATTCTTGTGTGATTCTGAGTTGTCATTATATATATATATATATATATATATATATATATATATATATATATATATATATATATATATATATATATATATATATATATATATATATATATATATATATATATTAAAGGAATAATGAGAAATGAGATGTTAAATTCTTGTTCGTAGTTTGGTCGGTCTTTACTAAATCTGAGAGGATTTCTTGAGTTCATTTGCTTAAGTTTCACTAATGATTAACTCCCATAATCAGTTAATGCATTATTTGTCTTTTTATTCAAAATAATATTGACAGTGAAATGAAATAAATTGTTATAATCTCTTTGTTTTTTGCATAGATACTATTCCCATTTCAATGTGATCAAGTGTTCTTTATGTGAAAGTTAAGAGTTGTCTTGTGTAAGTGCGAAGAGTAAATTGTTTTCATGAGTGTATGTTTTAAGAATCAATTTGTGTGATCTTTGAAAAGTGAAAGTGTTGGCTTTGAAAAGAGAAATTGTTTTGAAAAAGTATTTGTGAGAGAAAATGAATTGTGTTGGAAGATAAAATATATAGAAAGTTGAAAATGAGGTGTTTAAAAGTATGGAAAGAAAAATGAACTGAGGTATTTTGGAAGATCAAAAATGAAATGTGTGGTATATATATATATATATATATATATAGTGTTTTGAAGAGTATATTTGAAAAGTAAAAAATTGTATATCTTTTGGGAAGTTTTTTTGGAAAATGTAAGTGTGTTTGTTCAAAAATAAAAATGTGTAAACGTGGAGATGTATTTGGACTTTTGTAAAAAGTGTGTGTGTGTGTTGAAGGGTTTATGATTAGTTGAAAATTGAGGTGTTTATGAAGGGTATATGAGTTGGGAAGAGTTATGGAAGTGAAATGTGTAGTGGAAAGAAATGTGTACAGTGTGTTAAGAAAATATTGTGTGTAAATATGAAATGTGAAGTGCATGTTTGTGTTAGAAAATGAAATGTGTAAAGATGATGATGTATTTGAACTTGTGTAAAAGTGGAGATGCATTTTAAATTTTGTATATAAAAGTGGAGTTTGGGTGAATTTTGAAAAGAGAGATGAAGAGTAGTTTATGCTAAAGAATGAGTTAGTTGGAATTTACTAGAAAATGAAAGTGTTGAATGGTTCCAAAAGTGCAATCAACCGAACTGGTGTTCAAGCCCGAAGAAAGGTACGTCTTTTATTTTCAGTAAATTTCAAATATTTTATTATTATTTATTAAAAGTGCTTCTAATCCCTGTTTTCCTTGTTTTTCCTGTTTTATTTGCATAAACTGCGAGGAACGGTATTGATCGAGTGGACAAAAGTACAAGGAGCTAATGACGTCAGTCGCCTCTATCCAACCGGGTAGAGGTGCTACGGGCGGAACCACTGGGTCGTAGCCCCCGGTGATTGTGAGTATTTCTAAACTTAGAAAACCTTTAGGGGCCCTTTGATGTGGTGTGCATTAACCCTTCCCTTTTAGGTCCCTGTAGTAACTTCAATTTTATTAGGTTTACTTTTATTTGCTTTTAGATCCTTAAACTCCTTTTACACACGCTCAAAGTCCCAAGGGTTAGTAATGACAAATATTTTTATCCCACACAACAGTAGTGACACTCAAGGACAAAAATTAAGGACCGGGTCTTAGAAAATCTAGACTTAGGAAGCATGCACACTTTAGGATAGAAACTTAACACATAGAAATTTAGTGACATCTCACTTTAGAATTGGTAAATATCTTTAAATTAGAATTCAATCAATTAGAAAGCTTCAGCCAATAATTGACTTAGGACATTTCAAAACCTCATAGCCTACTACACACACTTAGATTTGTTTGTTAGGACAACTGACTCTAGTTTTAAGGTTAGGCCCGGTGTTTATTTCCTTACTGCACTGTGACGGGCTTTTTCTCGAGTTTTATTGCATGCTGGTTGTAAAATGTTGGTGTGTTTGTTTATTTAATTTTTCTGCACTCTGTGTTGGTTTGATTGACGATTAGATTACCCATAGGCTAGGAGCGATCTGGATTGTTAACATGATTTTCTGCAGGTGGCCACACTCATGCAGGGCAGAAAAAGGGGGCTAATTAATTAATAATAAATAAATGTTACAGGTGCTTCAGCTGCTTAGCCCCCAAATGAAGAAGGGTGTGGCTTAATAATTTAAATTCAATTTCATATATATATAACTGCGTGGGATGATTTTTTGTTATAAATTGCTTAGGATAACCCTGCAGGTGGTCTAGATTTTTTTCTTTCTTTTTCTGTGAAATGTAATGTAATGTAAAATGTGTTTATAAACTGTGAAAGTGATTTTGAAAGTGGGATATTACATCCAATTTGGAATCCAAAGAAAAGAGAATATACCTTAAAGGATTATTCTCTTTTATTTGGAAAGCCAAATTAGGATGATTTTAATATCCAAATAGAAAAGAAAATACCCCTTTTAGGGATGAGTTTCTTTTTTCATTTGGATATCCAGAACCCGATGGACCCGAGAAGTTCGTAGAAGAAGAAAAGACAGAACGAGAAGATTGAAGAAAGAAGATGAATAAATGAAGATTCAAGGAACAGTATATCCCATTTCAAAAATCACTTGCGTCATTCTTAGGATTAGAATCCGGGTTTGTTGTCAGTGGTGCCCGGCCACTTTACTTTTCTGTAAATTCTGGGTGTAATATGGACATTGGACATTGGACATTATATTTGGATTATTAAAATTGATTGTTTACATTGTTTGTGCAGTAGATTTTTTTTAGGACCTTGCATGCCATGTTTTGTTTTAGCCTGGATTCGAATCGGAGAGATTTTTTTCGTAAGGGTACGCTGAAAATTCTTTTACTTGTAATTAAAAATAAAAATTTTTAGGCTCACATAGTAACTCTAACGTTCTAAGAAGTAAGCTCGGGACCGCCGAGAGTCAGCATAAGCATATTATTACTTTCTCTTCCTTGTTAGGCACCTCCCCGCCTGCGGGTTCTGGCAGACCACTTGACCTATGAGGGTGCAGTTCTGTCAAGGGGAAGTTGTGCAATCTCTAGGGAAAAACCTATTTTCTAAGCCTAATTTTTAAACTGCTTCATATTCATTTTATGCATTCGAGTCAATTAGCATGCATTGCATTAGATACAAATAAAAAAGAGTCTAAAATATTAATTGCATTATTAGACATTTTTCACCATACATAAGTCAAGGGGCCAATTAGGAACTGTCTTAGATGTCGGCCCCCAATTCCTTAAAACTTAAACAACGTCCCTACCCATCTTTCATAAGAGACTGTACACATGGTTTTAAAGCGCCTAGGTGGTTAGCTGGCTCCCCAATCCAGGCCGGGTTAAGTCCAGATTTGCACTTCATTAGTTAGGTTCGGGTCATTACTTTATAGTACCCAAATTAGATTTAGGTTCTGAGGCAGATTCTTTTTAGATCTTAAGTCCTCGCCTTCCGGGAATATAATCTCAAATTTCTAATAAAATGTCAACTTGAACATAAAAATTTTCTCTTAAAATGTAAAGCCCAACATAGGGTAGGCTGAGGTTGTCTCTGAGCTTCTCAGAATCCGGCACCTCCTACTTTTCTTCCTTTGACTCGCTAATAAATGTTCAACATTGAGCTTTCTCCTTGAAAAATTCATACTTCTGTTTCCTTGTCTTTTACTTTGTACTCAAAAGGGTATGAAATCACTGCTTTAATCGAGAGTTTTCTTAGGAGCTTCTCTCCTAGGATGTAATTAACTATAGGGGCTTGCTTCTATAGGGATTTGAGAACCCCAGACTAAAATAAACCTTGTTTTATTCATATAAAATAAGGGAAGAATCTTTGGGAACATAGATATTTTTAAAACCTCATTTCTAATTTTGAATAGACTTATAGAATGTTATTATTATCTTTTTAGATAATATAATATTATATTTGTTATATTCAAATTTAGAAATGATGAATTTTATAAAACTCATTCTCGCTTTTGGATATCTTAAAGAATGTTATGTTCGTCTTTTAAGATGATATAATATTCTTCTTGCCATATCTAAATAAAAGAATGAATAAACTTTTTTCAAAAAATGTATTTCTATCTTTAAACATTTTCTATAGAATTTCGTGTTCATCTTTTGAGATGATATGTTATTCTTTAAACTATGTTTGATCATAGAAATATCAATTTTCAAAACCCTATTTTGATATTGAATCCATTGTAGAATATTGTGTCAGTCTCTTGAGATTGTACTTTATTTTCAATGCAGTATTCGATTACAAAATAGGAGAAAACCAAAATCTGCGTGGTGTGACACAAATTTTTCCCACCAAGGTTTTTCTGGCGACTCCGCTGGGGATCAATCCTCTCTCCATCTTTAGCAGTGTTTTATACCCTTTAATCGGTAGTATACTTGTGCTTGGCATGAGTTGTAACTACCTTTCTTCCGCCGGTTCTTTTATTCATTTCATTCTTGGATAATTTAGCTGGTATCTAAATAAATTTTAGAGGTCTTATTTTGGACCCCATTAGAAAACTAACGAGGAGCTTATTTGTATGACCTTTTTGTAAAGAAATTTTCTGTGCTAATTCGAATGTTACAGTTATATTTTTCTTGTAGCTTGATGTTTGATTTAGCACTGGGTCCAAAATCCTTTTGCCCAATCTTTAGTAATATGTATAGTTACTTTTTTTTTTAGTAATTTAATGTATTATTTGGATTGGGTCCAAATAATTTTAAATCTTCAAAATTTTAAACTTCTCTGTGTCCTAGCTAATATGTTGCAGTTATATATTTTTATAACTAAATATGTGGCTGGACAAATCTCAAGAAAATTTGAGCTTTTAAATCAAAGTTTTCTCCTTATCTAAATCAGCATGTTACAGTTATATATTTTTATAGCTTAGTATGTTTGGTAGGATAGGGTCCAAAAGCTCAAACCTTCAAATCAAAACTTTTTTGCTTGTCCTATTAACATATTGTAGTTACATGTTATTTGTAGCTTGATATGTTTACTAGGACAGGGTCCATAATTTGATCTATGCAAGATTATTAAAATTAAATTCAATTTACATTGAGAAAAGTTTGAAGGTTCAAATCTAAGTCAAGCTTGTGAAAATCATTTTTGTTAAAGAAATTAGAAGGTTGATTTCTCCTAAAAGAAATTTATCTCTATTTTCTTTAAAATATAATAAAAACTTCAATGTGGTTGACTCCTCTAAACATTTAAAGAATAAGACCAATGGTTATCAATGCTAAAAAGAAAAGTATATTCCCTCCCTCCCACCACTTAGGTGGATTGACACCTTAGATGAAGGTATATTTATTCTCAATTTATGTTGAAATCTCAAAGCACAAAAGTTCAACTAATTTTGGTCAATTTTAGTAATCGTCTGAATTAAATTCAAATGTGTTTCCAAATTTTATATTCAACCATGTTATAATGTTTCTAATATTAGAAATGTATAATTATTGGTTGATGTATTGAAGTTTGAAAATTATTTTGAATTCCCTCACCTTTTAACCTTCTTATAGGTTAGAGTTTATGATGCTTTTAAATCCTATTTCCTAAGAGTACTACATAGATACGACGATTTGTCCTCTGCTATGTGGTTTAACTCTCATGGAAAATAGATTTCAAGGCATGCAATAAAGATAAATGACTTAATCAATTATAAAAATATTTGTTCATCATCTGAAGTTTTCTCTTATGGTAATATTTTAAAATCAAATATTAGCTAAATTTACTTTTGGCTTTATTACTCCATTTGAGAAAACTCTCATGAGCAATTCTTGTGAAGATTGATCATCTTAAATTTCTTTTTCAGTCAAAGACTTGGGATAATTCAAGGTTCTTCATTAAGGTTAACCCATGATATGATAAACATTTCTTTATCATGTAGCTTTTCCTTAAAATGAATTGACACACCTTGAATTGATATCGAGTCAGGTGATTTTATAACATATTTAATAGTTTCCTTCTTTAATAATAAAAAAAAAATTATCATATTTGGGTTCACCCATTATGATATCCATAAATAACTTCTTTTGAATTAAGATTTATGTCAAATTGAAATTGGAAGAGGTGGAAGTCTTATTCATCTTTTTATTGTTATACATCTCATAGGCATCTTATGAATTGATGAGCTTATTTTTATCTCATCTAAGTTGTTTATTCATACTATAGGATCGGGTCCAATTTATAAATCCATCTTTCTTGTATAAGAGGGTTAATTTTTTCACTCTTATACTTAGAAGATGATTTTACAATTAAAAAAAAATCATTTCAAGATTTAAATAAAGGAAGCCCCTTAAAAAAAAAAAAAAAAAAAAAAGTGAAGAAGGAAAAGAAAAGAAAAGAAAAAAGAGACACATTCATTAAATGTGTAGCAAAAAAAAAAAAAAAAAAAAAAAAAAGTGGCTTCCCTTTCTAAATCTTGAATATTATGTGACATATTCATCCTTTAGTATTTTTAACACTTGTTTTGAGAATTCAAAATTTTGGTTCATCATCAAGCATTGATGTTCTATTAGATATAAAATACATATACCATCTAAAGGATTTGAAAAATTTGAATTTCTACCTCCAATTTAATTTCTTTGGATCTTAGTTTAAAAAGAAGAAAAAGATAAAGAAGGAAACCCCAGTTTTGCTTGTAGGGAGCTTTGATCTGGGTTAACAAAATCTAAATCTCGAGACCTCTCTAGTTAGCAAACTTGAGTAGGTCAGTTTAGATTTTCAAATCATTATCAAGAAAAATCATATAGATGATCAAGCTAAATGAAATTATGATGGTGCTGGTTATGCATTATTGGGTTTCACATATCTAACCTAATTAAGATGCATAAACAAACTATTATCCAAATATCTTCAACTCTTTTTTTGAACATCTTCCAATTTAAATGAGATTCTAGACAACGTCCTGATACTGGATGTTCTATAGTGATATTTATGGATATAAAAATCACTTTCTTCAGATTCAAAATTTTGAAACTAAACTAAGGAACATCCGTTAGTTGGTTCTGAGATGATTGTCTAATGTTCTCTTTCACCATTGAGTAGATATCATGTTCAAGTTTAAATCTATCATTGACTGAACTAGGATGTTAGAAAATGAGGGGTTCTATCCTTAGTGATGTCAATGATATCTTTGTTTGAATCTTTACCAAACACCAAATCAAAATCAAGCTACAAATTGACTAAGTCCATAATTGACTAATCTTGGATGTTAGAATTGGAGGGATTCTATTCCTGATAAAGTCTATGATAAAAAAGATATAAAATTCAATCATAAACTAGAATCGGATGTTAGAGTCTAAACAACTCTATCCCCATTAAAGGATCTTTCTATAACATTGAAATTCAAAATCTTTGAAACTACATTTTTCTTTAAAGAAAATTGTTAAGTTTTGGATATTTTGATTAAACTCATTATGGTAATATTCAAACTATTTAATTTAGGAGGAGTCAACCAATTCTTCGTTGAGTTTTTGAATCTTTTCCCATCTGTCATTTTCATTGGGTTAAGATGATTAAAACCTAAACGATCACAGTCAAATACTATAAGAAAATTATCAAATGAAAAATAAAGCTTTCACTTTTTGATGAAAATCAAACTTTTCTCAATCATTATGAGAATTTGATATTCCTTAGTGCTTTCACTATAAAGGATGTTCAAATATTCTCATTGTTCTTCAATAACTCATGCAAAAGTTAAAATTTTCTAAGGAAAATTTTATCATGTTGCGTTTAGTTCTCTTAGAACATGTAAACGAAGACTCTAGAAAATTCATGTTATTTTCTTTGAGTTAATCGAAACAAATTCAATCATAGAATCAATCTTTTAAACAAAATCTTTCATTTCTGGTGGTCGAGATGCTTTGTTAAGTCTTTACTTATCAAAAAGATGATCAAACTACTCCCCTTTTGTTTTTCTCATATATGATGATCCGATATAAAAACATAATCCCTAGTGGATTATTTGTAAGTTATAAAGATCATTTATAATGAAGGATAAAACAAAATTTTAATCAAAAGATTTTCAAGTCTTTCAATCTTCAAAATGTTTTTATTTCCCTTCTAGAAAGTGACATATATAAAAGCTTATGATCTCTAGTAGAACATTTTGCAAGTTGTCAATGTCATTTGTGGTTGAGGGAAAAGATTCAAAGCTTTAAAGAAATCAACTTTACTTTAAAAATTCACCATCCTGAAATCAGTCTTTAGGTCTAAGTCCGCTTTTACGGCATCCTACTGGCTTTCTGGCTTAAGTCCGCTTTTATGGCAGCCATCCTGATTAAATCCGTCTTTAGGTCTAAGTCCGCTTTTACGGCATCCTACTGACTTTCTGGCTTAAGTCCGCTCTTACGGCAGCCAATCCAGTTTAAATCCGTCTTTAGGTATAAGTCCTCCTACGGCATCCTATTAACATATTTGGAGTTAGGAGTAAGCATCCTTAGTGGCATCCTAATCTTCATCCCGAGGAGAAGTATAAGCATCCCCAGCAGCATCTTCTCTTCATTAAATTCTAAATTTTAAATCCGTCTTTAGGTATAAGTCCTCCTACGGCATCCTATTGACATCTTTGGAGTTAGGAGTAAGCATCCCTAGTGGCATCCTAATTTTCATTCCGAGGAGAAGTATAAGCATCCCTAGCGGCATCTTCTCTTCATTAAATGTTAAATCTTAAATCCGTCTTTAGGTATAAGTCCTCTTACGGCATCCTATTGACATCTTTGGAGTTAGGAGTAAGCATCCCTAGTGGCATCCTAATCTTCATTCCGATGAGAAGTATAAGCATCCCTAGCGGCATCTTCTCTTCCTTAAATGTTAAATCTTAAATCCGTCTTTAGGTATAAGTCCTCCTACGGCATCCTATTGACCTCTTTGGAGTTAGGAGTAAGCATCCCTAGTGGCATCCTAATCTTCATTCCGAGGAGAAGTATAAGCATCCCTAGCGGCATCTTCTCTTCATTAAATGTTAAATCTTAAATCCGTCTTTAGGTATAAGTCCTCCTACGGCATCCTATTGACATCTTTGGAGTTAGGAGTAAGCATCCCTAGTGGCATCCTAATCTTCATTCCGAGGAGAAGTATAAGCATCCCTAGCGGCATCTTCTCTTCATTAAATGTTAAATCTTAAATCCGTCTTTAGGTAGAAGTCCTCCTACGGCATCCTATTGACATCTTTGGAGTTAGGAGTAAGCATCCCTAGTGGCATCCTAATCTTCATTCCGAGGAGAAGTATAAGCATCCCTAGCGGCATCTTCTCTTCATTAAATGTTAAATCTTAAATCTGTCTTTAGGTATAAGTCCTCCTACGGCATCCTATTGACATCTTTGGAGTTAGGAGTAAGCATCCCTAGTGGCATCCTAATCTTCATTCCGAGGAGAAGTATAAGCATCCCTAGCGGCATCTTTTCTTCATTAAATGTTAAATCTTAAATCCGTCTTTGGGTATAAGTCCTCCTATGGCATCCTATTGGCATCTTTGGAGTTAGGAGTAAGCATCCCTAGTGGCATCCTAATCTTCGTCCCGAAGAGAAGTATAAGCATCCCCAGCGGCATCTTCTCTTCATTCTATTTACATTCTTAAAAGTTAGTCTTCATTTATAGAGAAAATTTCAATTATATCAAAATCAAATTCAAAATTCCTATTCGTGTTCGTGCCAAACAACATTCAACTTTTCAATATCTTGGCTTTATTAAATGATACTAATTTCATTAGTTATTATTTGCTAAGCCATCAATGCCAACATCAAATTCAAAATCACTAAATCAACTCAAAACTCTATCAATTTTTCTCAAGATTTTCAATCAATTTTCAAAATCACTTCTTTTCATAAATTCAAATCTTCAACTTCAACTCTGGATCCAGTTGATTGTTTCGGTCAACGCCAATATGCACGATAAACTTTAACAAGTTTATCATGCCTATTGGGGGTCCATTTGTTGACCTCATTATTTGAGGTCAATTTCCCCGGAATCGACTCTAGCACCTAGGTCTTCGTAGCCTAGTGTAGACGTCGCCCATAGGATTTCCCTTAGGTGGACGCCCACTGACGTAGCATCGACTCGAGCCTATCACTCAATTTGAATAAAAATCAATTCAATCTAGATTTTATTTCAACTCTGAACGAACTCAAAACAAGCTTTATTTTATGATTCGTCGATATCGATCGACTCAATTTAACTTAATCTAATTCATTTTCGATCAAATTGATACATCATTGGATTCAATCAATTCATCAATCAAACACCAAATTCTTTCTAATAAAAATATGTTTTAATTTTAATCAAATTAAAATCAGCCCTTAGATCCCTCTTAAATTCAACCCAATCCGAGCCCAAATGAGTCCAAATCAAGGGCTCAAATTGCTGTTGGAAGGTTCAAACCGCAATTTGAGTGACCAAACGGTCTCCGATTTTGACGAGCTTATACTCGAAATCGAACGGCTCGACGAGACGAATCCAATGAGCCCAAGATCACCAAATTCCGAAATCATTAAGGCCTTCAAATGTGAACCGATCGGTCCAGCCCATTGGTTCTTCTCTCTACAGTTCCAAAATTCCTAAACCACCCCATCCTCCCTGCAGAGCGAACTGCCTCCCCTCTCTCTTAACTCCCGAACACCCTCTCTCACATCCCACTCTCAGCAATTCACAAACGGTCCACTCTCTCTCCCTTCTCTAAAAATTCACACAAAACCTTCCCACGATCTCCCCCATGCTCTCATACGTACAGCCCATAAGAAAACCTTCAGCCCGTTTCCTCCTCACCCTCACAATTCCAAACTCATTCCTCCCTCCAGCCATTCCCTCACTCTAATTTGCAAAGGCTTGATTCCAGTTCGCGTGAAAGAGCCCCCAGCCCGAACAGCCGAAGCCTTTGCTTCCTCAACTCTAGCCGCGCCATTCCACTTGTATAGGTATACCTCTCCTTGTTTCTTTTCCTCTTGAAAGATTTTTTTCTCTCCAATAAATATCTCTATCATTTCTATATAATCATTGGATCAGTCTTAAGATTTGAATGGTTCATTTGAATTTACTCATGAAATAATGGGGCATCTAGTTAAAACAGTTATGCGATTTTATGAAAATTGGAGAGATATCAAATAAAAAAAAAAAAAAAACTTGTTTCCTACATTCTATCAAACAATTTCTTTAGAAGCTATATAAGAAAGAAAATATATTTGATTGATTCCAAAGCAATAATATATTGTTTAAAATGATGATGTATTTCTTTCATATAAAAATATTTTTGTTATATTAGCTTTAAAAGCAAAATTGAGTAATTATTTTTATAGATCGTCTTCTCTTAATTTAAATCTTGTTATTCTTGTGTGATTCTGAGTTGTCATTTTATATATATATATATATATATATATATATATATATATATATATATATATATTAAAGGAATAATGAGAAATGAGATGTTAAATTCTTGTTCGTAGTTTGGTCGGTCTTTACTAAATCTGAGAGGATTTCTTGAGTTCATTTGCTTAAGTTTCACTAATGATTAACTCCCATAATCAGTTAATGCATTATTTGTCTTTTTATTCAAAATAATATTGACAGTGAAATGAAATAAATTGTTATAATCTCTTTGTTTTTTGCATAGATACTATTCCCATTTCAATGTGATCAAGTGTTCTTTATGTGAAAGTTAAGAGTTGTCTTGTGTAAGTGCGAAGAGTAAATTGTTTTCATGAGTGTATGTTTTAAGAATCAATTTGTGTGATCTTTGAAAAGTGAAAGTGTTGGCTTTGAAAAGAGAAATTGTTTTGAAAAAGTATTTGTGAGAGAAAATGAATTGTGTTGGAAGATAAAATATATAGAAAGTTGAAAATGAGGTGTTTAAAAGTATGGAAAGAAAAATGAACTGAGGTATTTTGGAAGATCAAAAATGAAATGTGTGGTATATATATATATATATATATATATAGTGTTTTGAAGAGTATATTTGAAAAGTAAAAAATTGTATATCTTTTGGGAAGTTTTTTTGGAAAATGTAAGTGTGTTTGTTCAAAAATAAAAATGTGTAAAACGTGGAGATGTATTTGGACTTTTGTAAAAAGTGTGTGTGTGTGTGTGTTGAAGGGTTTATGATTAGTTGAAAATTGAGGTGTTTATGAAGGGTATATGAGTTGGGAAGAGTTATGGAAGTGAAATGTGTAGTGGAAAGAAATGTGTACAGTGTGTTAAGAAAATATTGTGTGTAAATATGAAATGTGAAGTGCATGTTTGTGTTAGAAAATGAAATGTGTAAAGATGATGATGTATTTGAACTTGTGTAAAAGTGGAGATGCATTTTAAATTTTGTATATAAAAGTGGAGTTTTGGGTGAATTTTGAAAAGAGAGATGAAGAGTAGTTTATGCTAAAGAATGAGTTAGTTGGAATTTACTAGAAAATGAAAGTGTTGAATGGTTCCAAAAGTGCAATCAACCGAACTGGTGTTCAAGCCCGAAGAAAGGTACGTCTTTTATTTTCAGTAAATTTCAAATATTTTATTATTATTTATTAAAAGTGCTTCTAATCCCTGTTTTCCTTGTTTTTCCTGTTTTATTTGCATAAACTGCGAGGAACGGTATTGATCGAGTGGACAAAAGTACAAGGAGCTAATGACGTCAGTCGCCTCTATCCAACCGGGTAGAGGTGCTACGGGCGGAACCACTGGGTCGTAGCCCCCGGTGATTGTGAGTATTTCTAAACTTAGAAAACCTTTAGGGGCCCTTTGATGTGGTGTGCATTAACCCTTCCCTTTTAGGTCCCTGTAGTAACTTCAATTTTATTAGGTTTACTTTTATTTGCTTTTAGATCCTTAAACTCCTTTTACACACGCTCAAAGTCCCAAGGGTTAGTAATGACAAATTTTTATCCCACACAACAGTAGTGACACTCAAGGACAAAAATTAAGGACCGGGTCTTAGAAAATCTAGACTTAGGAAGCATGCACACTTTAGGATAGAAACTTATAACATAGAAAAATTTAGTGACATCTCACTTTAGAATTGGTAAATATCTTTAAATTAGAATTCAATCAATTAGAAAGCTTCAGCCAATAATTGACTTAGGACATTTCAAAACCTCATAGCCTACTACACACACTTAGATTTGTTTGTTAGGACAACTGACTCTAGTTTTAGGTTAGGCCGGTGTTTATTTCCTTACTGCACTGTGACGGGCTTTTTCTCGAGTTTTATTGCATGCTGGTTGTAAAATGTTGGTGTGTTTGTTTATTTAATTTTCTGCACTCTGTGTTGGTTTGATTGACGATTAGATTACCCATAGGCTAGGAGCGATCTGGATTGTTAACATGATTTTCTGCAGGTGGCCACACTCATGCAGGGCAGAAAAAGGGGGCTAATTAATTAATAATAAATAAATGTTACAGGTGCTTCAGCTGCTTAGCCCCCAAATGAAGAAGGGTGTGGCTTAATAATTTAAATTCAATTTCATATATATATAACTGCGTGGGATGATTTTTGTTATAAATTGCTTAGGATAACCCTGCAGGTGGTCTAGATTTTCTTTCTTTTTCTGTGAAATGTAATGTAATGTAAATGTGTTTATAAACTGTGAAAGTGATTTTGAAAGTGGGATATTACATCCAATTTGGAATCCAAAGAAAAGAGAATATACCTTAAAGGATTATTCTCTTTTATTTGGAAAGCCAAATTAGGATGATTTTAATATCCAAATAGAAAAGAAAATACCCCTTTTAGGGATGAGTTTCTTTTCATTTGGATATCCAGAACCCGATGGACCCGAGAAGTTCGTAGAAGAAGAAAAGACAGAACGAGAAGATTGAAGAAAGAAGATGAATAAATGAAGATTCAAGGAACAGTATATCCCATTTCAAAAATCACTTGCGTCATTCTTAGGATTAGAATCCGGGTTTGTTGTCAGTGGTGCCCGGCCACTTTACTTTTCTGTAAATTCTGGGTGTAATATGGACATTGGACATTGGACATTATATTTGGATTATTAAAATTGATTGTTTACATTGTTTGTGCAGTAGATTTTTTTTAGGACCTTGCATGCCATGTTTTGTTTTAGCCTGGATTCGAATCGGAGAGATTTTTTTTCGTAAGGGGTACGCTTAAAATTCTTTTACTTGTAATTAAAAATAAAAATTTTTAGGCTCACATAGTAACTCTAACGTTCTAAGAAGTAAGCTCGGGACCGCCGAGAGTCAGCATAAGCATATTATTACTTTCTCTTCCTTGTTAGGCACCTCCCCGCCTGCGGGTTCTGGCAGACCACTTGACCTATGAGGGTGCAGTTCTGTCAAGGGGAAGTTGTGCAATCTCTAGGGAAAAACCTATTTTCTAAGCCTAATTTTTAAACTGCTTCATATTCATTTTATGCATTCGAGTCAATTAGCATGCATTGCATTAGATACAAATAAAAAAAGAGTCTAAAATATTAATTGCATTATTAGACATTTTTCACCATACATAAGTCAAGGGGCCAATTAGGAACTGTCTTAGATGTCGGCCCCCAATTCCTTAAAACTTAAACAACGTCCCTACCCATCTTTCATAAGAGACTGTACACATGGTTTTTAAAGCGCCTAGGTGGTTAGCTGGCTCCCCAATCCAGGCCGGGTTAAGTCCAGATTTGCACTTCATTAGTTAGGTTCGGGTCATTACTTTATAGTACCCAAATTAGATTTAGGTTCTGAGGCAGATTCTTTTTAGATCTTAAGTCCTCGCCTTCCGGGAATATAATCTCAAATTTCTAATAAAATGTCAACTTGAACATAAAAATTTTTCTCTTAAAATGTAAAGCCCAACATAGGGTAGGCTGAGGTTGTCTCTGAGCTTCTCAGAATCCGGCACCTCCTACTTTTCTTCCTTTGACTCGCTAATAAATGTTCAACATTGAGCTTTCTCCTTGAAAAATTCATACTTCTGTTTCCTTGTCTTTTACTTTGTACTCAAAAGGGTATGAAATCACTGCTTTAATCGAGAGTTTTCTTAGGAGCTTCTCTCCTAGGATGTAATTAACTATAGGGGCTTGCTTCTATAGGGATTTGAGAACCCCAGACTAAAATAAACCTTGTTTTATTCATATAAAATAAGGGAAGAATCTTTGGGAACATAGATATTTTTAAAACCTCATTTCTAATTTTGAATAGACTTATAGAATGTTATTATTATCTTTTAGATAATATAATATTATATTTGTTATATTCAAATTTAGAAATGATGAATTTTATAAAACTCATTCTCGCTTTTGGATATCTTAAAGAATGTTATGTTCGTCTTTTAAGATGATATAATATTCTTCTTGCCATATCTAAATAAAAGAATGAATAAACTTTTTTCAAAAAATGTATTTCTATCTTTAAACATTTTCTATAGAATTTCGTGTTCATCTTTTGAGATGATATGTTATTCTTTAAACTATGTTTGATCATAGAAATATCAATTTTCAAAACCCTATTTTGATATTGAATCCATTGTAGAATATTGTGTCAGTCTCTTGAGATTGTACTTTATTTTCAATGCAGTATTCGATTACAAAATAGGAGAAAACCAAAATCTGCGTGGTGTGACACAAATTTTTCCCACCAATAAAGTCCCATAAGAAGTGTTATGGAGAATTCTTGAAAAGAAAAGATTTAATAATGCTTATATTCAAATCATTAAAGATAAGTATGCATGAGCTATTACTTGTGTTCAATATTTTCCTTTTTTGATTGGATCACATCATGAATCGGCCTTAAGACCATATCTTTTTTCTTTAGTCATGGATATTCTTACTAGAAATTTACAGGAGGATGTACCTTGATGTATGCTTTTTGCTAATGATATTCTTCTTGTTGATAATACTAGAGAGGGAGTTGAAGGTAAACTTGAATTATGGAGGTCAACCATAGAGTCTAAAGGTTTTTTCTTGAGTAGATATAAAATTGAATATATGGAGTGTAATTTTAGTAGTAATAGACCTAGTGCTTGTGACTTTGGGTGATCAAGTCATTAATAAGAGTACACATTTTAGATATATTGGATCTATTGTTCAATGTGATGGTGAAATAGTGGGGAAATTATCAACAAAAATTCAAGTGGGATGGTTAAAGTGGAGGAATGCATCGGGCTTGTTGTGTGATAGAAACGTCCCCCTCAAACTTAAGGGAAAATTTCATAAGATGGTGGTGATACCTACAATTCTTTATGGTGCCGAATGTTGGCCATTAAAAGAAAAGCATAATACTTAGTTAAGTGTTGCATTTAGTTAATTGTTGCGGAGATGAGGATGCTCAAGTGGATGAGTGTCTTTACCCTTAGAGATAGGATATTAAATGAGCATATACGTGAAAAGGTTGGAGTAGCTCCAATGGAAGATAAGATTAGAGAGAGTCACCTTAGATGGTTTGGTCACATTAAACGGAGGCCTTTGGATTACCGATTAGGAAAGTTGAGGTATTTGACTTGTGTTAAGAAAGGTAGAGGTTTACCTAAAAAGACTTGGTTAGAAAATATTAGAAATGATCTTTCTTTATTAAATTTAAATGAAAAATTGACTTTAAATCGGACACAATGGAGAAAAAGGATTCATGTAGACGACCCCACGTAATGGGATAGAGGCTTGATGTTGTTGTTGTTATTGTTTTTATAGAGGTTAAATTATAAAATGTAATCTACAATTGAAGTCTCTATTGAGATCAATTGAATGTTCTAATAATTGGTCTAAAATTTGACCCAAAAGTTTGAAAATAAATTGCAAATAATCCGTAGAGAATTAGGGTTTAATTTTTATGTGATTGGTAGTTTTTGTGCAAGGGTTAGACACCTATGGTAACAATCCCTGTTGAATAGTAGATTAGTCTATGTTAATTAACTTAGGTCTAGGGTTCTATAACTTAAAAAAATTTATAAAATTTCATTTCAAATCCAATAGGTAGAAACTCAAACTTAGATAAATCAGTGACATTTTAAATCCCAATAATTAATTTGGTAACAATTAGTGCTCCCTAAGTCATTTAAATCACAAGCCCTAATTTTAGCATTGAAATATGTAAATTACATAATTAAAAAAATAAAAATACTAAAAAAATAAACTAAGTTGTACTCAACTATAAATTGAGACAAAATCAGAGAAAAATTAAAGTCCCTTGAAATTCAAAGTAAAATAACCTCAATTACAATTTGGGTATTGGCCTAAGTGACCTTTAATTAAAAAAAATCATATAAAATATTGTAATGGTCTTATCAACCTAAATTTTTTAGTGATTGCATCTTGAATCACCCTGATTTATGGTAAGAATCTATTGATTATTTGAAGTCATTTGATCAATCAATTGTAAAGCCCTAAGTTCCTTTTATAAAAAAGAACTTAAATATAATATTAAACCTATAAATTTCAAAATTAAATAAATATAAATAAAAAATATAATCCAAATTACATGTAATATTAAATAAATAGTTTAAAGCATGAAAAATATATATATAAAAAAAACTAAATCACATTAAATCCTAAAGTAAAAATTGGGTCAAACCCACCATTAAGGGTTTATAATTTTAATAATGCAATAAATGAATGAAATAAATATAATAAAATTAAATCATTTTAAATCAAATTTAAATAAAATTGAAAGACATAAATAGAATTAAATAAATAATAGTTAAATAAAAATAAATTAAATTAAATAATTTTATTTTTAAAAATTAAAAGAAATAATTAAATTTATGTAAAATCATAAAATTAAATCTTAAATAAATAAAATAAAAATCAAATAATATTCAATAAAATTTATTTAAATTAAATAGTTTAAATAATAAATCAAACTTAATTTAATAAAATTAAATAAACTTATTAATTGAACCTAAATAATTAAATAAATCATTGATATACTATAAATATAAATCCAAGGCTTCATTCATTTGCTTTATTCCTAAGGGATGAAACAAAATTAATTTTTGTCAAACTAAACACCTCTATAAAAATTTGGAAATTTTATTTGTTTTGCATGTATTAGAGAGAATGTTTGTGGAGTGAGAATTTTACTTGTCTTGAATTTGAATTTGGCTGTTCCAGGTTATGTACATGTGGTTCAGAATGGTGGAGGGTGGCCGATTGCCACTTCTGGCTAGGAAATTTTCAATTCCTAAAGGCTTTAGAGGAGTTAAGTGGGTTGAGATAAGTAGTAAGGTTGGCCCTCTTCAAGTTAGGGCTGGAGGGTGTTTTAGGAGGTCGGTTGGGGGACATGGTTCTTTGGTAATTAAAGGATGGGTTTCTTTTGATCATTTACATGTTAAGGATTCTTCATTTATTTATATGGATAAGCATGTAGTCATTGATGCTATGGAAAGTGGAGAGGATATTGTGGATGAGGATTATGGCTCGGTTCAATTTAAGAATAATGTGGCATTTATAAATTTTGTTGGTGCTTCCACTTCAAACTCTACATCATATTATTTTTGAGGATATGATAGAGGTAAATTTATCAATAATTTAAGTTTTTCTTTATTTATTGGTAAGTTTTTTCTTGGAATTAAAAAGTTAACTCATGATTTTATTCAATTGCTCAGCAAAAAATGGATTGACTTTACTTAAACCTTAAAAGAAAGGTTTGAGAAAACCCATCTCAACCTCCTTATAGGCTAACCTCATTTTTAAACAATAGTAATTCAAGGAAAAAACTAGAAAAGGAAATTTACTATTTTCATTCTTCTTACATGAAATATATCTAATAGAATATCAATACAAAAAGGTGAGTCAGGAATCATGATTTTCAAACTCAAGTGTCAAAAGTATCAAATGACACATGGATTTTCTAAGAAATAAAAGAAAGGTAAGCTAACTCATTGTGGGCTCATTTTGTGCCTCTTTATCAGTTTCGGCGTACTTTATGCATCTTTTCATCTTTGGGCTCATTTTATGACTCTTTATCAGTTTTGGTGCATTTTGCGCATCTTTTAATTTTTGATACACTTTGTGCATCTTTCCATTTTGGCATGCATTGTGCATCTTTTTAGCTTTGGGCTAATTTTGTGCCTCTTTTTCTTTTTACAAACTTGATTTCTTTCTATATTTTAAAGAAAAATTGATCTAGTAACAAAAATGAACAGCTTAATTTAAGAAACTTATGAAGTTTTTTTTAAAGGAAATGCTCAATGCATTCAAATTAAAAAGTTATTACAAACTACTTAAAGAAAATCTAGAGAATCACATTCCTCCTTTAAAAGTTACTAGAAAGGAGGAATGTCTACACAACTAAGGTCTTTCCAAATAAAATTGTTAAACAAGGCAAAATTATCACATAAATCAGCTAATTTATTACATCTTCTACTAGAAAAATTAAAAGAAACGTGATGAAACTCTTGAATGAAAGGCAAATCTTCCTCCACCCATTCATTATTCTTCAATTTCTTCAAAAAAATGCTGAAGTAATATGATGATATTAACATTATCTCCTTCTATAATGATTCTCTGTGCTTCCAACATCCATTCCTGAATAACATTTTTTAAAGCACAAATAGCCAATAATTCTAATTGTGCTATGTCCCAATGCAAGTAATTGACACCAAAAGCAACAAAAAAATCTTCCTTTATGATCTCTGAAAACTCTGCCAATACCTACCTTGTTATTACTTAATAAAGAAGTATCAATGTTAACCTTTATACATTTGGTTGGAGGGGGATGCCAAGAACAAAATAACTTACACTAGTTAACATCCCAGTTGTCCGAATAAACATTAATACCAGATGACGCTGAAGTCATCGGCACCATATTAGCAACAATAATCAAAATTGTATCCTCCTTTTATCCATGAACTAATTTGTTTCTACTTTTGCAAGATAGAAAAAAGTTGTACAATAAATATTTGCAATAAAAGAGTTAGTGCCTGATAACCTCCTTAACTCATTTGTAAAATTCAGAGAATCGGAGAACACTAAAACTTCATATCCCCATTTATTTAATATTATTATGATATCCCTTATTTTTCCATATTCCGTAGCTATATGACTTGTATCTTCATCCTTATTACATCCTCTCATACACCCAGAATAATTAAGCAATCTTTTATACATCAAGAAACTATTGGAAGGATAAGAATCATTAAATAGACTCCACCAATACAATTCCACACGAAGTCTCTAGCAAATCCTCTTCATCCAGCTCCAGATTTCTATACCATATTCATAATTCGTTACAGCTTCTTGAGACAATGCAGCAATTTTCTTCCCCGCAGCTTTCATCTTCAATTCAACTTGATCTATACAATTATCAATATAGATTGGAAATTGTAAAATGAGTTCAACCAAATGCTTTCCAAAATAATAATGAAGTTGATTTTCATTCCAAATTCCATATGAAACAAAGTTACTAAGGTCATAACCTGTATCTTCAAAATCAGCTACGGACGTAGGCCACTTAGAAATGTTTCTATCAAGTATCCATGCATCATGTAGAATATTTATAAAATATCCATGAGAAACTCTCCATATTACTATATGCTGAAGATAAGCTACACCATTAAGCATAATTCTCCAAGTAATAGAGCTCCCCTTCTTTACCATTGCATTCCAAATTTATGTACCACACTTTTCTCTTAAATTACGATTGAGAAAATAATTTGGTTTCTTAATAAAGTTCCAAGAAAACATAGCACAAAGAGGTCCCACTT
Organism: Dendrobium officinale; assembly: GCA_019514585.1. Lineage (NCBI taxonomy): Eukaryota > Viridiplantae > Streptophyta > Magnoliopsida > Asparagales > Orchidaceae > Dendrobium > Dendrobium officinale. Next base: position 37,253,755 of record CM033697.1, on the reverse strand, counting down.
AAGTAATAGCAGAGAAAAGACCATGACTTCCCTTATCTTTTGTTTTGTATAATAGATTCCAAAAAGCATAATGCATACCTTCATCACCATTGTGTTTTTTCCATATGAAACCTACACACATCTTATCAAACTCTTTCAAAATCCCCAATGGCACTAAAGAATGTGTTCACAAGAAGATCGGAGAAAAAGAAAAGAAGATTTCACCAGGCCATCCTTCATTCCAAAGAAATAAAATTCTTACCCCAAGAATTCAATTTGTTCAAAGCAACTTCCATCAATTTTTGAAAATCTGAGGCAACAAATATAAAACTCTTGACTCATAAAATTTCTCCCTCTGAGTGTTTGTTCATGGTCACCAAGATAGAAAACAACTTTACATGACTAGACTCAAGAAATCAAAATTACATTAATAAATATTACAAGCTCTTTACAACATAACCTATTATACCCAATCATGAGCTCTAATTCTTTGTTCGATGGTGCAAGGTGTTCCTGAAATGTTTGTATACACACAAACAAATATATAATGAAAATACTTATGAGGTATAAAGATGTGAGACATGATTTTTGTTATCATCAAAAACATAAACTCATGAGCTCGAGTCGCAACACTATAGTATATAGATTTATTGTATATAAATTTTAAAAATGAATAAAAAGAAAAGAAACGAGTGGATGAGTTTAATAAATCTAAAAATATCTCCAAAATATAGATCTTAAGCTTAGTCTATCACCATCCAATAAGATAAGAACTATTTTATTTCTGGGTCATATTAAGTAGGGTTGTGCCAATTCATCCCTATATGTTAGGGACCTTCTAGTATATGTGGTGGTCCATCAGTTAGGAGATAGTCTTTTTATTGCTAAAGAGAGTTAATTGGATCTATTATTCCTGTCCCAATATAGGCTAGAGTATATAGCCTAACTGAATATAAAGCTAGAGATACATTTGATAAGGTTTTATGTATATCTTATATTTTTACTATTCCATATCATATTTTGTATAACACAAGTACTAATCATTCCTTTATTTTTTTAACTATTTTACTCTACTATGTTTATCTTTTATATTATTTCCTTCTACTCTATTGATTATTATACTGATCGATGTTTCTATGGTGGCTAGTTATATATGTCTGTGTGATATAGATATTTTTTATAAGAAATGGGAGTTAGGACTAAAATTGTTACCTATATCTAAGTTTTATTGTTATTCTAGGTAAGGATTTATTGAGTTAATAAGGGTCTCAGATTGATTGTCTAAAGAAGAGGGTGACTCTAATTTTTGGAAATGAAAGTTGTGTTTTTCTGGAAGTTAGAGGAGTATTGTTCCATCTAATATCTACCCTACAAGCACATAAGTTAAGAAGGAAATTGAATAAGATATTTTTGTCATATGTGAAGGATAAATGAATGATTCCTAAAAGTATTAAAATGTTCTCATTAATATGAAATTTCATGATGTATTTTCTAAAGAGTTAGTGAGTCCGCCACTTGATAGAGAGACACAATTCTATATTGAGGTTCTTTTTAGCATGATTCATATTGCTTAGGTTACATATATGATGGCACCTAGGGAGATTTTAGAGTTAAAGTATAACTACATGAATTGGTTGATCAAGGATTTATGAGATTGAGTGTATTCTCATGGACTTTGCCTATTCTTTTTGTACAGAAGAAAGATTGGATAATGAGGATTACTACGAACTAAAATTAAAAATAAAAATTAATATCCTATTCCTGGGATTAATGAACTATTGTATTATATGGTAGTTGCTTCTATGTTTTCCAAAATTTATCAGTAATATAGTTATAACAAATTGAAGGTGTAGGAAGACATATCAAAGACTTTATTCGGTATAAGGTCTAGTCATTATGAGTTTTAGTCATGCCTAATAGGGTGACTAATGTAGATACTATCATTATGGATATGATGGATATTATATTTAATGAAAATATGGATTAATTTGTTATTATATTAATTGATGATTTTCTAATATATTATAAATCTAAAGAAGATTTTAATGTTTATCTGGGATTATTCTGTAGACTCCGTGGCAGCAACAACTGTATGCTAAATTTTCTAGGTGTGAATTTTTGTTGAAGATGATTTATTTCTAGGACATAAAATAAATAGTGAAGGAACTTACATAGATCCCCAAAAAGTAAAATTAATTACAAATTGGTCGAGGTTTACTACTATATATGAGGAGCATAACTTTCTGGGAATGGTTATATATCTTAGAAATTTTGTGAAAGAGCTTTCTTGTAATTCTTCTAATTAGACTGACATCGAAGGCATTATTTTTGAAATGGATAGTAGATTATAAGAATAGTCTTTAGAAGCTAAAATATTATCTGACATCAACTCCAATCTTGACCATATCATCAACTCCAATCTTGAATTCAAATCGAAGCACTCACATAGAGTTCTTCTTTTATGTATGTATCTACTGCCTTACACCGTTGAGATTAACCAACTTCCTTTATTAGTCTCATTTAGTTTGCCAGTAATATATTGAGAAGAAACATCAATAATAGAAAATGAAGCCAAATTAGATCTCCATAAGACCATTAAGCCACCAGATAATCTATCCGAAGGGACTATGATGAAATCCCAATTCATGCCCAAATCTATAATTCTACACCTTATCCATAGAAGTAACCATTATGTCCACAAGCCCAACAAAAAACACATCATGATCTTTAACAAACTCCTTAAGATATAGAGAGGCCTCCTTCTTCTTTACCCCTCTACAATTCCAAAAAGCAAAAAAAAGTCATTAATAGATCATGGGGGAAGGACTCCCACTCCTCTTACTCTTCCAACCTTCATTCTTCCTATTTTGAGTAATTATATTATCTGAACCTAACCATTTAAGTTCTTTTAGAAGTTTGACCTTATACCCAGAAGAGGGCATTCATCCACAACTCTATTATTAAAATAAATACCTTTTTCCTTCTCATAACCCTAATCCATGACTACTATTCCTACACCTGCTCCAACACCACCCTCAGCCAATCCAGATAACCCATTCTTCCCCTCAATATCCACCACAACCTCCCCCTCCTCCACAATACTTCCAAACTCAATGACCAACTTATCTGCCTGAAAGAAACCATCCTCCTTAAAACCAAAAAGCAGATCAAATTTTTTAAGCACCATAATATCAAGCTCAGATGATAGTATCCCATGACATTACATCCAGAACTCACAACATCAACAGAAGATAAATAAGCAATGTCTTTATGAACACCAAAAACCTCTTTTGGACTAGAACAACATCAAAATCAGCAGATTTAATAGAAGAATTTCCAGGTAAAATATTAACATTTGAACAAGGAATCATATTTAGCATCACCAGGTAGTTTTTTTTTTGCTACATAAACTTTCCTGCTGGCTAAAGAAACTCCACTTTGCTTCTTAAAACCTCATTTCATCATGTTTGAATATTCTGTTTTCATAATTAACTTATAACCACAGGCCATATCTAGTACCAGTATTTTCTTTAATATTATTAGCACGTTCTTCTTTATAAACATGAACCTCATTATCCTTGGATAAAACTAGTTCCATAACATTCTTAGCCATCTCTAAATTCACATTAGGACAATCCATTTTAAAATGTCTAATTTTACCACATTCAAAGCATAGCTTAGAAATCCCCTCATATTCTATTTTTTGAAAGAACATCCTAGAAATTCCTTCCACCCAAACATCGAAGGGGACTTGGCTGTCCAGCAGGATCCGAACACAAACTCTAGCATAATCCCTCCTCCTTTGAAACATGTTCCCATCTAACAAATAAGGTTTGCCAACTTGATAAACTATCCTACATAAATTAATCTCATCCCAACATTTCAAAGGTAGATTGGGCATCCTAATCCACATCAGAGGTGAAAGCCCTTTAAGAGAAGAAGGAGAGAATATTGGTGACCATTTATTAATACCAATAATATGACCCTTAACATACCAAGGTCCTTTCACAAAATAGACTCCACGATTGTAGAATTATCAAACGAATACAACACCCATTCTAGGTCCAAACAAGTTATGTAAAATTTTCCAAATCAAGTCCACTGTCTTCTCAACTCAAAACATAGCACATGAAAAGGTATATTGCCACAAAACACTTTGAAAACAAGAGCATTCTCCAACTTCCTTGCATTCTCTTTCTCTCTTTCAACATTCAACATTACAGCCTTCCCATCCTCTATAAGATAAGAAACCAGTACCAAATTATTGATTCTAATATTTAGTTTTTTGGTCCTATTACAAACTTGGATTCAGTGATTATAATTTTGATGATAACAAATATTTCTAACATTCCTATTTTCTTACTACTATTACTACTGCATATCTATTTTGGTTGCCCTGTCTACTAATATTTTAGGTTCATAAGGTCAATTACAATTCAAACGAGCTCAAGATTTGGTAGATTAAGATTGAGTCAGTCTGTAAGTGTAATTTCAATATTTTTTACCTTTTCTTGAGTCAAATGTAATAATGTGGATCCTGATGCTAAGTAACCTTGCACACACACACACTTAGGGGGGAAATTTTTGTAGGCTTAAGAGTTTTTTTATTTTTGATCACATCATACTGGACAATCCAAAAATCATCCTAGACGATCGGTTAAAATCAAAAACCCTAATTAGGGCATCTATGTTAAGATAGCTGAATTAAGCAAATCATCTTAGATGATATTAATATCATCTTTGATGATTGACTCAAATTAGAAAGAATTAGTTGCCAACTCTTTTAGGTATGTTATTATTTTTAGAAATCATACAGGATGATCCCATATCATCCTAGATGATTCATTACAATCGTGCCTAAATTAGTTTAGTAATTAAAGAAAGTAATTAAGGTTTGATTAATCATTAATGTCATCATGGACGATCGTAGGATCGTCCAGGATTATCAGTTAGAAAAACCTTAGTCTTCTCCTGGATAACTTGGACGACTAAAATGATATACTAGATAATTAGTATAAATTCTCTATCATTCAGGTGTACCTCCTGGATGACCAGAATGATATGTTGGATGATCAGTAAAAATTCTCTATCATCTAGGAGTATCTCCTGGATGACCAGAATGATGTACTGGATGATAATCCCTTATTTTGAACTAATCATACGAATTGATTAAAGAATCGTCCTAGATGATACATTATATTTCTTCATCATCCAATATATATCTTCTGGATGAATAAAATGATGTGTTGGATGATGTGAATGATTTTGAAATAATCATACAGGATGATATCCACATTATCTTAAATGATTAGAATAAAGAAGGCTTTTAATTATCAATCCCTCTTAGATCATCCTGGCTGAAAGGGTTGAATTTACACTAATCATACAAGATGATCTGTCGATCATCCAAGATGATCTTTGATGGCAAGTTACAAATTAGGGTAATTTTTTATCCCTTCTTTATAAGATGTCTTATTTATTATTATTGAGATCTTTTGCTACTATCCTAACTTGAGAGAGCCAAGAGAAGGAGAGGTATAGCTTGGAAGAGAAAGAGAGAGAGGATCTTGTGAGGGGGAGTTTGTAAGGGGTTCATAAAGGTTGATCCAAGTAAGGATCTGAGTCTTCTTCTCCAGTCATCATCCTTGATTACTTGGAGGATCTAGGGAGGTCTTGTTAAGTAATCTATTAAGGTTCTCTTCCTACTTCAGGGGGAAGCAAAAGAAGGTCAAGTTCTCTGCTTGCTTTAGGATAAAGCAAAAGGAGTCGGGGTCTCTGCCTCACTAGGTTTGGTGGAAAGGAGTTTTTAAAGGCTTTTCCTCCTTGTTGTGGGAGAAAAAGGAGAGTCATTATGTTTTAGTGCAATACCATATGAGAGGCTCCGGGAAGTAGACGTAGGTCAAGTTGACTGAACCATTATAAAATATGGTGTGTTCTTTCTTATTATGTTTTTGCATTTTAATTTTTGTACTTTATGTTCATGTGTATGATCGTATGGTTTAATGTTTTAAAATAATTCAAAAAGATTGTGCTTTTTGTTTTAGAATTTTTAAAACTACCAATTCACCCCCACCCCCTCTTGGTTAGCCTCAGGCAAGTTCATAAGGGCTTAACAACCCTAATAAACTTTCAGGTCCATCGAAATGGCATTATACTTTCACCCTGACTTTCCTTAACAAGAGCAAGTAATTTCTTATTATCTTGAGTGATCAAACTAATTTCACCAGAAGCACCTTGACGGACTTCCTCTCGATCCTTTGAAGGTAAAGAGGACATTTTTTATGGTAATACTCTCAGATGAAGTCCTCGATCCTCAGAAGGTAAAGAGGACATTTTTTGTGGAATATTCTCAGATACCTTAATTGCATCCTCCCTTATTGTATCAACCATTGGAGATACATTCAGAGTATTGATTGAAACATTATTAATTGGATATGCCATAAGAGAAATACAACTATAACACTTATTAGCACAAATTTTTAAACCATCTGATGAAGAAGCTTTTGAATCAAATTTTCCAATAACTTGTAGGTTTCGGGCTTTTGAAATCATTCTCAATCATCAAATCTTTAAATTTACCCAACACTACCAAGACTTTCTTGGTATTCAACTGACCTCCTTCATTAATAATCAATGGCTTCTCTTTGAATAACTTATTTTGACCACTGAGAATAGACATACCTTTTTAGCCTCCATTAAAAACTTCAGCTAAAGATCACCTAGGTACCTTCAATCTATTTCAAAAATTTGCCAAGGAAACACATGTTGCTAGGTGATTGCCTTCTATAAGAACCACCAGTAGCCGTTGGAGGGATGGCAATAGTCCGCCATCCAAACCAAAAGTGAAAGATGAGGGAAGAAGGAAATTTAAAAATCATGGTTTCTCCCTTTAGAATACCATACCCTCTCTCTTTAGACTCTCAACAATCAATAAAACTCAAAAAATTATGAAGTTGATTCATCAATATGCAAAAGATTCGTATAAGATGGAAAATTTTAGGAAGATGAAAAGGTTTAATTTCTAAATCCAATTTAATTTGAAATAATTTTTTCATTAAAAGAGAAGTAAATTTATTAAAGGAGTGAGAGGATATTAATCAGAATTTCCTTTCTTTAATAGTTTTTAGAAAAATCAAAACATCATTCACTTAAAAATTTGAAGTAAATTGAAAAAATTTTAATTTAATTTAATTTGATTTTTTTAAATTTGAAAAATTATTTGATTCTCTTATATAAATATTAAACAAAAGCAATTTATGCTTGCTGATCAAAGAGAAAAACAAAACTAAAAAAAATATGGAAAAAGAAAACAAAAGATCAAAAAGCATAATGAACATAAAAAAAATAAAAACATAGCTATAACGAATAAAGAAAGAAAAAGACACAAAAAAATAAATAAACACATAAACAAAAACTTTATTTTTCATCAGCGTGCTCCAGGTCTGATGATTCAGAAGCTATGTCTTCTTAGGAAATCTTTTACTTTTTATAATTTTCCATTTTACAATTTGCTTATTATTTCCCTTTTCCTTCAGAGGAAGGGTTTTTAAAATAGGGCACTCATTTTTCATATGTCCAGATTTCCTACATCCAAAATAAATAATATCATAGTAAATCCTAACATTCTTACCATTTTTTACCTTTATTCCACTTCTGATGATGTTTATGCTTGTGCTTTAGTAGATTTTCCTATTATTGATGTTAAATCTTCACTCTCATAATCTACTAAGCCACCTTTATTCATGACTTTAGCTTTTAGCACTATATTTTCACCTGTATCAAAAAGTCTTTGACTCACACTTTGCTCGTGAGCAATGAGTGGGTCAATTAGATTATCAACAGAATAATTATTCAAATCTTTAGATCAGATATAGTAGTGACTTTAGCATTAAACTTAATCAAGTAGACATCATAGAATTTTATTAACGTTTCAAAGTTTGAAATTTCTTTATCTAAAGCCTACAATGATGTCATAATCTGAGTAAACCTAGTATACATTTCTAAGATAGTATAACAACCCAAGATCCGTGTAGCGAAAAGATTCATCTGATCGATCATTCATTTTTTTTTTCTTTCTTTTTCAGTTTCCTCATCTATCCATCCATACATATATCCAAAGCCATAGATAATTTCATTACAGAAAAGAAACAGCAATGGATACTATAATTCACAATAGTACAATCAGAGAACAGACAACAGAGTCCAAAAGAAATATCTACACTAGCCACACAGGCTACAAAAGAAAGCCTACCAAAGGCTACAAAACAAAAAGCTGCACTCGACAGAAAGATCTTCAAGCTGGAGGCCCTGCACCTGAAATATTAACCACATATAATGAGCTTACAAAGCCCAGCAGGTCACCAAAGCCTACAACTGAAATCAAAGCACGACATTAAAAATGATATGCAGGTCAACCAAATCAAATCAATAGGCTATGATCAATGAATCTATGTAGGTACGGAACTCAAAGTAAATCAAAGCGAATCCATCAATAGTCAATAATAAATACAGCGGTAAAAACATCGATAAATCAATTTCCCAACAATCAAATCAGTCAGTGCTTTCAGTCAATGTCTATCCATCGTAGCATAGCAGTATCTATCAATCAATACTATCAATTCAATAAATCGTGTCCATCAATACTATCAGTTCAATCAATCGGGCCGTCTAGTCAATTCGTTGTATCTATATCATTCTTACAAATCAGTCAATCCAATTATTCAATACCGCAGTGAGGACGGTTCGATAATGATGACATACAATGCTACAATAGAAAAATCATCCCAATCACTAAAGCACTTTCCAGTCAATTAGATCAATCGGCTCGAATCCCAATAAACAATCTAATCAGTATCAGTACGGCGAAAGATCAATGGAAATCAAATCAAATCAATGAAATCATCAGGTCAATAGAAATCAAAGAAATCTATTCTACGATAAATCAAATCCATACGGCAACAATCCATTCAATCAATCAATCGATAATCGGCACAACGAATCAATGTAGCAGTATATCAATAACCTATCAGGATCTGTCGTATCAATAATATTCATATGTCAATATCATATCTATATCAATGTCAATATCGGTATCTATCATCGATATAATCTATTCATGTCGCTGTCAATATCTATCAATACACAGAATCCATATCAATATCGGTGCCAGTGAATCAATACAATCTATATCAATTTCAGTGTCAATCTCTATGAATCAATATGCAAGATCCATATCAATATCGATGCCGGTATCAATACGATAAATCCAATCGGAAAAGAAGTACGATAAATCAATAAATCCGTCAAATCAATCAATCAATCAAATCCAGTCGATCAAATCAATCGGAAGGACAATACGATAAATCTACAGTAGCAGGTCGAATCAGTGCAAAATCAATGATATCAATGAATCTATAAATCAATACCGTCCATATCCATATCATGTTGATAATCAATAATAATTAGTAGCCAAGCTCAGTGATCAATCAATGAAATCAATCGATGAAATCAATGAATCCGGACGATAAGCAATCAATTCGATAAATCCATCAAATCAATAAATCAATGCATATCAGGAAATCCATATGATGCACATGCAATTCCATACAATTGTCTTACTCGACAAGCACAAACACTAGTCATGATCAATAGTGCTGTTGTAGAATCTATATTGCTGTTGTAGATATCCGCACGTTGGTTCTATCAAGAAGAGTCGTCACTCTTTTGCCCGTCGGCCGCCCGTCGGCATATAAAACTTCTTATATCTCCCAATCGTTATATCGATGATCTATGGTCTATGATTTAAAGGAAAGCCCGTCGGCCCACCATCCTGTACAGGTCAATATCTATCTCCAACCAACATTCAACTAGGTTCCCACTTGCCTTTCAGTATCAATCAGTTCAATGCAATAATCGATGCAATAATCAATAAGAAAGAAAACGAAGACCATCATATCAATAGTTATACACATATCAATTCAATCTATCAATTTCAACCAAATCAGAAATCGTACGAAAATCGGGTAGAGTAACGGCAGTCGGTCAAATTTACACAAAAATCTCCAAAAATTACAATTCACCAAATTAATACAGAACGTGCACAGCAACATTATAAGACTATTCTTCTACTGCTCAAACCAATTTGGACATCATAATAAATTGCAGTCAAAATAAAACTCCGCAGAACCAAAACGGACCGGACGAAATCTGCCAGAAACAAATCAAATCGTACAGAATAATCACGTCTACAACATACCAAAAGTTACGCGGTGAAATCTTTGCCAGTACCAAACCGGGTACGAAAATCACTTACAAAAACACAAATCTGAGCACCATTTCGCAAAATCTCAAAATCTTTGAAAACAGAAGTAGGGTTCGGAATCCTTACAGCGAGACAAACAAAATATCCAACAGCAACGAACGACGAAAATCGCTCCACGGGCCCAAAAATCGGACTTCTTCCTTTGCTTTTCCGCTCTTTCTCTCTCCTCAAAATATCTGATTTTTTTATAAATGTTTTCTCTCTTCTCAAAACGAGCTCATTTTCTTATATCATTAGTGGGATCAGCCCGGCCGATCGCCACATCGTCCCGGGACGATCAGGCCAAAATGGATCGTCCTGGATGACTCCCAGAACTATTCTCAGGACGATATTTTCTACAGTGCAGATCGGCCTGGACGATCTCACTATCGTCCCGGACGATTCAGTCCAGAAATCACTCTAGAGAACATTCCAGAAATCAACTGTTTTCAATACACTGATCGGTCTGGACGATCTCACCATCGTCCCGGCCGATCCTGGGGAAAAATCACTTTCCCAGCAGCTACAGCAAAGGAACGAGGTCTCACAATCTCCCCACCTTAGAAAAATGTCATCCCGACAGTTCCCTAAAGTGTCCGGAACAGAACGGAACAAAACAAATCCAATCGATCGGAAAAATCGTACAAATCACATTGGAACAAATAATAAACTAAACTCGTACCAGTCTCATCAGCAGGCACAGAAGGAACATCTTCCATCATGGCTTATACATTTCCAGTCTGAACAGTCGGAACAGGTCCTTGCCTAACTTCAGAACTCGGGCAATCAGTCATTCTATGTCCGTATGCACCACATCGGAAGCATTGCCCTGTCCTCCGATAACACTGTCCCAAGTGTCTCTTTCCACAAAACGTACAAACATTAATTCTTGCTTTGCTACCTTCCCCACCTTTCTTGCTACGCCCAGAGCATTTTGCTAGCTTGTCACTCACCATCTGAGCAACCATATCAGCAAACTTATTCATATTTTCAGATGTGAGAGGGAGGTTAGCAGCAGGCTCAGACTCAATCTTTTTGCCTTTCGGATCCATTTGCCTGATCAATTCAAATCATTCAAACCAAATCAAATCACGGAATCAAACACGTAAAACAAAACGAATCAAATAATGTAATTATCATTTCTGGATATAATCAAATCTTTTCACTACACTTGCTCTGATACCACTTATAACAACCCAAGATCCGTGTAGCGAAAAGATTCATCTGATCGATCATTCATTTTTTTTTCTTTCTTTTTCAGTTTCCTCATCTATCCATCCATACATATATCCAGAGCCAGAGATAATTTCATTACAGAAAAGAAACAGCAGCGGATACTATAATTCACAATAGTACAATCAGAGAACAGACAACAGAGTCCAAAAGAAATATCTACACTAGCCACACAGGCTACAAAAGAAAGCCTACCAAAAGCTACAAAACAAAAAGCTGCACTCGACAGAAAGATCTTCAAGCTGGAGGCCCTGCACCTGAAATATTAACCACATATAATGAGCTTACAAAGCCTAGCAGGTCACCAAAGCCTACAACTGAAATCAAAGCACGACATTGAAAATGATATGTAGGTCAACCAAATCAAATCAATAGGCTATGATCAATGAATCTATGCAGGTACGGAACTCAAAGTAAATCAAAGCGAATCCATCAATAGTCAATAATAAATACAGCGGTAAAAACATCGATAAATCAATTTCTCAACAATCAAATCAGTCAGTGCTTTCAGTCAATGTCTATCCATCGTAGCGTAGCAGTATCTATCAATCAATACTATCAATTCAATAAATTGTGTCCATCAATACTATCAGTTCAATCAATCGGGTCGTCTAGTCAATTCGTTGTATCTATATCATTCTTACAAATCAGTCAATCCAATTATTCAATACCGCAGCGAGGACGGTTCGATAATGACGACATACAATGCTACAATAGAAAAATCATCCCAATCACTAAAGCACTTTCCAGTCAATTAGATCAATCGGCTCGAATCCCAATAAACAATCTAATCAGTATCAATACGGCGAAAGATCAATGGAAATCAAATCAAATCAATGAAATCATCAGGTCAATAGAAATCAAAGAAATCTATTCTACGATAAATCAAATCCATACGGCAACAATCCATTCAATCAATCAATCGATAATCGGCACAACGAATCAATGTAGCAGTATATCAATAACCTATCAAGATCTGTCGTATCAATAATATTCATATGTCAATATCATATCTATATCAATGTCAATATCGGTATCTATCATCGATATAATCTATTCATGTCGCTGTCAATATCTATCAATACACAGAATCCATATCAATATCGGTACCAGTGAATCAATACAATCTATATCAATTTCAGTGTCAATCTCTATGAATCAATATGCAGGATCCATATCAATATCGATGCCGGTATCAATACGATAAATCCAATCGGAAAAGCAGTACGATAAATCAATAAATCCGTCAAATCAATCAATCAATCAAATCCAGTCGATCAAATCAATCGGAAGGATAATACGATAAATCTACAGTAGCAGGTCGAATATGTGCAAAATCAATGATATCAATGAATCTATAAATCAATACCATCCATATCCATATCATGTCGATAATCAATAATCAATAGTAGCCAAGCTCAGTGATCAATCAATGAAATCAATCGATGAAATCAATGAATCCGGACGATAAGCAATCAATTCGATAAATCCATCAAATCAATAAATCAATGCATATCAGGAAATCCATATGATGCACATGCAATTCCATACAATTGTCTTACTCGACAAGCACAAACACTAGTCATGATCAATAGTGCTGTTGTAGAATCTATATTGCTGTTGTAGATATCCGCACGTTGGTTCTATCAAGAAGAGTCGTCACTCTTTTGCCCGTCGGCCGCCCGTCGGCATATAAAACTCCTTATAACTCCCAATCGTTATATCGATGATCTATGGTCTATGATTTCAAGGAAAGCCCGTCGGCCCACCATCCTGTACAGGTCAATATCTATCTCCAACCAACGTTCAACTAGGTTCCCACTTACCTTTCAGTATCAATCAGTTCAATGCAATAATCGATGCAATAATCAATAAGAAAGAAAACGAAGACGATCATATCAATAGTTATACACATATCAATTCAATCTATCAATTTCAACCAAATCAGAAATCGTACGAAAATTGGGCAGAGTAACGGCAGTCGGTCAAATTTACACAAAAATCTCCAAAAATTACAATTCACCAAATTAATACAGAACGTGCACAGCAACATTATAAGACTATTCTTCTACTGCTCAAACCAATTCGGACATCATAATAAATTGCAGTCAAAATAAAACTCCGCAGAACCAAAACGGACCGGACGAAATCTGCCAGAAACTAATCAAATCGTGCAGAATAATCACGTCTACAACATATCAAAAGTTACGCAGTGAAATCTTTGCCAGTACCAAACCGGGTACGAAAATCACTTACAAAAACACAAATCTGAGCACCATTTCGCAAAATCTCAAAATCTTTGAAAACAGAAGTAGGGTTCGGAATCCTTACAGCGAGACAAACAAAATATCCAACAGCAACGAACGACGAAAATCGCTCCGCGGGCCCCGAAATCGGACTTCTTCCTTTGCTTTTCCGCTCTTTCTCTCTCCTCAAAATATCTGATTTTTTTATAAATGTTTTCTCTCTCCTCAAAACGAGCTCATTTTCTTATATCATTAGTGGGATCGGCCCAGCCGATCGCCACATCGTCCCGGGATGATCAGGCCAAAATGGATCGTCCTGGACGACTCCCAGAACTATTCTCAGGACGATATTTTCTACAGTGCAGATCGGCCTGGACGATCTCACTATCGTCCCGGACGATTCAGTCTAGAAATCACTCCAGAGAACATTCCAGAAATCAACTGTTTTCAATACACTGATCGGCCTGGACGATCTCACCATCGTCCCGGTCGATCCTGGGGAAAAATCACTTTCCCAGCAGCTACAGCAAAGGAACGAGGTCTCACAGATAGTCTCATAAGATTTAATGCTGAAGAGTTCATAGTCATGCAGTAATAAATTTAACCTTGATTGTTAGACTTCGCTATTACCTTCATATGTAATGCATATTTTATCACAAACTTCTTTGCCGGTGATACAGGTAAAAACAGTCTTATAATCTTCAGAGGTTAAAGTACAAAAGAAATAATTGTAAGATTTAGCATTTAATTGAGCATAAATTATTTCTTCTATATTCCATTCAGTAAAAGGAATATCAATTTTAATTATATCTATAATACGTGATGTTACAGAATAGCCAATTTGAATCATATGTCACATACGATAATTTATTAATTACAAAAAAGTAAACATGTAATTTTTTTTTTAAAATCAAAAGAAATATTTTCAAATAAAGGTGGTCTAGTAATTGAATATTTTTCTATGGTGTTTCTATTTCCAAAGTTAGCCATGGATCTAAATTCAAAAGTTTTCTAAAACTTGATTTTATGAATTCCTCTTTGATACCACTTAAAATTACTCTAATACCTCTTGAAAGTGCTTTAATAGCACTTAAAAGGGCTATGATACAACTTGAAAGTTTGTGATGGTTGTGAAACTCTAAGGAACTAGCCTGATGCTAACTAAGAGGGGGTGAAAATTTTTTAATCAAAAGAAAAATATTTTTATAACTTGTAGTGAAAATGAATTAAATCAATAATAAAAAGATTAATCAGAGATTTCACCCAAACAATTAATCAGAATAAAAGTAAAGTGCAGAAAATAATAAAAAAAATACACTATATTTATAGTGGTCCAGTCCAACCTAACATATTTCCTCTCCCCAGAACCTCCCATTCTAAAATATTACACTAAACCCTTAGTGACTCTCCTTTAGTCCCCACAGCTAGGCAAACAAGCCCTTAAAAAATTTTTTTTACCTCCCCCCAGTGCGACAAAGAACCTTAAATCCTTTTCACCCTCCTGGCGAAGCAAAGAACCTGGAATCCTTTTTCACCCTCCTAGTGAAGGAAAAGAACTTGGAATCCTTTTCACCCTCCTAGTGAGGCAGGGAACCTGGAATCACTTTCACCTTCCCTTGTGCGATATAATAGACGTGTTCTTTGACTCCAAAGAGATCTTATTCTTCCTAAAACTTTCATTAAGACAAACCTTGAATATGATGGTACTAAGGTGCAAACTTTTTAGAGCAACTTTTTGAAAGCCCATCCACACTCCCTTAGAATAATCTTCAAGGATTTTCTCCCTCTCAAACTTCACCCTTTCCTCTATCCCTTTCAATGCTCTCTCTTTAAGTTTTCTTTAGAAGAATGAAGACTAAATGCATGCTATAGACACATATAAAGTCTTTGGACAAAGCTTAAATAAAGGGCTTTGAAAAACCATTAAAAATTAATTATGTGTAATTGAACATCCAAGATGATTAACATATCATCCTATTCGATTAATACAAGACAGCCCATCTAGCCAGTATGATCAAATATCCTCTTGACAATCAATTCAAGGTTTTGTGAATATTATTCAGGATGATTCTTCGATCATCTAGGACCATTAGTTCATCATGTTACTTTGATCATCCAGTACGATATGTATGATGGTTGATGATATTTAAATCATCCTGCAAACACCTCGAGATGTCCAGGATGATGTATTGAATGATCAGAAGAAAATTTTGGCTTTTGCTTTATACTATAGGGATCATCCCATGAAAATATAAATGATCGTCCAGGATAATATAGGTGGATTCTCCCATATGATTGGAATGAAAAATTTAACCATAATTATTCTCCTAATTAAGGTATTATTTTCATGAATCATCTAGGATGATATGGATCATCCTGTGCGATAAGAACAAATTTTGAATTAGGAAATCTTGCCTAAATGTGATTGGTCGTTGTTTTCTCAATTTGTGCTAATCATCCAGTACGATTTAGTTTAATCACTTGTAATTAGTTGGATGCCCTAATCATGGTTTTTATTTTTAACTGATCATCCAAGATTATTGGAATTTGTCTATTATGATATGATCAAAAATAAAAAACTCTCTTAACTCATAAAATTTCTCCCTCTGAGTGTTTGTTCATGGTCACCAAGCTAGCAAACACCTTTACATGACTAGACTCAAGAAATCAAAATTACATTAATATATATTACATGCTCTTTACAACATAACCTATTATACCCAATCATGAGCTCTAACTCTCTGTTCGATGGTGCAAGGTGTTCCGGAAATGTTAGTATACACACAAACAAATATAGAATGAAAATACTTATGAGGTATAAAAATGTGAGACATGATTTTTGTTATCATCAAAAATATAAACTCATGAGCTCGAGTCGCAACACTATAGTGTATAGATTTAATGTATATAAATTTTAAAGATGAAGAAAAAGAAAAGAAACCAGTGGATGAGTTTAATAAATCAAAAATTATCTCCAAAATATAGATCTTAAGCTTAGTCTATCACCATCCAATAAGATAAGAATTATTTTATTTCTGGGCATATTAAGTAGGGTTGTGCCAATTCATCCCTATATGTTAGGGACCTTCTAGTATATGTGGTGGTCCATCAGTTAGGAGATAGTTTTTTTATCGCTAAAGAGAGTTAATTGGATCTATTATTCATGTCCCAATATAGGCTAGAGTATATAGCCTAACTGAATATAAAGCTAGAGATACATTTGATAAGGTTTTATGTATATCTTATATTTTTACTATTCCATATCATATTTTGTTTAACTCAAGTACTAATCATTCCTTTATTTTTTTTAACTATTTTACTCTACTATGTTTATATTTTATATTATTTCCTTCTACTTTATTGATTATTATATTGATCGATGTTTCTATGGTGGCTAGTTATATATATGTCTGTGTGATATAGATATTTTTTATAAGAAATGGGAGTTAGGACTAAAATTTTTACCTATGTCTAAGTTTTTTTGTTATTCTAGGTAAGTATTTATTGAGTTAATAAGGGTCTCAAATTGATTGTCTAAAGAAGAGGGTGACTCAATTTTTTGGAAATGAATGTTGTGTTTTTCTGGAAGTTAGAGGAGTATTGTTCTGTTTAATATCTACCCTATAAGAACATATGTTAAGAAGGAAATTGAATAAGATATTTTTGTCATATGTGAAGTATAAATGAATGATTCCTAAAAGTATTAAAAATTTCTCATTAATAAGAAATTTCCTGATGTATTTTCTAAAGAGTTAGTGAGTCTGCCACTTGATAGAGAGACACAATTCTATATTGAGGTTCTTTTTAGCTTGATTCATATTTCTTAGGTTACATATATGATGGCATCTAGGGAGATTTTAGAGTTAAAGTATAACTACATGAATTGGTTGATCAAGGATTTATGAGATTGAGTGTATTCTCATGGGGTGTGCCTATTCTTTTTGTACAGAAGAAGGATTGGGTAATGAGGATTACTACGAACTAAAATTAAAAATAAAAATTAATATCCTCTTCCTGGGATTAATGAACTATTTGATTATATGGTAGTTGCTTCTATGTTTTCCAAAATTTATCAGTAATATATTTATAACAAATTGAAGGTGTAGGAAGACATATCAAAGACTTAATTCGGTATAAGGTCTAGTCATTATGAGTTTTAGTCATGCCTATTAGGGTGACTAATGTAGATAATATCATTATGGATATGATGGATATAATTTTTAATGAAAATATGGATTAATTTCTTATTAGATTAATTGATGATTTTCTAATATATTCTAAATCTAAAGAAGATTTTAATGTTTATCTGGGATTATTCTGGAGACTCCGTGGCAGCACCAACTGTATGCTAAATTTTCTAGGTGTGAATTTTTGTTAAAGATGATTTATTTCTAGGACATAAAATAAATAGTGAAGGAACTTATATAGATCCCCAAAAAGTGAAATTAATTACAAATTGGTCAAGGTTTACAACTATATATGAGGAGCATAACTTTCTGGGAATGGTTATATATCTTAGAAAATTTGTGAAAGAGCTTTCTTGTAATTCTTCTAATTAGACTGACATCGAAGGCATTATTTTTGGAATGGATAGTAGATTATGAGAATAGTCTTTAGAAGCTAAAATATTATCTGACATCAACTCCAATCTTAACCATCTCATCCAGCACAAATCATCTAATTTTGATGTTCATTTCTCCTAAAAAGTATTAAATCTAATGTAAAAATGATGGCTCAAGCTAATAAAAGATTATGATCTAAGTATTCAGTATCAATCGGGTAAACACAATGTGTTATAGATTATGTGAGTGGGAAATTTCTTAAGTAGTAAGTTATTTTCTTACTTCTAATTTAGTTTTGATCAATGATACGGAAAAGTTGGAGTTGGAAGTGTTCAAGTCCTTGATCTAGATTCTTACATGCTTGGTCAAATAATTATATAACCAATTATGAAGGAAAGAATTATAGATGCTCAAACGTTAGATATAAAATATTTTAAGTTTATTGATTATATTCAATCTAGTAAGAAACTTAAACAATAAATAAATGATTCTAATGTGATATGTTATAAGGATATATTATGGGTTCCTAGTCGTAATAATCTTAGACATGATATTCTGCACGAAGCACATCACTTTGTATACACTATCCATCATGTGAGTATTAAAATGTACAAAGATCTAAACAAAATGTTTTAGTGGACAAGATTAAGAAATGACGTAACTTATTTTGTATTTAAGTGTGACTCTTGTCATTTAGTGAAGGAAGAACAATAATGACTCGGTGGACTACTATAGTCGTTGCCCATTATTGAGTGGAAGTGGGATTAATTTACTATTGATTTTGCCATGGATTTTCCTTGGTCAAGGAAAGCACATGATGCTATTTTCATTGTGATAGATCGTTTAACAAAATTCACTCATTTTCTTCCAATTTGATAGATATGTTAAGGATGATTTTTTTAATGGGAGACTATAACATCTTCTATTATGATGTTCTAAACTGCCCTTAACATGATTTAATAAGTCTTATGTGTTTAAATGTTTTGTACCTTCATTATACATGTTTCTTTGAATGTTTTATAAGTGTATGAATGCATGAATCGATTTTGGAGTGTATCCTAAGTTTTCTTTTTTTTTTTTTAATGAAATGCAAATTGCATTAATGCATAAAAAAGAAGAAAATACAAACCTAAGTGGTAGCTAGCCTATCACAATCCAAATATTATTGTTCAAATGTGTAGTTATCTCCTAACAATTTTAGAAGATTTGTATTTGCTCTTGTGTGTACTAACATTTCAGGTGAATCAAACTCTCAAACACGAAATCTTCAAATCAAATTCAGCAAGAAATTCTTTTGGTTTTTGAAGCTTAAAATTATCATTTGAATTGAGAGGGAGTGAATGTAATTGAGTGAATAAAAACATACACACAAACTTAAGGAGAACATACAAATTTGTACTGATCGTACGGGACGATATCGGATCGTACGGGATGATCAGTCAGTTATCTCTCAATAAGAGCACATGGAACGAACAGAAACTGCTCAAGGAAAGTTTTCTAAGTCATGTTCGTACGGGACAAAATTAATTATCGTTAGGACGATTTGCTCTCTGTAAGAATTTCGTCCCAAACGAAATTAATTATCGTCAGGACAATTTTCTCTCTGGATGAATTTCATCCAGATGATAGCAATTTTGTACAGACGATCAAACCAACTTAAGACAGTTTCGTGAGTCAGTTCTGAAGTTTTTGGAACCGACCTTATGATAACTGTTCGTATGGACGAACCTAGTTCGTACAGACGATTAGCGTGTACAAAATTATTTCGTACACATATGCAAACAGGTTCGTTTCAAGGCTTTTAAGTAAAATCGTCCGGGATGATTGTCGATCGTACGGGACGATCATGTTCAACATAACTTGAAATCTTTCGTTTTTAGATGGTTTTTCTTGTCTCTTCAATAAATAGGCCTTTCTAAACTGAAACTTAATCTTTTTGGTCATTGATCTTCGTGCCTATTGAGAAGAGAGTTAAGGAGAGAGTTTGAGAGAGTATTTGAAGGAGATTTCTTGCCGTTGGAGCATGAAGATTAGACTTGTGAAGAAGATCTTGGAAGAAGATCTGGTTCTCTGCCGACACTTGGAGGGTGTGAACAGCCGAGGGTTCTTTGCCCATACTTGGAGGGTGTGAAAGGATGAAGGGTTCTCTTCCCGCACTTGGAGGGTGTGAAAGGACGACGGTACTCTGCCAACACTGGTGATAGTGTGAAAGGATGATGGTATTCTGCTAACACTTGGGATAGTGTGAAAGGACGAATGGTTCTCTGCCGACATCAGGGGAGTGTGAAAGGATGACGGTTCTCTGCCGCACCGGGTAGTGGTGAAAAGAGTTTTTAAAGGCTTCTCCGCCTTGCTGTGGGTGCTAAAGGAGAGTCACTATTTGGTATTAGTGCAATACTCAGAGGGTGCCTCTAGGGAGTGGATGTAGGTCTGGTTTTGACCGAACCACTATAAATCTGGTGTCATTTATTTTCCGCTGCTTATTTACTTTTTGTGATTAAAAACTTTGTGGTTGAAAAACTTTTTCTAGAAAAACTCATTAACTAAAGTTTTAGTTTCCAATAATTTTAAAAGAGGGTTAAAATTTTTAAGTACCAATTCACCCGCCCTCTTGGTTAGCCTTGGGACATTTAATTAGGCTTAACATCCTAATTCTCATTGAACGGGTTTCAATAGGAATAGCATTTTTCATCATACGCCACCAAAAAAGATATTCTTTAGGAGTTAATTTTAACTTCCTAATCCATTTTATTGGTATACCTTCACAATTCTTATCACACAAAGATTTAAAAGACATATGTGTGATTGATCTCACTAATTTACATTCTAACAATTCCACCATATATGCACTCCTTTCATGATAAATTGGGATATCTTGAATGATATTCACTAGGCCATCCGAAAAAAAGTTCTTTAACAGGGGATTATTCCAGTTATTATCACCATCAATAAGAAACGAAACTTTCTTATATTCCAAATCACTTATATTACACAAAGCATACCACTTATTCAAATTTCTATCAAGAATCCACTTATCATTTAAGATATCAATTCTAGTCCCATTTGAGACTTTCCACCTAGTGATTGGCTTCAAGTAACGATATTCATCCTTAATAATACGCCAAGCATGAGAGGAATGTCTTCTAGTTTCATTGCTCCGGATATAAACTCCATATTTTGCAGTAATAATTTTATTAATAAGACTATCAGGTTAATTAATAAAATTCCAAGTAATATAGGCTCTTAGAGGTCCTTGTCTATTCAATGCACCTTGAATACTCAAACCTCCAAAATTGACAACTGTACACATCGAATACCAAGAAATATAATGCAATCCTATTCTTTATCTTTTTGCCAAAGAAAGTTCCTACATAACTTATCCAACTTCTTAAGAATGCTTTTGGAACTACAGAGTGAGTCATATAATAAGAGGAAAATGATGAATAAACTATTTTAATCAACATAATCCTCCCAAGTCCCAACCAATGTCAATAACTGAGAACCCAAAGAGTTATGATTATCCAATGCCTTCTTAAGAATGAAGTTATAATCAGAGCTTTTAAGTCTTCTATGGGCCAAATAAATACCAAGGTAATTGAATTCCTCCATTGATCTATATTCAAAAATTCTAATTAATTTCCTTCTTCTTCCACGAGATACAAATTTTCCAAAAAGGATCATATATTTCTCATTATTTAATCTTTGACCAATCCATCTGCAGTAGTCTTTCAAAATTTTACAAATCCTTATTGCATTTTGTCTATTAGCTTCAACCACCACCATCACATCATCTACAAACAACATATGAGTAATCTTCGGGGGTTTTAATATTACCTTTATACTAAGCTTACTACCTCTCTTATCAAATGCTTTTGAAATTAACTCTGAACAAAGAATGAAAATACTTGGAGATAATGGGCATCCTTGTTTAAAGCCACATTTAGGATTTATCCATTTGATTCTATTCCCATTAATACAAATTGAAATCTTTGGATTACTAAAACATTCAATGATAAGGTTTATAAACTTCATTGGAAACTCCATTTCAATAAGAATTTTGTATAATGTTTCCCAACACATACTATCATATGCTTGTTCCATATCCAATTTGAGAAATATAAAAGCTTATTTCACCAAAGAGAATCTCATTTTATTGACTACTTCATGAGCCAATAAATAATTATAAGATATTGTTCTGCCCAGCACAAAAGCACCTTGATGATCTAAAATAATTTTAGGTAGGCATACCTGCAATCTATTCAACATCATACTTGCCACCATCTTATAAATAGTTTGGCATAAGCTTATTGGTATAAACTTCTTCACTTCCTTCGCATTGGATAGTTTAGGGATCAATATTACCATAGTTTCCTGCATCTTTCCATTCATGAAGAAATTATGCACTACATTCCATAACTCGATATTGGCAATATTTCAAAAAAAAATTGAAGAAGTATGAATTAGCCCCATCGATTCCCGGAGATTTTTTATTGTTCATTTTCATAACAGTGGCATATAAATCTTATTTATTAAAAATTACATTTATTATATCCTTCTGAACATCGTCCAGCTTCATTTTAGAAGTAAATTTTGGCCAATTGAAATAAGAACAACGCTTGCATTTCCATTTACTTACAAAAAATATTTCAATAATTGATTGTATAGCCTCTGGGTCGGTAATGCAACTACCATTTGCATCAGTAAGTTGATTAATGCTACTGTCATTCTTCCTACCTGAAGCATATGTATGAAAAAAAATGAGAATTATGATCTCTCTCCTCCACCCAATGTGTTTTTGAATGTTGCTTCCACCATGTAGATAATTAGCTCATGGAACTTTCTTCTAAGTTCCGACAGCTTGCTTGAATTCAAACCAAAAAAGCTCTCCTCTTCTTGTAAATACAATATCTCCTTTTGCAAATCTTCTTTCAATACATTAAGTTCTTGAGTTTATTTTTGATCCAATAAAATAAGTTTTTAAGAGATCTACTAACCTTCCTTTGAAGAATATCTGAAGCTTCACCAAAATCCTTTTTGCTCCATGCATTTTTCACCACCCCCCAAGAAGCTTCATACGAGCACCAAACATTCTCAAATTTAAAAAATCTTTGAGTAAACGCAATTGACTTATTGAGGTTAAGAAGAAGAGGGCAATGATTAGAAGAAACCTGGCAAATGATTGATAACTGCAAACAAAATTTTATTTAAAGCTTTGGAATTAAGGAAAATTCTATCTAATCTTTCCCAAATATGAGAAAGACCATCTTTATTATTACACTAAGTGTATTTTGGTCCAATAAAACCAATATCATGATAATCATTTCTAGATAAGAATTCCTTCATTTCTTGAGGCCCAAAAGAAAACATAAACCTTTTTCCACCTTTCTTATCTTCCTTAGAAAGAATGCAATTGAAATCACCCCTTAAAATACAAGGCTTGTCAATAGATGTGTACTTCTCAATCATCTCCCACAATTTTCTTCTCTCTTACTTATCCTTATTACTATATGCAATGGCTACAATCCCACAAAACCATTAGTTGCATTCAACCAACTAATTATACCTTGATCAGACGATTCAAGGAAAGAAAAAGAGAATATTTTACTTTTCCACATTGCAATAATACCACCAAAAGTATCTCTGGCATCAACATGAAAGTAATCCCAATCCCTCCCAATAATTATGCTCACCTCAATGCTATCCTTAGTCTTTAATTTAGTTTCCATAAGACCAACAAAGAAAACCCCATTATCACCCACCACATTCCTCAAGTAATGGGAAGCCTCCTTTTTTTTGGCTCCCCTATAATTTCACACCAATAAAGAAGACATTAATATACCAATGGGGAAGATCCCCCAACATTATCCATTCTTACGTCACCATTTTTACGTCTGAGGTTGTCTTTAATAGGTCCAAACATATTAACAACCTTTTTAAAATTTTTCTATTTAGAGGTTAAATTCTTCATCACATTATTGTTCACATTGCATTGAGGATTATCAACCTTTTCTTCTATCTTCGAATTCAAATTTGGTGGAGCTTTATTTTCTAACATTTACTTTAGGTTACTATTAGATAACTCCTTAAGCACTTCTGCACCCAAATTTTCTACAAAATTTACACCTGCACTTTGAGTATTAGTGGTATTTGTCTCAGATTATGTTATTTTCTCTAACTATATACTAGCATCATCTAACATAACGTTATTAGATACCCCATTGTTTAATACATTCGCTGCAATCTCATAATATGTTCCTACAATCAAGACAGTATTACCATTTTGTGGTTCTTCAATCCTCGCTGTCATAGAAACCATCGTAACATCAACATCAAGAATAGGATTAATATTCTTATTATTTGTGATTTTTTTGTTACTGATCACCAGTTCTATATTATAAGCTTCTTCTATAGATCAGACCTCACATTGGTTTTATTAACAAATTTTTTCACCTTTGATTCACCCATATTCCTCTATCTATAACCTTTAAACCCTTTAAAAGGTTTCTTCCTTCCATAGTTCACATGAATCCAGGGTCCATATTCTTCATATTCATTCAAAGTAATGCTATCATATTCAATCTGACTTATTCCAACTCCATTACAAAATTTACTTCATAGCCTTGCTTATTGGTATAATCATTCACCACCTTTCTACCAGATAAAGGATTTATCTTGGAACTATTAGAATTAATGCATTTTTAAAGCTCATGACCAACTGTTCCACATTTATAACATAAAGAGGCAATCTTCTCATATTGTGTTTTTTTAAAGAATCTTCTTGAAATTCCATCGACCCATACCCCTTGAGGAAGTTTCTCATCTATCTTTATAGAAATGCAAACCCTTGCAAATTCCCTACTCCCCAAATTAAACATGTTGCCATCCAGATACGTAGGAGTTTCCACCATAGAACTATTCTTGTAATGTTAGTATCATCCCAACAAAATAATGGCAGAAAAGGAAGTTTGATCCTTACAGGTGAAAACAAAATTTTCATAGTTAAAGGAGAGAATTCAGGACTCCAATTTTCCATACCAACAATATATCCCACCACATACCATGGTTCTCCACTAATAATAGCATCTTTAACTTCAAAAGAGTAGAAAGAACACATAAACCAATCATTGCCTAAATTGGTTAAATAGAATAAACCTAAATGCTTCCATTGTTTTCTAAGTTCAATACTTATAACAAAGAATGGAATAGATTCACCAAATACTTTAATAACAACTGAGTTGCCAAGTTTATGAATATTAGAATTTTCATTCTCATGATGGAGTTTAACATCCACTCCATCATCAGACATACAAATCTCATTTTCTACATTCACAATCTTAATATTAAGATGCATATTCAGTAACTTAGTAAAATTATTGGTCTTCTCAAATAAATCAGGATTGTCTTTACAAGAGACAGCATCAACATTAGAAAAGCATACTCTTCGATGATGTGAAGAAATAGGCTTATAATCATTCCTAATATTTGAACGAACTTTTTGTGCATACGAATATTTATTCAGAATTCCATTAGCATCACCATTAACAGATTTGGAGAATCTGTTAACCATTAATTTTGTGCCAAATGAGGACGAAGCTTCATAGTCAATACTTTTGTAATTGTCAGCGGTGAAATTTCTTGAGTGAACAACATTATTTTCTTCCATAATTCCTTAACCTTTTCCAAAGAGATTTTCTTAAACTCAAGAAATAATCACATTTTAACAATCCGACACATCTCTTATAATCAAAGGAGATCCAGTCAACAATCTTCATGAAGAAAGTAACAATGAAGAAAAAAATGATCACCTGTGAATGTCATCTGTCATCCCTCACCATTTTTGAAAAAATAGGGAATTTCAAAAGGAAATTGGGGTTTTATCTCTCTAACTGGTTTAATTTTAAATTTCTAGGGCACTATAGCGCTAAGTTCTATATCATTTCAGTTATTTATTAGAATTTTGTGATGCATCACGATCAGTTAATGCAATGCTATGTCTTCTCAAGAGCTCTATAACATTGTTTTAGGATGTTGTAGTACTATATTCTCTATTTGGAGCTATCTTAATGGGAGTTCTAGGGTGATGGGTTTCTAAGTATCATAGCACTAGGTCAATGTTGAATTTTAAAAGGGGGTTTTGCATAATTTAGTTTTTTTAGGAATTTAATTTAGGATTTCAGCCTCAAAATCAAATAAATCATTATAAATAATCTATCAGCCAAGGAGGTGAAGATATCATTCCTTAATGGGTTCAGATAATGAAACTAAAAATTTCATCCTCATTATAATAATCAAATCTAGGGAAGAATATGCACGACCCTGAAGGGTCAAAATGACATTTTAACTGAATTTAATTGTCATAACCTGAATGAAAGATTATTATCTTCATATTCAAATTCATAATAATAGTTGATATAAAATGAGGATAATGGTCATCTTTTGTTTAATTTTCCCAAAGAAGACTAGTTAATTACACCTCCCGATAATGAGAAAGAACTTTTGATTAAGGATAGTCATTGATCAGGTATGTAGAGATATGTGTTATATGGCATATAATAGTAGCATCGATTTGGATATTTAGAATTTTGAAGATTTAATATTTAAAATTAAAAATTTCACCATCTTGCACTTAAAGTGGGTGGTGGGGGAATGGATGATGGGTTTGATCAATACCCCATAGTTCCATCATCTCAGGCCATCATGGTCCCTGGCCTACTTAGTTAAGGAGGTAGTCAAGCCAACTTGACAGAAGTATTCTTGTCAACAGCCATAGGTCACTTCGTCCAAGGGTACCTTGTAGACCTGGGGGATGTTTATTTAAGAGGATAAATTTTAATCCACCTTAGTTTATAAAGTGTTTTGTTCCATATCAATTATATCCTATTGATTCATATCTTAAGGAGTTGATTCCATTGGGGAACATAGGAGTCTGGCCATAACCATAATATAGTGGTGCCATTTGGTGGCAAACCACTCAGTTCAGAGGGCCCCGATCATAACCGTATATCTTGTGATGCCATTTGGTGGCAAAACTATCAGTTATAGGATACATGCCACATCTCTGCTAGCATAAGATAATTTGAGAATGAATCTTAGTGATATTCTCGATCAGAAACTAGCTCTTTGTGAGCAGATGTGTATTTTCAAATATATCCACCTCGACATACTATTATGAAGGGTGAATGGATTTTGCTTTAAGTGTTTAAATGGTTGAATTTTAATTTTAAATATTACAAATTTTGATATTTTTGGCATGGGAATTTCAGTAAAATTTGAAAGTATTTGAAGGTGTAGAGTATTTGGAATTAACCCCTCCGATTTAGATTTATATTCAATACGGCCGTCATCTGGGTGTATATGGTCAATTAAAAATACTTATATTTTGTGAGAATTTGAACTTTCTTGATGTCTGAAGGTATTTGAAATGGTTGGAGTTAACCCCTCTAGTTGATATAAACATTCAATACAGCCATCATTAGGGTGTATGGGGTCATTTAAAAATACTTATATTTTATGAGAATTTGATCTTTGTGGAAGTTTAGAGGCATTTGAAATGGTTGAACTTATCCCCTCTACTTGATATAAATATTCAATGCAGCCATCATCAGGGTATATGGGGTCATTTGAAAATACTTATATTTTATGAGAATTTAAACTTTATGGAAGTTTGGAGGCATTTGAAATGATTGGAGTTAACCCCTCTAATTGAGATCTATGTTCAACACAGCCATCATTGGGGTTGAACCTTGTTGACTCTGTCAACTTGCTGATAGAGGATCAAGTTTCATAAGTTTCAAGCCTTTGTTAGTTAATTGTACCTTTACTAAACCTTGAAGGCCTAACATGATAGAGGATAGAAGGATCAAGCTCAAACTCGAGTTTATTGTTTGACCAGTGTATCATCCCTATGTGTTACATGTATTCCTATATCACGCTCACCAGGGCCCATATGGGTCAGGTGATTACACATTCCCTTCTTCGTACCTATGTGCATACATATTATAGTTCATGTATGGGGACATTCTTAGAATATTTAGCAATAATAAATTATGTGAATGATTAGCATTCGAGTGTGCCCAGCGCTCTATGTAGAAGCCCATAGATTCTTTCTATTTACTTGTATGAGTGTTGTAGATCTGATGGCATGGAGTCGTGGTGTATTGGGTCTCATATGAGAATTTATAAATGCCTTATGTTATCTTTCATGGATGTTACAGATCCAGTGGCATGGCATTACACTATAGTCATTTGCTCATTCTATACATGTAGAATGTCGTGCACTACTTGTTTCTTTCAATAAGTGGATTGTAGTAAATTAACAAATATCATATTTTAACTAGTAGATATTGCTATCTATTGTAGTTCCCTTGCCTCCTTCTTATAGACGGCATGTTAAGTGTATAACATGTTTCCTATAGAAGATCGTACTAGCATTTGTCACATTCTTTTTTGCATTTTGTTGTGGTCTTCGGCCCATGCAGTACATCCGCCATTGCTACAGGTAGGTGGGTAGATATATTTTTCACATACTAAATTGACTACAGGACACTACATTTACTAAAATCTTTCTACATCTACCCACATGTGGCATATGGTGCGTATATCTGTATTTGTAGGGAAGTCAAATAAATTGCAGATCTTCTATTGCTTCTTGTAGGATACCGTTGAGCTCACTTCATCAACATCCTATCATTTATTACATGTTGCATTTGTATGTTTAAAGGGGAATTTATTGTTAGGAGGCAAATTAATATGTTCATTTGTATGTTATTATTAATTATCGATCAAGTTATATTTTCCTCAAATCTCTTCATACCCATCAATCAACAAGTTGTCATATTCACTGCACATAAGTCTATTAATTTTTGTTGGAAGCCAACACACATTCTCGCATGCTACCATTGGCAGTTGGTTGAACTGTGCTTGCCACTGATTTATCATTACATCTTGATTAGCGAGTTATTTCACTCGT
Source organism: Dendrobium officinale (assembly GCA_019514585.1). Taxonomy (NCBI): domain Eukaryota; kingdom Viridiplantae; phylum Streptophyta; class Magnoliopsida; order Asparagales; family Orchidaceae; genus Dendrobium; species Dendrobium officinale. The sequence goes on along the minus strand of CM033697.1, from coordinate 37,224,466 downwards.
AGCTTATATACCATCATCATTCATAGATAGATTGGCGTATTCATCAGTAAACCATGTTATATGTGTTTGTAAGTGGTATCTGTTGTTCGTAGAAGACCAATGTTGCTTACAAATTGCTCAGTGTATTTTTTTACAATTAGGAGACATCAATTGTATACAAGCTGTAGTTTTTTCATGTTCTCTCAAATTGACTTTGGTCAGTAATTCATTGTATGTTGGATTCCTTTGCTTAATTATAGGGGATATTATTGTTTCAAGGTAGGTTATGTGTATTCACTTGTGGTGTGATGTCGTTGACTCCAAAAGTATCTTGGCATCAACTACATATCACTTTCCATTAATCATGGATGAACCATTGTATTCCTAGCAGTCATCCACTTTTGTTTATAAGTGTTTATATGTATTGTAACTCTTCATTCTTTCTTGCAAATCACACATCGTATGACTACTTGTATGCACCCGGGATTCATCATAGTTGTAGCATACTCCTTATCATCATTTTCATTTTAGTTGTTGCTTGTGAGTAGGATATAGAGAAATTACTAATCAATGATCACTGGTTGTAGTTGCTCATCATTCATTGATGACCATTGTTTTTTCAATGCTTGCATTTTGATTGGCATGAGAGCTTTTCAACAATTATTTGGAAACTTCATACATATTGTCAACATGTTGATTGGAATTCCACTGCATTTATCACACGTCTTCTTCCTCATAAGCATGTCAAATGTGTTCGTAGAAAATTATTTCTTCGTAGAGCATAGGAGGCATTTATTATCACTTGCAAATTGATGGATTGAAATTCACAATATAATTTAATGTTTATTATCCACCAATCATATACATTTCAAAGTTTATCTGCCACTTGCATTGTATCTTGTTCGTTCGTGCTCATCACATATTGATTTTCAGTATTTATAAAGGAACCCAACATGTTTACTTGTATGTTGCCTATGTCTGGAAGTATTCCACCACGAGTCCTTTGCTTGCATTTAACGTGGTGTTCATTTGAAAGTTTAAATCATCACTTATTATTTACACTTCTTTGTAAATGTTCATTTGAAACTTTAGTTCAAGTTTCTTATTTTATTGATTGATGTTTATTTGGATGACTTGGATTCATCACTTAGTATTTGTATTTTTATTATGACATTCACTTATTATTTGCATTTTAATTATGTTCAAGTTCATATTCAGTTTGATCCAAATCAATTTTAGGTCTAAGTCCCCTAATATCCTTTTGCATTTAATTAAGTCCCCTAGTTAGTGTAAAATTTGGTAGCCTCTCGGCATCTCCCCCGTTTAAGGGAAGACTATAAGAGTCTAGGCCTTCCCACCATGCTAATAAAAGCATATATGGTAGGAGACTTTAGACATCACGAATGTAGTTCATTTCCATAATTCTAATAAAAGCATGTATTGGGTCATCGATGGTACATATTTTATAATAAAGTTGGCTTTCCCCTGCTTGAGGGTACTCATAAGTAAATTTTCTTCATTGTAAGCATTGGACCAGGTTCCTATCCTACAACACTAATAAAAGCGTGTAAAAGCAGTTTTTTGGTGCACTGTAAATGCCGAAAATGAGCTTTTGGATCACCAACTTCGTCGCTAGCAATGTGACGCACTTCCTCCCACCACACTAACAAAAGTGTGTATAGGTGGTTATTTTATTGTATTGTAAGCATCCAAGGAGGGTTCTCTTAGTTTTAAGATTTAGAGGGGTTATTCCTTAGTGACTGGTGAGGTGAAGTTGATACAAAGATCGAAGCAAGAGATGCATTCTTTTTTTCATTTCTTATTTTTATAATTAATTATAATTAAAATAATTAGTTAAATACAAAAATTAATTAGTTACAATTATGTTTAATTAATTATAATTAATATATCATTAATAAAATAATTTATTATAATTAAAAAAGGAATTAATCATAATTAAACTTAATTAATTATGATTAAAATAATTTAAATTATAAGTAATTATAATTGAACATAATTAATTATAATTAAATTTAACTAATTATAACTAATTCATAATTAATTATAATTAATTATAACTAAAATAATTACTTATAATTAAATCTAATTAATTATATTTAAATAATAAGTTTTAAGCAGGATTAAAATAGGATTTGATATGATATATGCACATAGGTGTCAGATATAGGATTTGTGCTGATTTGAGAAGGATTTAACAATATTTAAACATAATTTAGCAAAAGATATTGTTGGGTTCAAAGATATATATAAGTATTGAACATGATTTATTATAAATCCTATTAAATAGAGAGTTAAGCCCTTTGTTTCCTAAGAGTTTGACGGCTTTAAGGGATTTGACCAAAGAAGCATGCTAAAGGGGAAAGTTACCTTCATAGTGAGAGAGCTCCCGTCTTGGCTTTCGATATAAAATATCGTAACTTCTGATCCCATAGGAATGGGAACATCATCGAGGGAGAAAAGTCAGTTAACAATTAAGGAGGTGGAGAGGGGTTTAGCGGTTAGAGGTCAGGGTGGGGCCAGTTGAAGAGTCAAAAGGAGATGAAAGCTTATAAGATTTAATCACATGAAGAGATGGGGGTTGGGCTATGGGTTCGGTTGGAGAAGGTAGAGGCAATGACTAGGGCTCATTGGAGATGGATTCGGGTTGGAGATGCCTGGCTATAGGAGTTTAAACACGGTGTAGGCAATAGTTTCGAGGAGTTTTGGGACATGGTTGGATGATTGCTATGGCTTGGAGGAAGAAGGGAGGTATCAAGTAAAGGAAAGGAACGGAGGTAGAAGTGGTCCGAGGTCATCGAAATAGAGAAGAGGTCTTTGGGTGTTCTGTGATATGGAAGAAGCGTGCAAGAGGAAACTAAAGGATTTAGCTCCTTCTCCATTTATTGATGCAAAATGGACTAAGCTTGAGGTAAAACAAAACTCAATCAAATCCATGCTAAAACAGAACTCTACATCGAAATCACCAAAAAACTAGTAAAAGAAAGAAATCCTATACGCAAGTTAATTAAATCAAACACATTAATTAATCAAATTAATTTTGTAAAGTAATGTCCATAAGCAAAATGCCCCTTTATTACAACTCATTATTTATAGAAATTAAAAGTGGTCGGGCACTACTAACAACAAACCTAGATTCTAATCTTAGGATCGACGCAAGCTGACTTTGAGCACTCTTTATTTTCAATTCTTCATCCTTCTCCTCTTCAGGGTCGTTAGATTCATCGTACCTAGATACCCAAATAAAAAATAAAACTCATCCCCAGAAGGGGAGATTATTCTTTTCACTAAGGGATATTGTTTCTTCATTGGAATCCAGTTTTGAAAATCTGTATTCTGATTCAAAGGCTAACTTTCACAACTCTTAACTTTAAATAAATTATAGTAATATAAAAGTTAAAAAAACTAGACTGTCATGTAAGGTTATTCTAAGCAATCAAATATAAATAAATATCCCAAAAAGTTTAAATATGTGCATTAAAAAGTAAATCATACTTGGTCATGCTCTTATTTATTTGGGCATTAAGAAGCTAAAGCACCTATAGCAGTTATAATAAATATTTATTTAGCCCCTTTTCTTGCCCTAAACGAGCATGACCACCTGTAGAAATGCCCGGGAGAAACCAGATCAGTCCCAACCTAATGGTATATTATCACCCATCACATTAATACATAGAGTATGGTAAAAGTAAATAAATATATCAATCAATTTTCAATCACAACATAGAAGGAAAACTCAAAAAAACTTCAAACACAGTGGTAAATTAGACACCAGGCTAGCCTAAACTAGAATTGGTTGTCTTACCAAATCATCTAAAGTATGCGTAAAAGGCCGTGTGGCTAGGGTAGATCCTTAATTTGGTAGTTTGTTAAAGTTATATAGTATTCGGGTTTGTTAAAAGTCGAAGGAAAAAATTCATATTTAAATTTAAATATTAATGTATTAAATCTTAAATTAGATATATTTTAACGATTAAATAATTACAACCTTTATTGCTCATTGAGGCTGTGATGTTTATTTCACCCTCCTTAAGACTAAGCTAATAGCCTTGTTGGTTTGGGTTATCTAGTAGTAATCGAGATTGATTAAGTTATATTAGTTGATTGGAGATTAAGGGTTAATAATTTTTAATCTAATTGAATGATTACTGATTTGAATAATTAGATTTAGATTTTCTAGAATTTTGAAGTTAATTATCAAATTTTGAAATTATTCCAATTATTTAATGTGTTAATTAAGTGGTTAAAAGATGACTTTTAAAATTAAAATGATTTCTGGAATTTTCATTTTTTTCTTAAATATTAGATCTTAAGGTGAGTAATTAAACTCTCAATTTTCTCAATTTGGAATTTTCTACCTTAAGTTATGATTTTTTTAATTTTTGATCTAGTTTTGAACTACGGTTGACAAGAGAGTTGACTTTTTGACTTTGACTTAATTTTGTGGTTTTGATATTTTTATAAAATAGTATATTTTAATTAGAGTTAAATTCATTTTAGTTTGATTGAATTGGATTTTTCTAGAATTATGTGTGATTTTTCAGATATTTTTGGATTTTCTTAAATTGCTTAAATAGGAGGGATTTTTAGGTTTTGATCCAAATATATCCCAAACCACTTGGAATCACCCCCAAACGTTATAAATGACCTAAGGGAATGTTTCCAAGTATTTGGGAAATTTTTTAAATTTTAAATATTTTTTAATTAATTAATTCAATTAGTTATCAATTTTTATTAAAAATTAAATTAAAGTTAAATTAAGAGTGATCTAATGGGGCTTTTATTTTTCATGGGTTAAGGGTTCAATTAGGATTAATTAGAGCCTTAAGTTTTTTTATGATTTAATATGAATTAATTAAGAATTAATTAATGTTCTAGAGAAATCTAAAAAAGGATTTTGGGATCCCTAGTTGCTGGACCAAATGGGCACCAAATCAAGTGAATTTTGGATGATAAGATCACCTGATATCAAGGTCAAATTCCTCGAAATTTGAGCTTTAATAGAGCTTTCTATAGTTTCTAACCAAGCCACATGAGGAAACCTCTTAGTCACCTTAAAAAATTCTTATGTTACTACCCTAGGCTTGGATGGAGGTGCAATCAGTCATTCTAAACTCCTTAGACTAAGCACAATTAACACAAGAACATCCAACCCTTAATTCTCATTGTAAAGATCATAATGCTAATTTGAAATTAAGGGTTAAATTATGACCCCTAATCCCAAATTAACTCAAAGATCCTGTTAAACTTATCAAACATGGGAGGAAAATTTTGGACATGTCAGAGACATGCCCAAATTTGTTCTCCCAAAGTCCCTTGCCATGGTGACATCGAATTAACCTACAAATTCAATAATATTAAAAAATTCAAATTAGAATTGGCATTAACACGAGGATAATTGGGACATGGGACCATATGGCTTTTGAAGATCTCCCTGAGACCTTTTCAATGAGCTTAAGGACACATAATATGGTTAAGTAGACTGGGAGATATGAATTTTTTAAGCTTATCTTAATTTCTTATGAAATTAAATCTAGAATTACATATTCAGACGGTACTTTATACACGGGTGCTAGCCAATTGACTAACCAATCATTACATCTAACTGTATAAATACTGAATTGATTACAACCATTGGAGAATTGATCGAGCGGCTACAATTAAATGGGCTCTAGAATTCTGTGATCTATTCCAAACCATTTATTAAAATTAATAGTTAGGATTATATCATTAACCTCCCACATGGACTCAAGTCCGTTTATATTTTCTAGCGTGATGCAGGAGAATGCGCTAATGAACTTTCATAAAATTTAATAAGAAGGATCAGGATTATAAGGACTTTCAATCCAATTGTGGGATTGCATTAGATTAAAAGTTCTTTTTACACTTGACCAACAATACCTAATTAGGAGCTCGGGAGAAGAATTTACCAAAGAGAAATCCCTAACGAATGGCTTTTTCTCACAGGAAGCTTAAGAGGATGAAGGCGAAGACTTGTCCTTCAGAAGTCTCCACAGAAGGACCACCTTATGCATGAATTCAAGCAGAGGATGGAGATCTTTCACTAGAGTTCACTCGAATGGATGGTTAGAAGAGACTGGGAGGCTATGGAACAGGAGAGGAATGCTCAGTGATCTCTAGGGAGTGTTTTCAAAAGCTTGGACATGAATGAGGTGTTATGGTTGGAAGTACCATATTCAAATCATTCATGTGGACATGGACGACCAGGATCACTTGACGGAATGGTCAAATGGATGGAAAATGGAAAGGGACACCTCCTCAGAGGTATGTGAGCTCAAAGCTAATGAATTGAATCACTAGGCAACCATCGGGATAGTTTAAAATTTTATTTGGGTAGAGGTAAGTTACATTTTTTAAACATTATTTTAATAATTCAAAATTTTGGGGATTTCTTAATGTTCTAATTAAAATTTTGACAAAAAATGGATATATCTTATCACTAGGTAAATTTTCACCACATAACTTTTGATGTATCATAGTTGGAAATAATTAACATATTTTAGTATTTTATTTATGAAGTTTTTTTGGATAATTTTCAAAATATGTCACTTTATTAATCTAAAAAAAAATGATCTAACACATATATATCATGTTGTAGTACAATAAAATCTTCAAAATATAGCTAGGAATAACGTGTGGTAATTTGATAAATTTTTTAAAAATATTAAATTTTGAACATGGATTTCCCCTAAATTTTTGTTGATTTGGTTATTAGTAAAATATTATAAGAAACACTTTAATAATTTGTAAATTGTGTACTATACTTGAAATTTCATTTATATATATGCTTAGATACATGTAATGTGCGAATCTAGAGTAGTTTCGATGATTGGTAGAGAAATAATATGTTATCTATTCGGAGTTATAAAGGCCTAAAATATTAGAATGTTTTTGGTGTTATGCATTAGGAGTTATATGGGTATATCATCTAATATGCTTGTAAGAGAACTCATAAGGTCCTAAATTCTAAATTATGACATGGGAAATATTTTGATATGAGAAATTATTATGAAGTGTTTGTTGTTAAACTTCTTTACTATTTTGTTATTTTTCTACTTCTCTACTACTATGATACTTATGATTGGTGTGTTAAAGACAATATTTAATATTTTGTACATATTTAATTAATTTTCAAAATTTTATTGGACCTCTATATGGATGGGTTTCATTTACTATTACTACTTTATTATTTGTAATTTTAATTATTAAGACTTGGAAAGGTTAAATGTGTCCTACTGAGCTGTGATTGCTCATGCCTACTTTTTGTATCTATTTTAGACCAGGAAAAGTAGATGGGATAGGTTGAGTAGAGGAAATGTTATAATAATTGAGATCAAAGTCTAGTATGGCAGATGGAATTTGAAAGTCATGGATTTTCTTTCTTATGTGTTATATGTGCCATGTTATTCTTGTAAATAATTATATTGGTTATAAATATTTATGAGATGAATAAAAATGAGTTTAATTATGAGTATTTATATACTTTAATTAAAGTTTTAGTAGTTTTGTAGTGCATAAATAAATGAAAATTCTATAATTCTCTCCAATTATTTCTTTAAATTTCTATTCTATCACCATTCAAAATGGTATGACCCATTCTATTTGTTGGTTATATCAGGTCGAGTTGTGAAAGATTTTTTAATATCATAGCAATGGTTTGGTGGAAGTAACTATAATAGAGCCATAAAATTGATCTGTAGCCTGGGAAGGAGAGCTCATGGTAGTATTATCATGTATTCATTTTGTTTTATTTTCACATGAATGTTTCATTTAGTACTATGCATTATATGATTGTACCTGATGAATCTGTCAAAACTAGAAATGATAGATGGGTAAATTTCTAGTTAGACATTGCTAGTATAGAATATGATAGAGGTAGTTAGGTTTGATTCCATTTCTTAATTTGTTTAGCAGCACAGCTGATGGGCGAGGCCTCAAGCAAGATTTTTTATATTAGATATGATGACACACACAAGCATTTAGAGATGTTTCTAAGTTTAATTCCTTTAATATTTAAGGGTGTTGTGAAACCCAAGGCAATAAAGGATTAGCTTATGAGATTGGTGAAGACATTCTATAGGGATGTAATGTCTAGCTAATAGGAGAGTTCCTTTAGATATTTTTTTTATTTGATGGGGAAGATGAATGTTGGTGGTTGGGACACCATAAAGAAATATTCTATCAAAGGTTGACTGTTTTAATATCTATGAAAGGTTGAATGCTCTGATACCTACTTTTGATTGGTTACAAATGTAGAGGATATATGTGAGGATGGTATATATAAGTAGATTTGAGATGTAGTATGCGATTGGGTTTACTATAATGGATAGTTATGGTTCATAACTTGTTAGTACTTCTGGAGAGAAGTGCTATCATTTTTTAGAGAGGAATCTGAGATAGTTCAAGGTATCCCTTTATACCATTCAACATTACTAACTTTTTTTATGGTGAAGAGGGCTTAATTAATAAAGAATGATCATATGGATACTCAGTAGCAATGGTTTGTTAGTATGAATAGATTTGAAGGAGATGCTTCTAATATTTGCTACAATGGGAATAGGAGTAGGTTTTAACCTAGAGATTCTAAGAGATACCCATCTATATTTATTCTTGTGGGTGGTAGTGGAGTAAGTTCTAAGGGATCTATTAGTAATTTTCCTTTATATCAATATTATGGTTGAAGACATCCATGTTAATGTTAATAGATGACTAGGTAATGGTTCTAATGCATCTATATAAGATATATGATTATTAATTATCCTTAAAATGGACCTAATAGAGATTCTTAGGTTAGAGCTAAGAGTTCTACATAAATACATAGACTAAAGGTTGTTCCACCTAATTCATTTTTTTGAGAAATTTTAGCAAAGATCGTGTATATTAATAGGGAGATAGATTTTTAGTAGCTAGAGAGATCTTAGTAGCTCTATTACTCTAACCTTGATAATAGTCATGTTGTATAGCTTGACTCATATGAGGCTAGGGATATATCTAACATGGCTATAGGTACTAATTAATGTTTTTGTTTTTTTATGTGATGTTAAATTTTATTTAACATAGGTGTTATCCATTCCTTTATTTATAAGAAGTAGTATACTCATATACATCTATCTTTTATACTTTTACCTTATGCTTTAAATATTATTTTAATTACAAGTGATTCTATAGTGGCTAGCAATATCAATTTGAGTCATGAGAAAAAGATTTTTGTCAGGTCTAATAATATCACTTCTTTTTAGTTTTTTATCATTCTAGGTATGAATTGGTTGAGATAAAAGGAAGCTCAGATTGATTAAATGAAGAAGATGGTGACTTTATTTATAGTAAATGACAGTTTTATTTTTAAAGGAGTCAGAGAAGTATTATCTTATCTAACATATGCTTTGCATGTATATAAGTTGAGAAGGAAAGGGAATATGATATATTTGGCTTATGTGAATGATCAAAGAATGAATCTTAAAAGTCTTGAGGAAGTTCTTATTGTTGAGATTTTTCCTAAATAGTTTGTGAGTAAGTTATCATATAAGGAGATAAAATTTTGTGTTGAGGTTAGTCCTAGATAGAGGTAGGAGAAAAAATCTTTTTGGGCCAGCTCTGGTAAGTGATATTACAGAGAAGATCTGTTGATCTTGATAAAGGTTAAAAATTGTCATGGATAAGAATTATAAATACTATGATTTAAAACATCATTATAGAGAATTTTAGGCCAAAGACTATAACATCTACAATATAAGATCTTTTTTTATTACATAATATATTAAAAATTCAATGATGACATTTTTCTGAGGAGGGGACATAACTCCTACAGAATTTATGTGTGGTTGCACCTATTCCAACCAAGTCTGGTAAGTAGAATTTTTTCATTTATAATATATGCATGTGTCTATGAGTACTCTGTATGCATAAGTATGTTTGAAATTATTCAAAAATAGGTCTCAAAAGTTTGTGTTCTTGTGTATGAAAATCACGATTTTTTTTAGACCACTGATGTCCTTGGCTATTGACACATGACATTGAGCCTTCCAATCAATTTTGATTTGAACTATCACTGTGGTGTTATGGTTAGGTGCTATGGCTTTGCTGAAAGTTTATGAGGGTTGTGAAACCCTAATGAATTTGCCAAAGGCTAACTAAGACAAGGGGTGAATTGGTATTTAAAAAAAAAATTAAAACAAAAAAGAAAATCTTTTTTAAATCTTTTTAAATATTTTAAAACAAACGATTCTATCCCACAATGTGAAAGCATTGTCACGACCCGGCCCGGTGAGCTCGCGCATGCGAGGCGGGAACAGAGGTCGGATGGTAGGTTAAATTATCTAATGTCCATAATAATTTGAAAGAGCCTCTAAACATCATATTTTGAAAACATATAAACATATAACTCAATAAATTCATAATCACCTTTCTCCCGGAGCTCCTCCCCTATGATAAACATTGCCGCCCCTTCTACTCATTTGATTAATTTAAGCTTACCTGAAAATGTTAACAACTAACATTAAGCTAAAGCTCAGTAAGTAATACACAATTCTAAACTACAGTAAACAAGATAATCTGAACAATATGCTAAAAGCCAATTTCATATGAACATAACATAAAATTTATTTCATACAAACGTAACATTAAACATATCATATCATAAATCATATCTTTCATTTTCCTTTCATTTCCATATTCATATCATTATACATATCTTTCTCTTTTTCGTATATAATACAACCGTCACAGGAGTCACCGTCTGTACCATAAAGGTACACCTTTACCATTTTTCTTTTCCATATCCTTTACCATTTTATCGTGCACGAGTACAGCGTCCCCAGCTAGTACCATAAGGGGGTGAACTCCATCCTTTCAGCATACACGTACAAGCATTCAATATAGAATTCATTTCATATCATATCTATTCCTTTCATATAACATAAACTTTATCATATAAGACTATAAAATGTACAAGTAATTTGTATGATCATTCATTTGATATGAGTAAAGAATTAAGATTGGAGCTATCAAATCATATAACATGTGAGAAAGCAAGAGATATTACTAAAATAAAGAACAGTGCATACTTACAGAAGTTTGGAAATTGATTTATCTTGCTAGTCCTTCTTTCTTCGATGTCACCACGATTAATCACCTATAAGCATCAATTTCTCATTTTTAAAATCTACAAAATAAATCAAAATAGAATTCTCCTTCTCATTCTAAATTACCCTAAGTTCTCTCTCTCCCTCACTCTCTCGTTTAAAACTTAAAGCACACCTACATTCTAAAAATTCATTATTTCGTATAATTACTTATTTTTACCAAAATAACCCTCTACCCTAAACCTAAATTAATTTAAATAATTTCTATTTTCGGAATTACCTTAAAACCATAAATTTGGAAAACATCTTTTCATTAATATTGTTATTTATGCATGCCTAAACTTCCCATAAATCAAATTAATAATTTTTGGAAACAAATTTTCAGAATTAAAATAATTAGAAAATAGGAAAATACATTTTGTAAGAAAAAACTCAATTTCTTTTCTTAAAAACCCCTTTAGGACCTTTAGGAACAACTTTTGCAAAGGCTTTTCCAAAAACTCCAACTTTAGAGAAAACCCTAATTTTCAAAATTCATACTTTCACAAAAATACTCCACATTAGGGTTTAGAAACATCACACTATCCTTCCATAAACTTTTCTCAAAGGAACCCTAAAGAAAAACTCAAGTTTCCCTAAAACCCTAATTTCATTCTTTAGAGAAAACTCATGAAAATGGAAGGGAAACACTTGCAAAACACTTACCTTAGCCTTCTCTTAATCTTCCCTACAATTTTCCCCAAGATTTGTCGCTGGAAACCGCCGCCCGAAGCTCCCGTCGCCGCTCTACCCGCGCCCTCTCCCTCTTTCTACGCTTGGTTTGGGCGAAAAGACCGAATGGGGGGAGTGGGGGGTCTCGGTTTTCCTATTAGGGAGAAATGGGATGCCAAAAGACCTCTATGCCCTCACTTAAACAACCCATGCTTGCATAAACATTAGGGGGTATTATTGGAATTATGAGACTTCTCTTAATTTTAATTTCTAAATTAAGCAAAATTTAATACAAGTTTTATACATCAAATTTCTTAGAATTTTGCGTAGAATTTTATAAAATTAATCCCGTCAAAATTTGACAACCTCAAATTTTTCACTTAAAACTCGTCGCGGCGCTTTGAAAAGCGTGCGAGATCTAAAACAGTATTTTCGGGTTTTCACAATCTTCCCTCCTAATAAAAATTTCGTCCCCGAAATTTACATAACTTCTAGTTGCAAAAAAATAATCCAACATCTTCCATTTTATTAACATAAACCTCAACATTGAAACAGAACAAACTAAACATCTGAAATATCTTAGCAAAATAATCTGATCAACTCCAAAACATCTGACATGACATAACGAGATAAACTACTAAATTCAAAACATCAAAACATCAATTTTATCATTACAAGATACTGAAAATAAACTATAAAGTCATCTCAATTGTCATTGTCAGCATCTACAGATCCATCGGGCTCTTGCTGAGTCAAAGCGTAAACTCGTGGTCTAACATTCTGCCTGGATTGATTTTGCACTGAACCTGTAACTGATGGTTCTATCATCTTGGATTTTTCATAATTCTTCTGTGAAGGTGCTTCAACTGATCTCATCCCTCCTGAAGTCTTTTGAGTCAAAGCAGGACAATATTTTGCTATGTGTCCAGGCTGATGACACCAATAGCAAGTGTTGGAACCAATCAAACATTCACCTTTATGTAATCTGCCACACTTAGCACAAGGTTCAGTGACTTTACTTACAGTTGCACCACTGCCTCCACTAAAACTAAACTTGGTCTTCTTCCCATTTGATCCCTCAGTCTGATTGCTTTGAATATCTTCTTCAAAATTCTTTCTTTTCTGAAAGTCTCTCCTCCTCTGAATACTCTGATAATCCAGCTCAATCTTCCGTGCTCTATCAACTAACGTAGAGTAGTCTTCAATACCCAAAGGGACCAATGGCTGTCTAATGCTGTCCCTCAAGCCACAAAGGAAGCGGTGGCATTTCTCTTCTACATTAGGAATCAGATGAGAGGCATACCTAGAAAGCATCGTGAATTTAGCCTCATACTCTGCAATAGTCTTATCTCCTTGCACCAGTCTATTAAATTTATCTTGCATTGACCTCCTAGCAGTCATTGGTACATACCAATCTCTAAACACCTTCACAAACTCCTCCCAGGTTATTTGGCTGCTAGGTCTCCCAACAAAAGTTCCTTCCAACTGACTTCTCCACCATCTTTCTGATTCCCCATTTAGAGCATATGCAGCTAAAGCAACCCTTCTATCCTGAGGGCATAACATTCCCTCCAAAATCTTCTCAACATTCATTAACCAATCTTCTGCCTCTATAGCTCCACCTCCCACAAATGATGGTGGCTTCATATCTTGAAATAATTTTAAGTTCTTATCCATAACAGTACCTCCACTGCCTCCAGCTTGGGTCTGAGCATTTTGATCATCTGTGTCATAGCCGCCATCATTTGTGTAAAGGAATCCAAAGTAGTATTAATGCTACTACCTTGAGGCCCAACTATAGATGGCAATTCCCTCCTGACCTCTCCCGTGTTGCCATCAGTGGCATCAAGTTCAGGTTCCTCAGCCCTGAGACATGAATCAACAAAGCAGTCTAAGCAATAAGTAGCACAAGCACCTTATACCTACCCAAACCTATAAGATCATCCTATTGGCTCTTTCATAAAATCAATATCCTCAAATCCTTTGCTCTGATACCACTCTTGTCACGACCCGGCCCGGTGAGCTCGCGCATGCGAGGCGGGAACAGAGGTCGGACGGTAGGTTAAATTATCTAATGTCCATAATAATTTGAAAGAGCCTCTAAACATCATATTTTGAAAACATATAACATATAACTCAATAAATTCATAATCACCTTTCTCCCGGAGCTCCTCCCCTACGATAAACATTGCCGCCCCTTCTACTCATTTGATTAATTTAAGCTTACCTGAAAATGTTAACAACTAACATTAAGCTAAAGCTCAGTAAGTAATACACAATTCTAAACTACAGTAAACAAGATAATCTGAACAATTTGCTAACCAATTTCATATGAACATAACATAAAATTTATTTCATACAAACGTAACATTAAACATATTATATCTTTCATTTTCCTTTCATTTCCATATTCATATCATTATACATGTCTTTCTCTTTTCGTATATAATACAACCGTCACAGGAGTCACCGTCTATACCATAAAGGTACACCTTTACCATTTTCCTTTTCCATATCCTTTACCATTTTATCGTGCACGAGTACAGCGTCCCCAGCTAGTACCATAAGGGGGTGAACTCCATTCTTTCAGCATACACATACAAGCATTCAAATAACATTCATATCGTATCATATATTTTTATTTTAATTCATATAACATATAAACTTATAATATAATGCCATAAAATGTTCATGTAATTGTATGATCATTCATTTGACAACAATAAAGAATTTGACAACAGTAAAGGATAATGATTGCATATAACTTGAGGGTAACAAAAGTATTACTGAAATAAAGAACAGTGCATACTTACAGAAATTTGGAAATTGATTTATCTTGCTAGTCCTTCTTTCTTTGATGTCACCATGATTAATCACCTATAAGCATCAAATTCTCATTTTTTAAAATCTACAAAATAAATCAAAATAGAATTCTCCTTCTCATTCTAAATTACCCTAAGTTCTCTCTCTCCCTCACTCTCTCGTTTAAAACTTAAAGCACACCTACATTCTAAAAATTCATTATTTCGTATAATTACTTATTTTTACCAAAATAACCCTCTACCCTAAACCTAAATTAATTTAAATAATTCTATTTTCGGAATTACCTTAAAACCATAAATTTGGAAAACATCTTTTCATTAATATTGTTATTTATGCATGCCTAAACTTCCCATAAATCAAATTAATAATTTTTGGAAACAAATTTTCGGAATTAAAATAATTAGAAAATATGAAAATACATTTTGTAAGAAAAAACACAATTTCTTTTCTTAAAAACACCTTTCGGACCTTTAGGAACAACTTTTGCAAAGGCTTTTCCAAAAACTCCAACTTTAGAGAAAACCCTAATTTTCAAAATTCATACTTTCACAAAAATACTCCACATTAGGGTTTAGAAACATCACACTATCCTTCCATAAACTTTTCTCAAAGGAACCCTAAAGAAAAACTTAAGTTTCCCTAAAACCCTAATTTCATTCTTTAGAGAAAACTCATGAAAATGGAAGGGAAACACTTGCAAAACACTTACCTTAGCCTTCTCTTAATCTTCCCTACAATTTTCCCCAAGATTTGTCGCCGGAAACCGCCGCCCGAAGCTCCCGTCGCCGCTCTACCCGCGCCCTCTCCCTCTTTCTACGCTTGGTTTGGGCGAAAAGCCCGAATGGGGGGAGTGGGGGGTCTCGTTTGCCTATTAGGGAGAAATGGGATGCCAAAAGACCTCTATGCCCTCACTTAAACAACCCATGCTTGCATAAACATTAGGGGTATTATTGGAATTATGAGACTTCTCTTAATTTTATTTTCTAAATTAAGCAAAATTTAATACAAGTTTTATACATCAAATTTCTTAGAATTTTGCGTAGAATTTTATAAAATTAATCCCGTCAAAATCCGACAACCTTTGAAAAGCGTGCGAGATCTAAAACGGTATTTTCGGGTTTTCACAAGCATAACTAACTAAAATCAAAGATTTTCAACACATAACAAATCACAAATAAAGATGCAGAAATTAAATGTAGAAAAGTAAATAGAAAGAACATAGAAGAATTATAATGGTTTGGTCAACTTGACCTACATCCACTCCCCAGAAACCTCATTTTCAGGTATTGCACTAAAATTACTGTCTCTATTTTTACCCCCTTCGCAAGGCGGAGAATCCTTTACAAAATCATTCTACCGACCAGGTGAAGTAGAGAACCTTGAATCCTTTTACTCTCTCTAGGAGTAGGTAGAGAACCTGGAAATCCTTTTACTCCCTCATGGAGTAGGTGGAGAACCTTAGAATCCTTTTACTCCCTCCTAGAGTAGGTAGAGAACCTTAGAATCCTTTTACTCACTCCTGGAGTAGGCAGAGAACTTGAATCTAATGCTAATGATTGTCTTTCCCAGAGCCAGCAAGGAACCTGAATAGAAACTTGAGGAAGACGATGGAGACCTTGCTTGGAGCAACATTTGTGAACCCCTACAAAACTCCCCCTCATAATAATCTCTCTCTCTCATACAAGCTCTCTCTCTTCCTTCTCTAAGCTCTCTCTCAAGATAGGAAACTAGCAAAAGATCATCTCAAGTGATATAATTACTTAAATAGTGGGCTTGTGAAAACCCTAAATTTTCAACTTGCCGTGATAGATAGTCTTGAACGATTAATACAAAATAGCCCTTTCAGTCAAGATGATCACCTTTGCCCTATACAATTAGTTCAAGTATTTATACAAATCATTCAATATGATCCTGCAATCATCTAGGATTATTAGTTTAAGATATTATATTGATCATCCAATACTATAGGGGATGCTGGGTGGCAATCTTCATATCATCCTACAACCCTCTCAAGATGTCCAGTATGATCTTCCAAGATGATTAGAATAAAATTATTATTTTCATCTTGGATGATATGGGATCATCCAACAAAATATAAAAGATCATACAAGACGATCTATATGGATCATCATGTATGATATGATTGATCAATTTGACCATAATTAGTCTCATAATCATCGGATCAATTTAGGCATAATTTCCATCAATCATCCTGAATGATGAATGTCATCCTGTATGATTAGAATAAAATTTGAAAATGAAAATATTACCTAGATTGTGATTGGTGCCTATTTTTTACATTCTAAATTAATTTTTATACGATCTTTGATCATCCCGTATGATTAGTTATTTAATAGGGATTCCCTAGTTAGGATTTTTCTATTATTAATTAATCATCTAGGATGATCAAAATCATCTTGCATGATTATGTCAAAGAAAAGAAAAATTCTCTAACTCACCAACTCACTCCCTTGAGTGTATGTGTGCGAGGTTACTTAGCCTGGGTCCACCAGATACATAACTTGACTCAAGAAAAGTAAAATGTACATTTAAATTAAAATTACAGACAGACTCAATATAGTCAACCTAAACTCAAACTGATTTGCATTTCAAGAGATCTTATGGACCTAAAATATTAGTAAGCAGGGCAAACAAAATAGATATGTAATAATAGTAGTAGTAAGGAAATAATAATATTTGTTATCATCAAAATCATAATACTTGAGTCTAGATTTGTAACAATCTTCCCCTTTTTTATGATGGAAAATATTATTGTTAAAAATTTCAAAGCAAGGAAAATTTGTTTATTTTTCTCACTTTTTTAAAAGAAAAAATGAGACATAAAAAAGATATAATAGAAATCGAATTAGGAAAATTCTACTAAAATATAAGCAAACAACACACTACTCCCTCTTTTGACATCATAAAAAGGAGGGAAAAAAAAAAGAAAAACACTAAAATAGAACAAAGTATATAATGGGAGTAATATGAATTTGATCCCTAGCTTTTGGAATAATTGAGGTGTGAAGAATGTGTTGGATAGTTCAGGCATCTTTCACTAAGGTACTGGTTGCAGAGTCATGATAGGGGGCACTGGTTTCTCTAAGAAGGGTTTTAACACAACTCCAATTAATATTATGATTTGAAGCCAAAATATGGATTTTTTCTCTAGTGGTGGAGAGATAAGAAAATTTAAAGATATCCTAATAGGTTATTTCAACAGGTAGTCTATTAACATATAATTGGAGTGAAGTAAAGTCAAAATTTAGATGGAGATTGGTGAAGAATTCAAAAGTAGTTCAAAATTAAAAAAAGTAAGTGTAAGAATAAAGCCAAGAGTGGTTTGAGTGAATAGGTTTAGTACCTGATAGGTCAAAACCTCCTGATTGATAACTTATATAGGATGAGCACATGTATCGTCTAAGATGATTAGTAATAATGGATTGGCCTAATAGCATTCAAATCATCCAATGACTCCTACCACGTGTATCGTCAAGTACGATGTATGAATCATACGTAACGATCACTAATAATTTATTTATATCAGCTATTGGATGTAATGTGATTTGAGTGTTGTATCTTTGTTCATAATGTATAGGATGATGTGAGCAAAACTAGAAAAAATGCAAGACATAGAGTGTGATGATCAAGAGGATTTTAAAATAAAAATAAGAACACTAAAAACATAAAAACACACACAACAACCAAATAAAAATTAGTCATAAATCAAAATAAAAGAACCCGTTTTTTTTTTAATTGATCAACTCTAGTAAATGATAAATTTTCCTTATGAGTAGACTAAAAATTAGTAAGAAATAAATTAATAACATTGAAATTCATAAAGGGTAGAAAACTAATCTTGTGAACCCTAACTCGGACTCCTTACAGGTCAAAAATTTTTTTTAAAATAAAAATCTAATTAAAAAAGAAATTAGACAGGAAAATTGATCTTTTCAAACTTCATTTAAGAAAAATATTTGATAGAATAATATTTTAACATAATTAACCAAAATTATGATTTTCAAATTCAAGTGTATGAAATTATCAAGTGACATATTAATTCTTCTCATATTTAATGATTTGAAAGGGAAGGAAGCTTATTTTTGTGAGCTCATTTTGTGCCTCTTTTTCAATTATTTGGCACATTTTGTACGTCTTTTGATTTTTGATATAATGTGTATTTTGTAAATATTTGGGGTTCATTTTGCATTTTTTTTTAGTTTTCTTTTGGGCTCATTTTGTGCCTCTTATCATTTTTACAAGCTGGCTTTCTTTCAAAACCTTTTTAGACTCATAGTTATGTGATTATCTTCTACATATAAGAGAAAAAAACTCACTCTCTAATATAAGAAAGAATAAATCACAAATCAAAAGCATATCTATATGATAAATGCAATAACCTGATCAAGAAAACTTGAAAGTAGTTTAATGGCTTTTAGAATTATTCATATGAAATAGATTAATGTAAGAAGATAAAATAAATCTCAATTTCAAAGTCCAACTTTTTAATTTGAAAAAGATTTTGCTTCAAAAGAAATTAACACAAAGGGAGTTAGAGGAAGACATATAATCATTGATGTTTATTCCTTTAACTAATTTAGGGAAGTCAATCAATGCTAGCTAAATTCTAAAATCAAAAGTAAGGCAAAAATGTCATTTAAGAAATCAATATCAGGAGTGAGCATTGATATAATTTTTTTTAAAACATTGAAGGACAAACCACAAAAAATTAAAAACATAAAATAGAAACACAAAAATAAATAGACATACAAAAAAAAACAAAAAAAAAAGATAAAAAGAAATATAAAGCATCAATTTTAAGCATGAATATCTATTACACCTAATTTAGTTCTTAAGATGCTAAAAGTTTCAAAGAATAATGGTTTTATAAAGATATCAGCCATTTGTTTTTAGTGGCTACATGGTGCAGCTCTATGTCTCCTTTAGTAATATGGTGCTTAATAAAGTTGTGACATGTCAATCTATTTGGTCATGGAGTGTTGGATTGTGTTATTTGAAATGCATATGGCACTAGTATTATCACATAGGATTGAAATTATACTAAAGGAAATAATAAATCCAAAATTTATTTATTTAACCAAAGGACCTGGGCCACATAACTTCCTAAGGCTATATAATCAGCTTTAGCAATAGACAGGGAAACTGAGTTCTATTTTCTACTAGACCAGGAGAGTAAGGATTGTCCTATAAATTGATATGTTATAAAAGTGCTTTTTCAATCAACTTGGCATCTTACAAAATCTGAATCAGAATATCCTAAGATTTCAAAGGAGGTGCTATGCATAGGATACCAGATTCCTAAGTCTTGGGTCCCTAAGAAATATATAATGATTTTCTTAACATGAGTCAAATGAGACTCTTTTGTATAAGCCTGAAATCTAACACAATGAAAAACACTAAACATAATATTATGTCTATTAGCAATGAAGTAAAGAAGTTATTTTTAATTATTCCTCTGTATTTCTCATGAGAGTGTTGATTGGCTTGGCTTTATACATTTCATATTTCTTAAGAATGACTTTAATGTATTTTGATTGACCAAGAAAAGTTACATCATCCTTCTACCTTATGCTAAATCCTAAAAAGTAAGTTATTTCTCTTATCATACTCATTTCAAACTCTTTATTATTTTTGAAATTTTATCACACAGATTTTTATTAGAGGATCTAAATAAAAAATCATCAAAATAAATTTGGATAATAAGTAGTTCAACTCTTACCATTTTTAGAAACAGGGTAGTGTATACGCTCCCCTTAACAAAGGTTCTTTCTAGTAGGAATGTGCTTAGCCTTTCATACCATGCCTTTGGTGTGTTTTAGTCTATAGAATGCCTTTCTTAATTTGAACACATGATTAGGAAATTATGAATTTTCAAAGCCTCAAAGTTGTTCAAAATATACATCTTCTTTAATCACCCCATTCAAAAAAGGTAATTTTGACATCCATTTGGTATAGTTTGAATTCTTTAAAATAAAAAAAAAGCTAGCAACATCCTAATGGCTTTCAATCTAGCTATAAGGAAAAAAGATCTCTTCAAAGTCAATCACTTCCATTTGGTTATACCCCTTAGCCATCAATCTTGTATTTTTCCTAACCACTACATTAGAATCATTTATTTTATTTTTGAAAACTCATTTAGTTCCAACCATGCTCTGGTCCTTAGAGCTTTTAACTATTTCCCAAAAATCATTCCTTATAAATTAATTTAACTCTTCTTATATGACTAGGATCCATAATTCATTAGATAAGGCTTGATTTATATTGGTGGGTTAAGTCGTTGAAATGAAGGTAGAGTGATTTACTTCTTTTTTAAAGCCATGCTTAGTTCTAACACCTTCAAATTATTACAAACATGTTTTTTGGATTATGATTTTGATGATAGCAAACAAATCTTGTTTCACTACGACTGCCTTTTTTCTACTGACTTTTTAGGACTCAACGATCGAACAGAAATCGGAATCAGCTCAAGACTGGGTAGATTAGGATTGAGTTAGTCTATAATTTTCTTTTTTCTTTTTTGAGTCAATTGTAATTGCTTGAAATGACTAACGTTAAGTTACCCTACACACACACACTTGAGAGATTTAGAACTTGTGTTTTTACTCACATCGGCCCGGGCGATAATTATATCATCGTGGACGATCGAGTTCAAAATAGAAGATCTAATCAGGATTTCTTAGTTAAGGTAGCCGTAATTAACTGATCAGCCTGGACGATAGATGTATCATCCAAGATGATATGCTCAATATAGAAAGAAATTTCCGCTATAATCAATTTAGGTATTCTGTATTTTTAGAAATCGGCCAGGACGATCATGAGATCGGCCTGGACGATATTACACAATTATGCCTAAATTGATCTAGGAATCAAGGAAGTAATTAAGGATAATTTATATGATCACATCATCATGGACGATCACTGGATCATCCAGGATGATCTATTCAAAAACCCTTAGTTGCTTCTGGACGATAAATATCGGCCAGCTCAAATTCAGGGTGATGCTCTGGACGATTTTCCTCTGATTTAAACTGATCGGCCGGGACGATCATGAGATCATCCAGGATGATCCAGCAAATTTTCAATCGTCCAGTTTGCATTCAAGGCAATGCTCTGGCCAATCTTATGAGATTTGTACTGATCGGACAGGATGATTTCTATATCATCCTGGATGATAAAGTCAGCAACTTACAATTAATGAGCCCCTTTGAAGCTCTTCTATTTAAGAGTCTTGTTCAACATTTTTTAACATCCTTGGCTGCTGTCTTAACCTGAGAAAACCTAAAGGAGATAGAGAGGGAGAGAGAGAGAGAGAGAGGATCTTGTGAGGAGGAGCTTGTGAGGGGATTCATAAGGGTTGCTCCAAGCATTGTTCCACTTCTTCTTCCCTAGAGTCTCTTATCCTTGGAAGGGTTGGGAGAGGTAAATTTTAGTAAGTGATCATGGTTCTCTGCCTGCTTAAGGAGGAAGAAAAAGGAATTGGGTTCTCTGCCTTGCCGGGTGTGGCAAAAAGGTGGTGTTTTTGTGAGGGCTTCTCCGCCTAGCTATGGGGGCTACAGGAGAGTCACGTTGGTAGTGCAATACTCGAAGGGTACCTTCGGGGAGTGGACGTAGGTCGAGTTGACCGAACCACTATAAACCCTTGTGTTCTTATTTTTACTTCTTTCGCATTTATTTTCTTCCGCACTTGTTTTTGTAGTGATTTTGTTTGTGACAATTGTTATTTTTGCTTAAAGAAATTTTTAAAAACCAATTCACTCCCCTTCTTGGTTAGCCTCGGGCTAGTTCTATAGGGCTTAACATCCCTAATAAACTTTCAAGTGGTATCAGAGCACTTTTTAGTGTTATCTAAGTACTTTCAAGTAGTATCAGAGCAGGATTCCTAACAACTAAGTTTGAAAACTTTTTGAATTTTGATCAATGGCTAACTTTGTGAATCGTAATACACCAAAAGGGTATTCTATTACCCGACCACCTTTGTTTGATAGTATCCCGTTTTATTTTTGGAAAACTCGAATGTCTACATTTTTACAATCTACTGATTATCACATGTGGATGCTTGTTAAGGATGGTTACACACCTCTAACTGGTAAACTTAACGGCATTACTGTTCCACTTCCTTTTACTGAATGGACTTTAGATGATAGGGATTTATCTCAATTAAATGCAAAATGTCGTAATTGCTTTTTCTGTGCTTTAAAATCAGAAGACTACATGTGTGTTTCCACTTGCAAAACTGGTAAAGAAATTTGGGATAAATTGTGTATCACTTATGAAGGAACTAATGAAGTTAAACAATCCCGTTTGAATATTTTCTTGCATGACTAAGAACTTTTTCGTATGAAACCTCATGAATCAATTTCCAAAATGTATACGAGATTTACTCAGATTGTTACTTCATTGCAAGCCTTAGGAAGAGAACTTTCAAACTATGAAAAAGTGAATAAGATTTTGAGATGCTTGCCTTTGTATTTTGATGCTAAAATCACTGCAATACTAAATCTAAATATTTGAATATGTATTCAATTGACAACTTACTTGGCTCACTCATTTCTTACGAGTAAGGAGTGAATCAAAGAAATCTTGATGCAGGTGAGAAAAGAAAGGAGAAAATAGTGGCACTGAAGGCACACAAATCGGACTTTGATTCTTTCGGGTCTGAGAGCGATGACATTGCCTTTATCACATGGCAATTCAAAAGCTTTCTAAGGAAGAAGCAAAAGCATCATCAAAATTGGAGAAAATATAAGAATAATAAATATTCTAAAAGATCTTCTGATATTATTTGTTTTGAATGCAGGAAGCCTGGACATGTCAGAGCTGATTTTCCTACACTTCAAGATCACACAAGCAAAGAAAAGGGTGAGGAAAAACCCAAGCTCAAGAAGGACAAAAAGAGACTTCAAAAGGCGTTTTGGACGGATTCTGCAACTGATTCATCGGAGACTGAACCTGAAGACGAAACAACAAACTTGTGCTTAATGGCGGAAGATCATCTTAATTAAAGTGATGAAGAAGAGATATGTAAACCAACTTATGATCAATTGTTCAAAATTTGTGAGAAAATTCATGCATCATACAAAAAACTTAAAAAGACTCATGTTAGTTTAAAGTTGAAACTTTCAAATTTACAAAAAGAATATGAAATAGAGCGCAACTTGATGATTTAAACAAAAAGCATTCAGAATTAACTGATAAGCATGGTGCATTAAAAGTTTCACACACCTCACTCAAATCTGATTTGAAGAAATCTAAAGAAATAGAGTGCAACTTGAGGATTGATAATAATGCTTTGGAAGATACTAACTTGAGGCTGAAAGATGAATTGGACTCAATTAAGAGAAATTGGATGACACCTACTTCTGATCTAAAGCCAAGACCTAAAAAGAGGCATTACAATCCAAACCATTTAAGAAATCATTTTCCTGGTGTTAGATGCTTTTCATGTGTCTTGCTAGGACACATCTCACACACTTGCATTGTTCACCGTAGTAGACATTGGGTGTGGAGACCAAAATTGCATGATTCACAACATAGCACACATGCATTACACTCTACTTTTTATGATAAGGGATCCAAACCTATTTGGGTTCCTAAGTCTGACAGTTATTGATTCTTGAAGGATTGCTCTCACCAAAGACCTCGTGAGAGCATAGGATACTTGGACAAACGGAGGCTCACAGCTCATAACTGCTTAAACTTGCTGCTTAACAAATTATTGAATTGCATTTTGATGTTTTATTTTTTGTGATAGTTTTTTTTTTTTTTTTGTTCTAGTCGTTTTTACTTTTGTTTTCTTTATGATGATTTTTACTTGTTCTTAAACTTTGGAGATTTATGGCCAATGATTAGCATTTCTAAATCGGTTAAAGGGGGAAAACACCGTTGATGGTTTCCCTCCCTCTAACCTCTTTTGGTGATATAGTTTTCTTTTCTAAACAAAAAGTCTATCTCATTTTAACAAATGGTTTTTGAAATTAAGATCATTTTTACCTTGCTACAATATTCTATCTTATATATATGATCCAAAGTTCTTATATATCTTTCAAGTTAATTGAAATCTTGTCATTGCACTTATTATATGATTTTGATTTTTGTTTTGTGGTTTGTTCTTCCCTATGTTAGAGAGAGAGCTCCTCTTCTCTATTATCTAGAAGATATAATCACAACTAAGAACCTTTTTAAGGGTTTGTTAAAGAGTTTTTAGCTTGCAAAAATTAAAAAAAAAAATTGGCCAATGACACCAAATTGAAAAGAAAAGTATATACACGAAAGTGTATCAAAAATCAAAAGATGCTCAAAGAGCCAATCAAAGTGACAAGAGGCATAAAATGAACCCACTAAATGCAAGCTATCCTCTCTTTTCAAAACTTTTTAAACTTAAAAGGACTCATGGGTTATTTGATATTTTCAAAGGCTTGATTTCAAATTGCATGATAGAGACAAATTACTTTTGGTATACTATTTTATAAGATATTTTATTTGTAACCAAGTTTTGAATGGATCTTCTTTTTATCCAATTTATTCTGAGTTAGACCTCTTATTTTCAAAAGAAAATTTTTATCCTGAAAGAAGTCCGAGCTAGGGTAAATAGGATCGGATTTTCTACCATTTTCAGATTGTGACATTGTTAACTCATTGATCATTCAAATTTTTAAAATTTAATTATTTGGGAAATTTGTCATATGCTTTCTTTGCTAAAGATAAAAAAAATAGAAAAATTAAAAACCAAAAACTTCATTTTTTTCTCTTGTTTTTATCTATTTTTGTTTTTTTTTGTATTTATTTTTATTTGGGGTTTTCTTTGATCATCCCCATCTATCCTATGGTTTTCAATTCTTGTCACATTGTCCTAGATTGAAATATCTATCGTTCTGGATGATATGAAATTTTCTCTTCAAAATTTTATCTACTGAACTTTTCTGACCTTTTTATAACTCATCGTCCCGGATTATCCTTTATCGTCCTAGCCGATATGATGGAACTCTGTTACAATCATTTTTTATCATCGTGGCTGATACAATGTTCATCCTGGCCGATGCATTTATGGTCATCGTCCTGGCCGATACACCTGATCGTCCTGGATGATCCACATGTCAGTACGTTTAAATCCTTAAAACTGGCCCCGGACGATCCATTATTGGACAATCATCCTGGCCGATACACTGTTCATCTTGCACGATACATGTGGCACAGATTTAAAATGATTTTAACTTCGGCCGGTATGATCAATTATTGTGCATCGTCCTAGACGATACACCTAATCAGCCCGGACGATCTGCTTTTTTAATGGTCATCCGGCTTGACTCCTCGAGATGATCGCCTGTGTCTAATCATCCTGGCCGATATCGGATTGGCCCGGACAATCGGACCGCCTTTTTTACCAATCGGCTTGTACGCAATAATTGAACTAAATCGTCCTGGATGATTCTTCGATCATTTTGGACGATGTGACCGTTTCTTTAAATTCAGGCCATTCCAGCCATTATTTTCACCTCAAGCTTCTTCTTATCTCATTTTTACTTACTGATTTCTTCCTATGGCTGGTGAGAAGCGAGTCCAACAGGGTTCTAGAAGTTCCTCGAGGGCCACTCTGGACCCTCAATTTAGGGAAGTGGAGGATCAAGCAGCTTACCGTAGATACAAGGAATGCAGCATCACTCTCTCCAGGATAATCAATCCTGCCTACCTTTCATATCTGGTACTAGATCTCTTCGCTCACACTTCTCTCTGCTTCATTCTCACTCTAGAAGTCCCTTTTGCCTCCAAACTTCTATTTGAATTTTTTGCAAATCTCCGAATTAATGCTGCCTACACTGCCCTAACCTCCTATGTGAATCGACGTTCAGTCGAGATCACATATCAAGACTGTGCTGAACTACTGCAACTATCCACCACCGGGGATAAGCTGCATTTAACTATCTCTGATCCTGACTTCAACTGGTCCGCTGCAAATCATTTTCTACGTCAAACCAACTTTCCCTTTCATGTTGGAGAGACTAGCTCTTTAGTCAAAGATACTAGGACAATCCAACATGTCCTTCACACTTCCATAATTCCAAAAGCCGGGGATCGAATCCACATCACCCCATTACTTTCTCTTACCACCTTTTACATCATGGCCCATAGAGATTTTAATGCTACTAATCTAATCTTTTGATATATTGATCATTTAACTACAATCCATGATCTGGGTCATAAGAGGAAACCCAATCTGGCTTTGGGACACATCATCTCATATGTCTTGAAACCAAATACAATCTTCAATATCCTACTCACCCCAACCATCCGCCTCCCTGCTACTCAAACAATTCGCTCAATCTCCTTCACAGTACTCGTCTCCACCCAGGAGATGGGGAACCTCAGGGGGCCGAGGAGGAGGAGGCTCCCGCTCCCGTTCTTGATTCTATTCCTCTTCGCCAGCACTCATAGTTTGACTAGTTATTATAGAGATTTGATCATTGGGAGAGCCGTTTTGACGCTTAAGTTGCTGCACAGGAGCAGCAACATTCTGAGGACATGACCCGCTACGAGCAGCACCGCACAGAGGACTTATCCCATTTTGACAGCTATATTACTCACCAGCAGCAGTAGCATGACCAGGATATAGCCTGGTTCAATGTCAGTTTACTATGCTAGCTAGCTACTTTTAGCAGGCTCCACCACCTCCACCTCCATCTGATGATCAGGATCCCTCATTTTTTAAGTTTTAATTTCTATTTTCTGTGGATTGCTTTCTTTTTCTGTATGTGTTTTTAGTTGTTTTAGTTTTTGTTTTTAGTTTCCTCCTCCTTTTTGCGATGTCAAAAGGGGCAGTAGTATGTTTGTACTTGCTCTTATAGTATGTTTGTACTTGTTATGTTCGAAAATTTAAAAGCTTGTTTAGTTTTGCATTACTATTTTAGAATTGATTATCGATATGTTAGCCATCATCAAAAAGGGAGAGATTGTTATAAACATATTTTTTGGATTATGATTTTGATGATTGCAAATAAATCTTATTTCACTACGACTGCCTTTTTTCTACTGACTTTTCAGGACTCAAAGATCGGACAGAAATCAGAATCAGCTCAAGACTGGGTAGATTAGGATTGAGTCAGTCTGTAATTTTCTTTTTTTCTTTTTTGAGTCAATTGTAATTGCATGAAGTGACTGATGTTAAGTAACCATACACACACATTTGAGAGATTTAGAACTTGTGTTTTTACTCACATCGGCCCGGATGATATTTATATCTTCCTGGATGATCGAGCAGGATTTCTTAGTTAAGGCAGCCGTAATTACCTGTATCATCCAAGACGATATGCTCAATACAGAAAGAAATTGTCGCCATAATCAATTTAGTTATTCTGTATTTTTGGAAATCGGCCAAGACGATCATGAGATCGGCCTGGACGATATTACACAATTATGCCTAAATTGATCCAGGAATCAAGGAAGTAATTAAGAATAATTGATACGATCACATCATCCTGGACGATCAGAAGATCGGCCAGGATGATCTATTCAAAAACCCTTAGTTGCTTCTGGACGATAAATATCGGCCAGCTCAAATTCAGGGTGATACTATGGATGATTTTCCTCTGATTTGAACTAATCGGCCGGGTCGATTATGAGATCGTCCGGGATGATCCAGCAAATTTTTAATCATCCAGTTTACATTTAGGGCAATGATCTGGCCGATCTTATGAGATTTGTACTGATCGGCCAAGATGATTTCCATATCGTCCTCGATGATAAAGTCGACAACTTGCAATTAATGATCCCTTCGAAGCTCTTCTATTTAAGAAGCTCTTGTTCAACATTTTTGAACATCCTTGGCTGCTGTCTTGACTTGAGAAAACCTAAAGGAGAGAGAGAGAGAGAGAGAGAGAGAGAGAGAGAGAGAGAGAGAGAGAGAGAGAGAGAGGATCTTGTGAGGGGATTCACAATGATTGCTCCAAGCAATGTTAGACTTCTTCTTTCCTAGAGTCTCTTATCCTTGGAAGGGTTGGGAGAGATAATTTTCAGCAAGTGATCGTGGTTCTCTGCCTGCTTTAGGAGGAAGCAAAAAGAGTTGGGTTCTCTGCCTTGCCGGGTGTGGCAAAAAGGAGGTGTTTTTATGAAGGCTTCTCCGCCTAGCTGTGGGGGCTAAAGGAGAGTCACGTTGGTAGTACAATACTCGGAGCGAGCCTCCGGGGAGTAGACGTAGGTCGAGTTGACCGAACCACTATAAACCATTGTGTTTTTGTTTTTACTCCTTTCACATTTATTTTCTTCCGCACTTATTTTTGTGGTGATTTGGTTTGTGATAATTATTCTTTTTGCTTAAAGAAATTTTTAAATACCAATTCACCCCCCCCCCCCTCTCGATTAGCCTCGGGCCAGTTCTATTGGGCTTAACATCCTTAACAAACTTTCAAGTGGTATCAGACCACTTTTTAGTGTTATCTGAGCACTTTCACAAATGTGTCTCCTAAGATCAATTCATTAGGATAACTTGAAGAACATCTCCAATCTCTACGACTTGTATTTTTCAGGTTTTACCCTTTCTGCAACCTCTTCTTCTTCTACCCTGGACCCTCTAGAATTATCAAATTAATTAAATATAACATGAGTGGTTTCCTCTACCACTTGTGTCCTTTTATGGATTTCTCTAAAGGATTTTCCTACATTTGAGTATCCTAAGAAGACTCCATCAGATTTTGGGTCAAACTTTTCTAATAGAGATTTTCCATTATTAAGAATGAACGCTTTACATCCAAAGCAATGATGGTGTGAAAGGTTGGGTGTCCTACCCTTAAGAATTTCATAAGGTGTCTTATTCAGCTAGTATCTAATATTAACCCTATTCAGAACATAATAGGTTATGTTCACCACTACTGTCCAAAAGTATTTAAGAAGTGAGTATTCAACTAACTTGGCTTTAGTGGTTTCTACTACAGTCCTGTTCTTCCTTTCAGCTACCCGGTTCTACTAAAGGGTTCTAGGAGATGAATTATTATAATCTATCCCTTACTCCTTATAATAAGATTCAAATTTCTCATTTTCAAATTCTCCACCATTGTCACTATAAATGGTTAAAATTTTACAACCTAGTTTTCTCTGTATCTAAGTGGAAAATGTCCTAAATTTCTCTAACTATTCACTTTTATGAGATAGGAATCTAACCCAAGTAAACCTCAAATAATCATCAACAAATACATACCCAAAGACTTTCCCTCCTAAACTTATAGTGCTGACAGGTCCAAAGACAACCATGTGAAGGACTTCTAAGCATTTGTTAGTGTTAATATCTTTGATTGAGTGGAAGGAGGATTTGACTTAGTTTTTTAATTAACAGACATCACACAGTTAGTCTTTATTGAAATCTAGTTTGGAAATTCCTCTCACTAAGTTTTTTGGGTGATCTTTTAAGGTTTTCATTCTTGCATGACACAATCTCCTACGTCATAATCAGGATTCATCAGCAATAGTTTTAAGTAAAAAGTAGCATCAAATTTTAAGCAATTTAGATCAAGCACGTAAACGTTATTTATTCTTCTTCCCTACAAAACAATGTTATCATTTAAGCTTATAATACAGCTGGTAGATAAGAATTTGATGCTAAAGCCTTTATCACAAAGCTGGCTTATTCTGAGCAGGTTATATTTTAAGCCATCAACCAATAAACTATTTTCAATGATGAAATTTTTGGAATTATCAATTATACTTGAGCCCGCCACTCTCCTGGTGGTGTTATTTCCAAGTGTCTCCTTGCCTCCTATCATGACCTCCAACAAAATGAATTGATTTGCATCTCCAGTCATGTGCCTAGAACATCTGCTATCTAGATACCACAGGCTCTCATGAGGCCTTCTGTGAGAGCATCCCTATAAAATCATCAGATGTAATATTTGGAAACCCAAATAGGTTTGGGTCCCATCTTATAGAAAGAAGAATGAGATGCATGCATGTTATGCTGTGAATTTTAAACTTTTGTCTCCACACCAAATGTGTTCTACAGTGAATGGTGCAAGTGTGGGAGATATGTCCTAGCATGCCACAAGAAAAATATCTAAGACTAGGAAAAGGGTTTACTAATCTATTTGGGTTATGGTACCTCTTTCTTGGTTTGAGTGATACATGTTATGATGAAGAGTTTTGAAATTCTTTAATTTAAATTGGTTGCTTATTATTATCTAATGCAATGACTTTTGTTCTTAAAAACTCATTAGATTTTTTATAGCTTGAAACATCAAATTTTAAATAATGTTCACTACTATCTAACTGACATGAAAGAGTTTTTAAATCCTTACATATATTTTCTAATTCAATATATGATGTTTTAAGGAATCATGCTCATTAGTTAATTCAGAATGCTTTTGTTCAAAATAGTAAATTCATCTAACAAATCCATGTGATTGCTATCAAGAGTGGAATGATCTTTTCTTAAGCATTCATGCTCTTTCTGTATAATTAAAAAGTCAGATTTAAGGCTGGCATGTGATTTTATAAGCTTCCTATCTGTAGTATGAATTTTTTTAGAAACTTCAAATAATTAATCATAGGTAAGCTCACATACCTCCTCTTGATTAGAAAAATCATGATGATCTGACATTAACCATATGTTGGTTACCTCCTCTTCTATATTAATTTTAGAAGAGTCTGCCCAAAAAGCCTTTTGGATCATTTGCTTGCCCTTATTGAATTTAGGCTTTTTGTCACCCTTCACCTTGCTTGGGTGAGCTTTAAAAGTTGGCCAATCAGACTTCAGGTACCCTGGCTTCCTGCATTCAAAATATATAACATCAAAAGAATTTTTAGAATTTTTATCATTTTTACCTTTATTCCATTGCTAATGATATTTTTTATTTCTCTTTAAAAAGCTCTTGAATTGCCTAGTCATCAGTGCAATATCATCATCGTCTTGTCTCTAGAGGAGTCACTATCAGAATCATTAGCCTTGAAAGCTACTATTTTCTCCTTTTTCTTTTCTTCTGTATCAAGCTGCTTTTGAGTCGCTCATAAGCAATAAGTAACCTAAGTAAGTTATCAATGGAATAAACATTTAAATCATTGGATTTAGTAATGACAGTTATTTTCGCATCACAAGAAGAAGGTAAACTATGAAGAATTTTATTAACTTTTTTATAGTTTGTAAGTTCTTCTTCTAAGGCATCTAGAGATGTAACAATCTGAGTAAATCTAATATATAATTTAGAAATTAATTCACTAGATTTCGAGCAAAAAAATTTGTAATCATGAAGAAAAATGTTTAGCCTAGATTATTTGACTTCCTTTGTTCCTTCTGAAGTAATGCAAAGTTTGTCCCAAATCTCTTTATCAGATGAACAAGTGGAAACACACATATAATTTTTAGATTTTAAAGTACAAAAAAAATAGTTCAAACACATGGCATTCAGTTGTGGTAAACCTCTATCATAAGTAGTCCATTCAGCAAATGATATTTCAGTTTTAATGCTATTTACTAATCTAAAGGGTGTAAATAATCATTCTGAACTAGCATCCACATGTGATAATTAATTGATTGTAAAAAGGTGGACATGTGAGTTTTCCAAAAAAACAAAAGGAATATTACCAAATAAAGGTGGTCTAGTGATTGAATATCCTTCTGTGGTGTTACGATTATAAAAGTTAGCCATTGATCTTTTTTCAAAAGGTTTCTAAAAGCTTAATTCATGAATCCCGCTCGACACCACTTGAAAATTCGTGATGGTTGTGAAACCCTAAGGAACTAGCCCGAGGCTAACTAAGAGGGGGTAAATTGATTTTTTAAAATTTTCTTAAAGAAAAAAAGAAAACCATTTTGAAATCTTTTTAAATAATTTAAAACAAATAATTCTATCCCACAATGTATAATCATAACTAATTAAAATCAAAGTGTTTCACCCCAGAATAAATCACAGATAAAGATACATAAATTAAATGCAAAAAAGTAAACAAAAAGAACACACCAAAATTATAGTCGTTCGATCAACTTGACCTATGTCCACTCCCCGGAAACCTCCTTTCCAGGTATTACATTAAAAGTAGTGTCCCTCCTTTTGCCCTCTCAGCAAGGCAGAGAACCCCTTACAAAATCTTTTCACCGGACCCGGTGAAGTAGAGAACCTTGAATCCTTTTACTCCCTCCTGGAGTAGGGAGAGAACCTTGAAATATTTTTACTCCCTCCTGGAGTAGGAATAGAATCTTGGAATCCTTTTACTCTCTCTTGGAGTAGGCAGAGAACCTTGGAATCCTTTTACTCCCTCTTGGAGTAAGCAGAGAAACTTGAAATCCTTTTACTTCCTCCTATACTAGGCAGAGAATCTAGGAATCCTTTTTCACTCTCCAGATGAAGGTAGAGAACTTAGATATGATGCTGATGATTGTCTTCCACATAGCCACCAAGGAACCAAAATATAAACTTGAGGAAGATGATGGAGACCTTGCTTGGAGCAACCTTTGTGAACCCCTCACAAAACTCCCCCTCACAATAATATCTCTCTTTCTCCCAAGTTTTTTCTCACTCACTCTTCCTTCTCTAAGCTCTCTCTCAAGATAGGACACCAATAGAAGATCATCTCAAGTGAAAATACAATTGCTTTAATAGTGGGCTTTTAAAAAAACCCTAAATTTTCAACTTACCATCAATTATCATCTAGGACGATCGATAGATCATCCTGTATGATTAGTAAAAAATAGCCCTTTTAGCTAAGATGATCACTTTTACCATGTACAATCAGTTCTAGTATTTATACGAATTATCTATAACGATCCTACAATCATCCATGATAATTAGTTCAAGATATTATATTGATCATCCAGTACTACATGGGACGATGGGTGGTGATCTTCATATCATCCTGTAACCCTCTCGGGATATCCAGTATGATCTTCCTGGATTATTAGAATAAAATTATGATTTTCATCTTTGACGATAGGGGATGGTCTAACAAAATATAATAGATTGTCTAGTATGATCAATGCAGATCATCCAATATGATATGATTAATCAATTTTACCATAATTAGTCTCCTAATCATCAGATTAATTTAGGCATAATTTTCAATAATCATCCAGGATGATATCATCCTGTATGATTAAAACAAAATTTGAAAATTAAAATATTATCTAAATTGTGATTAGCAACTTTTTTTTACAATCTGAACTGTGATTCATGTTCAATCTTTAATTAATTAGTGTGATTTGTTAAGCAAACTTTTTTTAGGCAAAACCCACAAAGGGGCCTAGCGTTAATAAAAAAAATAGATTACAAGGTCCTTAAATGGAACCTTCAGCTCGCTACTGCTCAAAAGATCTATAAAACAAATTAAAAGAAAATCTAAAACTTGACTGCTCTGTTTTCTACAATTTATAAAATAACCTAATAACATTCTAAGTCTGTAAGAGAAAAGCACCCAAAAAAGGAAGAAAAAAGTCAACACTTTCAGCGCATCCTTCCTACCAAAATTATCCATTTATCCCCAAAATTCTCAATTCCTTCAATCTGCATGATAATCAATTTGTAAAACTAAAACATATATAACAGGATACATGCAAGATTATAACTAATCAAAATAAAAAACCAAAGGATATAAATACCTTTGATGTAATCCATCTGCAGCCTACCAGCTCTATAGAGCAACAAGTAATTAGCCATACTATAAACATCAACAAAATATAAAAGAACACTATTGAACGAATGATAAGTGCAAGAAATGCTAATAACTGAATGCAAAAATAAGTTAAGGTCAAAATGACAAAGTTTCAAAAACTAAAAGGAATTCAAAGTGTACTCCTTTGTGTGAGAAATTGTGATTTCACATAATAAACTGCCTAGGAAGCAAAATATGAAGAACCAAAATACTAGGAGACTGAATAATCCTCAAACAAGGCAGACCCCTGTATGGAAAAATGACATTGTATATGTCCTGCCACATTAAAAAAAGAAACAAAACAATAATAATATCCAAATGAATCAACCCAGCAAAAAGTAACTCCTGCCCATCATGGAGGAACCAACCCAAATATATATGAGCAGAACATAAAGGTAGCAGAAAGTAAAACCCCATAAAGATCCATCCATATAGGAATAAATAGAAATAAATAACCAACAAAACATACCAATTACCATAATACGAAAGAAGCAATAAAGAGTATATCTAAACTGAGAGATAGTGAGCACAAGCACCAAATAAAAATAAAACCGGCAAGAACCAAAAAGAAAAGAATTAAGAAACTCTAATATAAGGTATGCCTATAGAATCAAGCCTTGTTAAACCCAACAGTTTGGGGGAATAGAGGATCCCCCAAATTTCATAAAATTCAACAGATTACAACCCAATTCAGCTAAATAATATGTAGTAGCTTTTCCTTCCCTATATATATATGAGTTACAGAAAAATTAGTAAGATACAACCACAATTTAATCTCTCTAATAGTATATAAATAAGAATGATTAGCAATGCCATTTCTAGAAAGAAATTGGATAACAAGCTTAGCATCAATTTTAATCCAAATATTACTAATCTCAAAAAAAATGCATAATTGTAACCCGTACTTTAAAGCCTGAACTTCAGACAAAATCACAGTGGTAATATCAGAGGGACCCATAAAGGCAACAATAATATGGCCATTGAAGTCACGAATGATACCACCATAACCAGCATTCAACTTTTTGAACGCACCATCAGTATTAAGTTTATAACAACCAATACTAGGTTTAATCCATCTAACTAAAATGTCTTTAGAACTTGTTATTAGACCCTGGACCCAAAATACCAAATTGCTCTGCAATTTTAGAGGAGTTGTTAAAAAAAATCCAAATTAGTCAACTTAGCCAAAAATAATTGTCTCACTTTATCCTTAATCATGAGGGCAACGGATGAGGCTTTCATAATAATATTCTCATGTTTAGCCTCATTCATACTTTTCCCAAGAAACCAACAAATAATGGTGGGTAACAAATTTTTAATATGCCTCTTTATAGGAACCACCCACTCATGCATGATACTAATGATGCCATTATAGTTCTTACAAAATTTATTGGTAAACAAATTGTCAAAATAAAGCCAAAATTTTAGAGCAACGGGCCCATTAGCAAAAACATGATTCATATTCTCAATATAATAGTAGCATTGACATTTATAAACAATATAAAAACCTTTTTTTATCAAGATAGTGTCTACAAAGATATAATTATTGAAAATCCTCCACATTAATATAGAATAAGAAGTCAGGATACCTCTTTGCCAAATGGAAGATAAAATCTTAGAATCAAGTTGCACATTCCTAAAAGAATGCCACACCTCTTTGAACGCAGAGCTCCCATTGTTATATTTATAAAATAAAATAAAATCTTTATAATCAAGTTATAATGGCACTTTCAAGATGAGATTAATGACAAAATCAAGAACTATATCAGCAAGGTAATTCAAATTCCAAGTCCCATCATGAATAAAATTAGCAGTTTACAGGCACGGTTGGTATGATATTGAGTAAATTATTAATAGAAGAGAAACCAAGCTAGTTATCCTGCCAAAAAAAATGTCCTTGCACCTCAAACCCCATTGAATGAAATTTTTGGCAGAGCATTTAATTGAACAAAGCATTTTCCAATTGGAAGAATCCCCATTTTTGAAAAAGCAATTAAGAGGATATTTAACAACACAATATTTTGCATTCAGAAACTTTGACCAAAGGCTTTCTTAGACCTCAAATTAAACCCGAGTTTATATGAAAAAATAAGAGCCATGTCACTTAAATTCTTAAAACCCAACTTTCCTTCTTCTTGGACACCAGAGAATCTACCCCAAGAGGCCCATAAAATAGCAGATTTACTATCTTTGGCACCCCAACAAAATTTGTTAAAAATCCTTTCAATTCTAGTGCAAGTATTCTTAGTTGGAGATAAAGCGTGAGATAAATATATTGCAATAGAGAAAAGAACACTTTTAATTAAAACTAATCTTCTTCCAAAAGAGAGAAAATTAAAAGCCCAAGTAGAAAGTTTTTTATGAATATTAGAGAATATATCCCAAAATAAATGAGATCTCCTCCTACTTTTATAAAGAGGAGTACCTAAGTACTTAAGGGGTAATTTCTTATGTAAAAAACTATACTTGTCCTAAATAAAAGAGATTCTGGGTTGAGTTATGGATTTAGCAGTGATAAAGCAACTTTTCATAAGATTAAAAATTAAACCACTAGCCCTTTGAAAAAGAACAAGAAATTTAAAAAGGATTTTAAGCATCTTCTTGGAGCCATTAGTAAAAATAATAAAATCAACAGCAAAACTTAAATGAGACACCCAAAAACCACCAATAGTACGATACTGCAAGTTAGGGTGATTTCTAAAAAGTTCATTAAGATCTCTAGAAAGAAATTTAGTAGCTATAATAAACAAAACAAGATGTAAAGGATCCCCTTGTCTAAGGCCATGAGAAGAGTTAAAAAAAGCCATGATTCCTACCATTGATAATAACAAATAAAAATCAATGTTCAATATTATTCTTAGTGATCCTAATAAAGTATTTATTAAAATCAAAAGAATGAAGCATAATGTAAAAAAATTCCCAATTCATATTATCATAAACTTTGGTAAAAATCAATCTTTAAAATGACATTCCTACCCATAATTTTAGCTTCTAAATCATGCACAAGCCCCTAATCTAATAAAACATTACCAAAGATAGAACGACCTTTAGGAAAACCTATTTATTCAATAAAAATAATATTAGGAAGAATTAAAGCTAATATAAACATAATTAATTTGGCAATGAGCTTGTTGAAAAAATAGCACTGACTAATCGAGCAAAAATCACTCCAAAAGTTAGTACCCTCACTTTTGGGGATCAAAATAATAGTAGTAGAGGTAAAACATTTTGGGTAAGAATTACCTTTAAAGACATCAACAACAACATTAAGTAAATCCTCTTTGATGATATGCCAAGTTTTTTGAAAGCATTTAGTAGTTAAACCATCTATCCAGACCACAAAATCAATATTCATCTCTTTAATAACCAACTCAATCTCATTTTCAGACGAAATTTTAGTGAGCATAATGTTATCCTCTTCAAACACAAGTGATAGTATAAAAGAAAATTTCAAATCAAAAGCATAAATAAAGTTTTTGTTAAACACCTCCTTAAAATTCTTAACATGAGAATCATAAACCAAATCAGGAGACTCAAAATGTTGACCTTCAAG
Source organism: Dendrobium officinale (assembly GCA_019514585.1). Lineage (NCBI taxonomy): Eukaryota > Viridiplantae > Streptophyta > Magnoliopsida > Asparagales > Orchidaceae > Dendrobium > Dendrobium officinale. Next base: position 37,186,642 of record CM033697.1, on the reverse strand, counting down.
AGTGGAAATCTTATGAATATAACTAGTAACTTTTTATGGTTAGAAATATTGTGAAAAAAATTAGTGTTTCTATCTCCCTCGGCTAAAAACTTACACGCAATTTTTTTTTCAATATGCTTCTTCTTGATCTTGAATATTAACTAAGATGTCCTTGATTTTATTTAAAGAAGAAAGGTTTTGTGTAAAAGGAATATTCATATAAAATATTATCAGCTAAATCAACTTGCTTCTCAGCTTCCACAATATTAGTAAATAAATTCTTAAAAACATATTTATTCCACCAATTTATATTTTATTTTAGCCATTTGAGCTTAAGCCAAAGCCAAATCATATCAAAATAATTATTATTGGGAAACAACTGAGCATGGCAATTAGCTTCAACATTAGTAAGGAATAAATTATGCAAAAGCCACATATTTTGAAACCTAAAACTAGAAGTAGAATTATCCTTCATAGAAATGTTCAAAAGTAAAAGAGCATGATCAAAGAGGGTTCTAGACAAATGCTTAATATGGGTCTTTTGGTACTTAGAAATCAAACATTATTAAAATGAATATGATCTAAATGTTTCCTCATAGTAGCTTGATTCCATATAAAGCCATTACCAGAAAAACCAATATCATTTAAATTAGAAGCTAATAATGTATCATTAAAATTCTCCATGGCTTGGTTATTTTGTAGTTTCCCCCCAATTCTCTCAGAAATATTAGTGATAGTATTGAAGTCACCACCAACCATCCACAGTTCAAAATTATTAGAAGAAAAATCCATAATTTCATTCATCAAATCCTTCTTTCAAATCTAAAACAAAAAGCATACACAAAAGAAGCAATCAAGAAAATTGATATTAGTGTGCACAATTTGAGGAAAATCATTAAGAATGTTTAAAGTAACCCAATATTTCCAGAAAATCCAAAATTTTTTGGTACAACTACTAATAGAGCAATCAAACCCAAGTTTAGTATGCATAGAAATAATCTTGGAAGCTGGAATTAAAGGTTCAAGTAAAACCAAAACATTAAAATTATAAATCCTACATAAGTTTTTAACCCTGTCCCAATAAGGATGGTTTCCCATGCCTCTTGTATTCCAAATGAGAGCTTTAACCATTGGCAAAAGAATTATAAGAAGATCAGGTAACTCTAAAAGTTTGACATTCAGAGAGTTTATTGCTTTTAGATTTCTTCTTCCCCACTTTAGTATAACCCTCATCCACCTTATTGGAATTTGAAGGAGTAGACAATATAGAGACATCATTCATACCTATAGATTTCCCTAATAAAGCAGCATCTTTGTTAGAAATAATTTCTCCTTTCTCTCTGTGCTCCTCCTCATCTCCTTCCTCATTCTCTACTTATTCACCATTGCTGACATTTCACATTGATTATGCATTACATTTTCATCACAATTAACATTGGAAGAATCAATATCTCTATTTCCATTTTGGAGTGAATCCTTCATACGCAATCTTCTAGAATCCAAAAATTCATCTTCTATGTCTTGACCAAATAATCCATCCTTTGGGGCCACAAGATGAGATTCTCTTAAAGAATTATTTCCATCATTAGTTTCCTCCTCAATATTAGGAATATCTGTAGGTATTGTAACAATGTTGTCGTGATCAACCATATTATCATTGTTCACTCCTAAAGGGATATGAATCTCATGATCAATACCATCATTCTTACCAAAATGATCCACATTTTTTCCTCTTTTCTCCCTGTTAAACTTTAAAAAGTGTAATTTTAAAAATTTATTAATTTTCTTTGGGAAATATTTAATTTTTGGAATTTTTAGTTTTGAAATCAAATTCATCTTTATGAATAATATATAGCCTCAAGAGGTGAACATATCATTCCCTAATGGGTTTAATTACAAAACTTTGAATTTATTCTAATTATCATAGTTAAACTCGGGAAAGAATTACATATGACCCCGAAGGGTCAAAATAAAATTTAATCAAGTATTTGACTATAATGATCTGAATAAAAGATCATTAATTTCATAATCAAGCTTATTATAATAGAATGATATATCTTCCCAAGGAAAGGAAATATTATCTACAATCAATCAATTGAAAATGACGATAATGATTGTCATGTTTAATTTTCTTAAAGATAATTAATTGAAGTTTTGAAAATAGATTTTGAATAATTAGATCTAGGTTTCTAAATCTTTTATGAGCATAAACCCTCGTAGTTAATTATATTATAGGGAAACTGGAGTATTCCTATTAATACTCTCAATTAAAATAGTGGTAAAAAATTTATTTAAGAATCAAATATCGATATCAAAGGAGATAAGGATTGAAATTTTCAAGTAGGATTGGATCAAAGTTAAGCACTTATTTCTAAAATCAAAAGAGGAAGGGTAGGAGGAACCCAGGATTTTAAAACAATTTAGAAGTGCCCCACTCTAACCTAAGTGTTGGGCTTGAATTTGATTGAAAGAGATTTAAGTTTGAATGGTTAAATTTATTAGATAGTTGGGATTATATTCACAAAGGTTGAGGTCTTATAGCCCGAGCATGCTTAAGAACCTAAGTCTACATTGGGTACTAAAAATTAATGACCCGAACCTAGCTAATACAATGCAAATTTGGACTTACCCTGACCTGGATTGGAGAGCAAACTAACCACCTAAGCACTTCAAAACCATGAGTTTTGTCTTTTATGTAAGAGTGATAAAGCTATTGTTTAAAGTTAAGTTTGAGGAATCAGGGCCGATACCTAGAGCAGATCCTAATTTGGCCCCTTAATATATATTGGGTTATATGAAACATGAAATAAAATATAATTAAATTTTAGACACTTTTAAGTTTGTATCTAATGCAATGCATGCAAATTGACTCGATAAATATTTGAAATTTGAATGAATCAATTTTAAAAAGGCTTAAAAGTATATTTTATCCTAGAAGAATGCATAGATTCCCCTTGAAAAATTTACACCCTCATAGGTCAGGTGGTCTACCAGAACACGTAGGCGGGGATGTGTCTAACAAGTGGAAAGAAAATGTAATGAATATGCATATGAGAACTCCTGATGATCCTGAGCTTACTTCTTAAAATGTTAGAATTTTTATGTGAGCTTAAATTTTTTAAATTTAATTGAAATAGAAAAAGTTTTAACGATCCCTCGTAAGCCTTTGATTGAGTTCAAGGCTAAAACAAAATTGACATACAAAATGCACAAAAAAACTACTAAAAGTAGGCAATCCTAATCATAATCAACATCAAACATTAATCAATTCAATTAATAAATGAATAAATTAAAACTTAATCTTCAAATATATATGCAAATGCCTTTTAATATTACAAACTCATGTTTTGTGAGAAAAGTAAAGTGGTCGGGTACCACTAAAAATAAGCCTGGATTTCTAATCCTAAGACTCAGTGACTTTGAGAGTGGTTCTTCTCATTATTCACTTCTTTGTCCTTCTACAACCCCTTAGATCGTCGGGTCCCGATATCCGAAAGAAAAGAAACTCTCCCTTGGAAGGGATGTTATCTTTTCTCTTTGAATATTTTGAAATCATCATAATTTGGTTCTCCAAATGGAGAGGGACTCTCACCTGAGGGATATCCAATCCTCTTTGGATTCCAAATTAGATGTCTAATCCCATTCTCAAAGCACTTTTGATATTTATAACTCAAATATTTAAATTATATATGAATATAAAAGGAAAAATCTAGACTCAACAACCTATAGGTTTATCTTAAGTAGTTATAATCAAATCATCTCAAGCACTTAATATATATATCAAAAAACTAAATGATCAAATTCATAGCCATACCTAACCATGCTCTTTTAATTTAAAGGGGGACTCAGCATTTCTGAAGCATCTATATAAAATATTTGTCAATTTAAAGCTTAATTTTATACCCCCTTTATTTTAATTATCCTCTATGAGCATGGCCACCTGCATAAGATTGAATTAGCATAAATCATCCCTAACCTAGGGGTAGATCTAATGTACAATCAATCACTTCATAGATTATAAAAATTAAGTAAATAATCAATCAATTTAAGCTAGCAAATAATATGCAATGAAAGCTTAAAAAATCTGGCACACAGTAGAAAAGTAAACATTAGCCTAACCTAGATCTTGAAGTAGTGTCCTAGCAAACCATCTAAAGTGTGTGAGGTAGGTTGTGTGATTTAGATATGTCTTATGTAAAGTAATTAGTTATAGTTGCTCGATTTTCTGGTTGGTTGAAAGGCTTAAGGAAATATTTAATCAAAGTTTAAATATTAATAAATTAAGATTATTTTTAATATATATTTTAAAGGTTGAGTGATTACTACCTTTATTATATTAGGGTCATGAAATTTATTTCACCTTCCTTGGGGGGCTAAGTTAATAGCCTCGTAGGCCCGGGTTACCTAGTAGTAATCAATATAATTAAGTATTTTGATTTGATTAAAGTTCAAAAATTGATAAATTTTAATTAAGGTTGGCTGATTACTTATTTTAAAGTTTGATTAATATTTTTTGAATTTTTAAATCAATTATTGAATTTTTTTGAAACTATTTGAGTTATTAAAATGCATTTAATTAAAGGGGTCAAATTTTAACTTTTTTATTAAGCTTAAATTTTGGAAAGTGTGTATTTTTTATAAAATATTAGACCTTAAGATGATCAGTAGTTGGACACTAGTTATGAAGGTTTGAAGTTTTGACTTGATTTTGACTTAAGTTTGACCAAATAGTTAACTTTTTAACTTTAACTAATTTTTAAGGATTTGATATTTTTAATAAATATTAAATTTTAATTTGACTTAAATGCCTTTGAGTTTTCTCAATTTAGAATTTTCTAGAATTAGTTATTATGTTTCAAAATTTGAGTATTTATTGAATTTATTTAAATGGTTTAATAAAGGGGCTTTTATTAATTTTGCTCCAAATGAACTTTACACTCCTTGAAATCAACTCCAAAGGTCAAGAATAATGTAAGGAGAAATTTCCCAGTGTTTAAAAATTTTGTGGAATTTTTAATTATTTTTAAATAATTAAATTAATTAAATATTAATTTTTTATTAAAATTAAATAAAACTTAATTATATAATCAAATTAAAGGGTTTTATTTTTCTAAAGGTAAGGTTTCAATTTTGGTCTGTTTGAGATATTATATGTATTTTTTTGAATTAATTTTGATTTATTAAAAAAAAGTTAATTTTTTAATGTCTAATTAAAGAATTCATTAAATAATTAACTTAATAATTTTTTAAATCAGTGAATATTCTTCTATGGGTTGTATATATCACTAAGTTCAAGTGTTCAAAGTTTTAAGTCAAAAAAATGTATATCCTAATTTTTAAAATTAATATAAGTTTTTTAGCCTGAGGTCTTTAATTATTATCCTTAATGGTGCCACTAAGTTACGTATATTTGAAATAGGTTTTACTACCCCTTGACATATATATATGCATGCACATATATACATTACAATCCAATCCAAGACTTAGAAGAACCTTAAAGCTTGATGAGTGTGTGCACCCTAAGCATGCAAATCAAGTTAAAACTTAATTAATTGAAAGATTAATTAATGAACAATTAAAAAGTTTATTATTCATTGATTAATCATCACTCTTCATAAATTATATTCAATCATGCTCAATCTAGGTTTAAAGTTTCAAGGGATCTCTCAAAATTCAAAGATTTAATAAATATATATTTTTAAAAAAAAAATTTTAAAACATATATGTATAAACCTATATATAAGAATATAAGTTTTAAAATAAATAATTTTTTTAAAGACTTGAGAGATTCTTTGATTATTTAAAATTATTTAATAATAAATTTTTATTTTTTAAAATATTGAATAAAATATTAATTAAATATTAGATTATTCAAATAATTCAAATTATTAAAAATAAATTATGTTTTAAATTTTAATTTAAATTAAAATATTAAAAATTATGAAAATTTGGATATATTAATTGTATTTTTTATATGAATTTTATTTGAATTTTCAAAGTTTAAGGCAATTAAATGTATTTAAAATAATTCAAAATTAATTAAAATTAAAAATAATTCTTAAATTGAGTTAAAATAAATCTTAATGGTTTCTAAAAATTTAAATTGTTAATTTATTTAAATTCAACTTTAAATAAATAAAAATTAAATATTTAAATAAGTAAAAAATTAAAATATAAAATATATCTTAAATCAAATTTAATTTGAAATTAATATACAGTAAATTATTTCTTTAATTATTTGAATTATTTTAAATTAAATTTATAATTTTTTAAAAATACTAAATATTTAATTAATTAATTAGTTAATTAGTTAATTAAATAGTAATTAATTTCTTAAATATTTAAATAATATAAATTACTTAAAATTATATTAAGTATTTTGAATTAAATTTATTTTTTTTTAAAAAATATTCAAAATATGTTTAATAATTTAATTAAAAAAATTTAAAACTAATTTTGAATTTTAATTAATTAAGTTAATATTAATCTTTAATATTAATTTTAAATTAATCAAATATTATAATATTAAAATAATTAAGAATATTCAATGAGAATATCTAAAATTTTAATCAAATTTTAATATAAAAATATTTTCAAAAGAATCAGCAAATATTTAAGGTATTTTAAAATGAAAATTATTTTTTTGAAAAATTTTTAAATTAATTTTTAATTGAATATTAATTAAATATTTAAAATTAAGTGTTTTTTTTAAAATTACACAAAATATTTTAAATATTTTTAAAAGGTCTTAATTTTAAATTAATGAACTCAATTTTTTGAAAATTTTAATATAAATTATTAATTTTTTATTTAAAAATATTTTTGATAATTTTTTTAAGAAATTTAAGTTTTAAATAATTTAAAATTGAATTTAAAACCTATTTAATGTTTTTGGCGGTGCTGGTGCCATGTGGCAGCTCTATATTCATCCATTTAAAAGGCAACCAATGGTTGTCGGTGGCGGCATTATATGCTCATGATTGCGCCACCAGCAATCATCGACATTTAATGTGCGGAGTCCACACAACATCAACTTAACCTAGTCAACAGTTGCGCTGGACTACTCGATTATTTGCTCTTTTTATCGAATGGCTCTGATCGAGCTTAACGATTAATTCCACAAAACAACGGACCGCAGAGTTTATCCAGAGGGTTATATGACTCGATCTGGATCGTTGATCGCATAATCAATGGTCTAAAACTCTTCTAATTCATGTATTCAATGAAACGAGACCTTAAGGCAAAAAGGCCTTGTTCTCGATAACGGCTCAATAATTTTGAATTAAATTTTAAATCTAGAAAGTAGGGATGAAGAGCATTCATGGGGAATGATTCTTACTATTTTAAAAGAACTTACTAAAAAGTTAATTTGAACTATGTGCCCTAATTTAAGGTTTGAGTTTATACCTAATCCATTCAATGGATTCAAGAGTTTAAGGATTATCTTAACTTGTTGATTGTCCACACATGATTCTCCTTCAGAAACTGCGGTCTAAAACACATCGGATTGAGCTATAGATGCCTTGGACAAAACTTGAATGGGGTGGCTAGAGGGTGGTTGCTGGCAACCTTTGACCGACTGGATTATGCCTAGGAGGTGTATAGGAAGAAGTAGGGAGCTCAAATGAAATGAGTATTTGGTCTGAGAAGCTTGAGTGGAGAGTTAGAGCTGCTTGAAGGAATAATCTTGATTTGAGTGATTTTTGGCCAATTCAAACGTCCTTGCTCAATAGGGGTGGCTTTGATTTGTTTGGAGGCTTTCCCTGATGGCTGCCACATGTTCCAAAGCAGTTAGAGTAGCAGGGAATTAAAGAACCACAAGAACAATGACTTGGAAAGCTTGGTTTATCCTTTGGTGACCATGTTGGATGACTTAATAGGATTAGAATTAATCTAGGGTTTAAACCTAGCTTAAGAATATTCTAGAAAGTGATTAACACTTCTGGAATGATTTGGAATGGATGGGGTTAGCTTAAGCATAGAGACTTGACCATTTTAAGAGGTTTTAATGAAATGTTGACTAGTTTGATAAGTCAACAGTCACATTGACTGCCAAGGTGGCATGGGAAACTGTAAATGACTGTTTGAATGAAGTCCTAATGGCTTGATTGAAGATGCATATATATTTTACTAAGAGTAGGAGAATTTGACCAAAACCCATATGTTGACTTAAACTTGACTTGGGTTTGATCAATCAATGATTAAGACATATTTTGATCATGAATTTGAATTGATTTAAAGGGTGGATAGCTTGATAGGAGTTTGATTGGATGTATGGATTGATTTGACCAAGATATGTAAGTTTAACCAAGTTTAGGGCATTAACTTGGTCATACCCACACTGGTATGACTCATGCAAGATTTGAATAGGTTTAAGGTATACTATTAAATGGTCTTTGAAGGTTTGAAACTTTGCTTGAATTGAATTTGAGTGTGTATAGTGAATGGAACTTATATTGACTGGATTTGACCAAAAATAAATCTGATTGACCAAGTCAACTAATGACTAGCTTAGGGTGTCCAGTCAGGTCCACATCATTAGGGGGAGTGATAAAGGGGTTTTGAGTGGATTTGACATTGATTTAAGGCTTGACTTGATATAAAAAAGCTTAAGAGTTGATCTTGTCAACCTAGGTTGACTTTATAAACTAGGTTGACCAAGAGCCAAGGTTTAGACTTGACATGTTTGAAATGATGTTTGGGGACCAATGGAGGTGATCCCAAGGTTTGGAGAGCTCAATTAGATCAAATCACATGTATGGATCCTTAAGGAGCCTTTAGGTCAACCTAGGTTGACTTGGTCAACCAGGTTGACTTAGGGTATGGGATTGGGTATAATAGGTTTGGTTTGACATTTGAAACTTGCTGGAAGTGGTTGCATTCAATTTGGATATCATTTGGTCTAGAGTCACTATTCACACCCCTAAGGAGTATTTGGTCATTTTGGGCCCTAGTCAAGTGGGGGTCAAAGTGGGTTAATCAAAATATAGTTTATCACTCAACATGACATAATCAAGGGTCCATAAGTGATCAAAGAGCTTGGAGAAGGCTCCAAGGTCAAATTCCATTGAGAGAAAGGTCTAGTGGCATAGGCCGTAAATATTTAAAGGTTTTACAGCCTTTAGATTTCAATCCAATTTTTGGGATTAAAGGTCTTATATTGAGATCAAATTTGGAGGGTTGTCTCTAGAGACATGTCCTATAAATATGTAATTGATAGAATCTGAATCAGAGGTCATTTGACTGAGTTTTGAAGTGTTCGAAAAATCCATGGAAAAGGCATTCAAGACCATAGCCTTTGGATTTGGGTTTTGGATTTAGATGCTTGAATTTGAATTACCCATATCATTGATAATCATCTGAATGATTGTTAGTAATTGTAATAGGATTGAAGTTTGATCAAAGGGAAAATCAAGGTTTGAACTAGAACTGAGATCAAGATAGGTTTAAAGTCTGGGTAGGTTAGAAGTCTAGATTTAATTCAAGTTTGAATTGAATTGAGATATGGATTGGCTTGGATTTAGATTGATCTAAGATCAAGATTGATCCTAGAGTTTGGGTAGATTTAAGGTCTGGATTGATATATGGTCTAGGTAGATCCTAGGGTTCAGAGTCTAGGATGATTCTAGAGTCTAAGAAGTCCTAGGGTCTGGGGTCTAGAAGAATCCTAGGAACTAGATAGATCCTATGATCTGTATTTGTTTGGAAGAATTCTAAGGTCTGGATTAATCTAAGATCTAGATAGATCCTAGGGTCTGGATTAATCTAATCAATGCATGATAGATCCTAAGGTCTGGATTGATTTGGAAGAATATTTACTAATCAGTGCATGTCACCTTAAGTGCTTAATCCCCATTAATCTTGATAGCCATGAAAATAAGATTTGGTGCAATATATTTCCTTTTGAAGCACAGTCATTTTAGGAAAATCATTTATTAATAATATGAATGTTAATATAAGAATAGAACCCTAAAAATACAACCACTTAATTTTTTTTGAGGAAAATATATCCGAATTTAAATCGCATATTTCTCATCCAAAATAAAAAATTATCTCCAACTAAAAAGCAAACTAATAATTGATTCATATACTATTTTCACTAAAATTCGAAGTTCAAACAACAACAAAAATAATCTTCTAGATGTGATGACAAACCATTGTTTGTTAAGTGTCCCTTGTGTATTTAATTATAAGATCATTTATTTGCCTATGACATCTCATAATGAACCACTCATTTAAGTTTTGTTTGGGATAGCTTCCGTACTGCTTTGTAAAGCAACGTCTTAGTACATAAATTGGGTTCAAAAAAGTTTTGTACTAAAAAACTAATTTAAAAAATAAGAAGAAAGATATCCCAAACAAACCCGTAGACATTATATTTTAATTACATGCAACACATTTTAAACATCTCTTATAATATCTCTAAACCACCACCCATCTCAAATATTCATTCTTACAGATTTTGCACTCTATTTGACGATCATGATTTTAATAATATTTTTTTTGTACTTTCAAAAATCTCTTATGATACTCTTTTCAATGAATTACTTGATGAGCTTGGCTTTCCTATAAATGATGTTATATCTTTTTACTCGAACACATTTCTTATGACCTTTGCTTAGTAATAATAATAATAATAACCGTAACCAAAATTAGGTACAAGTGGCATACTATGTAGATAGATATAAATGATCAAATAATAGCATAAAATAAGAATTAGTCCTTTTTTTAATCTGTTTAATTTGAGATACTCTGATAATTACATGAACTAGTACACTTATATATATGGATGATTCATTTTTTGAGATCATCTAATCTAATGCATCACATTGATTGCTTATACTAATTATTTCATTACTAGCACAAAATTTTCAGTCTTCACTTTTATATGTTAATACCATTTGACATAAATAATTAGACATATACAGTGACGGAGCCAAAATTGTGAGAGAAAAAATCATTAATTTAAAAAATAAAACACAATATTTTTCATCCAAACTTTATATCAACATTAACGATTTCAAAGTTTTTTAAAGACATCATTTTAAAAGAATAGATTATATAGTAAAATAAACTTATAGTGAAGAAGCACATATTGCCTGCAATTTATGAGTCTTTATAGTTTAAAATCACTGTACAATCATTTTATTATTAATGCTATTAAAATTATTTTTTTTAATATAAATAATCAGACAATTATTCATCCAAGAGTCTCTCATACGATTGCATAAATAATTCTTTACAATTAAAGAATATCACCAATTTAGCATTACAAGATTTCATATAGATGATAAAATTATCAAGTTAATTGTCTAATATAATGAGATATATATTTGAAAAGTCCGATGAATAAAATTTGATAAGGCATATCAATCTTCTTTATCAAAAGCTAAAAATAAATTACACAAATTCAAGCATTCCACACACATAAATAGCTCTGTATTTATTTCATCATATCATTGATGAGCACTTGAAATTGCATATCTATGATAGCATAAAATAGTTCAATTAAATAATGATGTATACTTATGGTTGCTTGAACATTTTGCTTAGTCTTTCCTCACATCACAAAATTATCATTCATATTTGAAGCAAATATATTATTTTCCTCACAAAATATACATACCTTCTCTATTTGTTGTCCTAACATTCCCCATCATTCCAAGGCCTTAAAACCCTTCTTCCTCATAAAATTGAAAAAAAAAAAATCATCCAGGAAAAAAAAAAACTGCTCTATAAATTTTCAAAAACAAAAACTTCCTCCACACTTAACCAATTGATCTAAAAAACATCTAATTTTCTAAAATCCAAAACCCTAATCCAAAGGTCCTATCCCCTTCCAAGTTAAAGAAACCATAGTAAGGAAGAAATAGTCTAAATCAGCCAGCTAATCCCAGCTCTTTGTCAATCTCCTCTACCCTTCCCATCATCCTTCACCGTTCTATCATTTTTTTTCACCAACGTTACAAACATTTTCACCACATCCCCATCAATTAAACAAGATCATTGGTCTAGCAGGACAAAAGACGATGATGAAACTCTGAAGTACTAAGAGCTGAAGACCAGGTTGCAGGCTCAATGAACTGTGTGCACTACGAGCTAAAGACCAGGTTAAACAATTTTGCTCATATTGTTTTCTCAACTGTATTGTTCTTTAATCTGCGTTGAAAAGTACAAACTGAGAAATTCAATTTCACTATAATCGATCCTATAAATGATTAAGCAGACTTTATTCAATCGAAAATAAATAGAGAGTAGAACTGCCTGCAATTAGATCACAAACTCAACTCTATTCCCTTGAGTCCTGTAGAAGTAATAATAATTGGTGATTACCAATAATATACAGCAGCATTACGTTTTCCAGTGATTTTGTTCCGAAAAATAAGAATAGTTCAGCTTGTCTGAAATCATAGCAAGGAAAACAAAATTTATCTCAAACAATATTGACAGTGAAAGAGGCGTAAGGATAAGACTCCGCTTCAACTCCTATGCCAGCCACAACAGCAGCGTCATCATCAGATTTCCAGTAAATGCTGCAAGATAATCAAGGAGTGATATTAGCATCTGGCTAAGAAAGCAACGCATACATGCAACTTCTAACTTACAGAGCAAACAGGAGTCCCATGCAACCGATCATCATCATCATTGGACTTCTCCAAAATATATGAGGATGGCTTTATGAATTCGTTTCATTTGTTTTTCATAAGTTGTTGATCAATGAATTGAATATCTTCTTACAAAGCATTTTGAACTTCTATCCTTATTATCATAAGTCTATCATTTGTCCTCCCTACTATAAAAACTTGTCTTTATATTAGAAAAAAAAAACAGGCTAATGTAGGTTTCGAATGAACCAACCATTATTAGTTTTGCCTTTAAATTGTAAGAGGAAAAGAGGGGGCCTAAGTGAGCTAGAGGTAAAAAGATAGAGAGAGAGATCAGGCAAGCCACCAAATAAGAGATCGGGCAAGCCACAAAATAAGAGAAAGAGCTAGATCAAGGGACTGATAAGCCACCAATCGATTGAGATGAGGAAAAAGGAAGAAGGGAAGCTGAAGTTAAGTGAGGGATACCAAAAGCAAGCACTTGAGAGTGGAAGGGAGATCAAGAGTTGGCAAATGAGACAAAGAACAAGCGAGCGGTTGATATCAAGTGGTTGACGGCAAGCAAGGTAAGCCTTTACTATTAAATGAAAAATTGTTTAAGAAAATTTTTTATTTAAAATAATAATAACTCAAGTAAACATTAGACTTTAATTTTCAGATAAATACTAAAATTTTAAAAAGTTATGAGAGACAAAGAATGCACTTAAGTTGTGGCTTTGTAGCTTTGTGGCTGGCAGGTAGAAGAGATCTAAGGAGTTCAGCCACAAGAAGATTCGATCGAGTGTATATCGGGCTTGGATGTGTGGAATCAGCACAAGGAAAGATCATCGTCTGCGTGCTAGAGGTTGGCTTCGGCGCAGTGGCCGAGATGGAAGCTGGGTTTGTGGATTTCAGTGGATTGATGAGACTCTAATGTGAGGTAGGGAGAGGAGGTAGACTTGAGCTGGTTTAAAATTGCACAATAAGAGGTGCACCTTAGTGCAATTTCACCTGTTTGAGCCTCAAAGATTACATCTTCCTCCTAGGTATGCTGCGCGCCTCGCCTCATTTCTACGAGGCAGAATGCCTCTTAAAATTAAAAAAAAAAAAAAACACTAAACCTAATATTTAGACATTTGATGCTTAGACTTTACCCTTATTTTGAAGTCGTGCCCTACTTCATTTCGAAGGCGTTCGCTGCATCAAAATCAACTTTTTTGCCTCTTGCTTCGACTTCAACGTCGACTTGGCTTCCTTGACTTCAACTTCACTTCCTCGAAGTCATCTTCTTCTTCATGTTCTTCGACCACGTGCCTTCGACCGTGAGTTGGACTGCGACTTCGACTGCTTTGACATCAACCGCGCCTTCTTCTTTTTCCTGCGACTCGTTTTTCTTCTGTGCATCCCTCCTTGACTCTTTAGCTCCCCGCCTTCCTCTTCTTCTTCGCGGTTGGAGTTCGACATAAGCACAGAGGGAGTTCGGCTGGAGTTCGACACCGTAAGAAAAATTTAATTTGGGTTTTGGCTATGTTCACTCTGGATTCCAAATGTGGTCAACATATATACATCTAGAGGTTTAGAATATCTTTTTTGTATACATTCTATGTTGCATTTTTATTCTCTTAGTGGTATTCCCATATCCCATTTAAGCTTTGTAGATGATTTCATAATATTTTTTCTAATGGTTCTTTGATTAGTGTTAAAATACTTATAAATTTTTTGAATACAAAGTCTCTTGTACACCATCATAGCCATTAGACCTTTAGTACAAGTTTTAAGGATTGTGGATGCAGAGAAGAAGCCAATTATGGGTTTCATCTATAATGCTATAAATAAAGCTAAAGAAATGATTGTCTGCAACTTAAGGGGTGAAGAGGAAAGCTATAGGAAAATTTGAAATATTATTGATAATATATGGGAGCTACAGCTTCACTGACACTTGCATGCAGTAAACTATTACTTAAACCCTCAATATCAATATGCAGAGAATAGGTCTACAAATTCAAAAATAAAGTTGGGATTATATCATTGCATAGATCAACTGATAGGTGATGCCACTGAAAGACCAAATGCTGACATGCAATTAGTATCTTTTAAGTATAAAGAAAAAAAAATTTATTACAACAAGAAAATGACACTATTTCAAAACGATCTTTAGGTAATTTCATTTGTTGTTTTAATCATTTGATTAAAATTTATTCTTTGAGCATTGACTATACTCATTTACGTAAATCTTAGTTGAGTGGTGGATTCAATTTGGTGATAGCACTCAAGAATTGCAACATTGTTGTGAAAGTTTTGTGATTAACATGTTCTTCATATGGCTGTGAACAGAATTGGAGTACCTACAACCAATTGCATACAAAGAGGAGAAATCGTTTGTCAACATTGAGGATGAATTCACTAGTGTACATTATATACAATAGGAGACTCAAAGACAGAAACTTGAAAAAAAAATGTTAAAGGATGACGAAGATCATTTGCTTTGTAAGGATATGACATCAGATGATGAATAGTTTGTAGATGGTGAAGTAGAAGTGATGTTGTCTGAATTACGAGATGAAGACTTAAATGTTAATTTCTTTGAACTATATTTTATGTTGTCTAATTATTGTGATGTTTGGATTTTACTTTAATTTCATACAACTTATTACTTGACACCTCATCTTGTATTTTTTATATTTTATATTATTAGATTACTCATTAGTATATAAAAAATTTATCATTTTATCTTTACGCAATTTTTTTATTTTGAGGATTACGCCTAGCCTCACGAAAGAAAAACGCCTCAAAACCCGATTACGCAATTTTAAACCTTGGACCAGAGGATGTAGAAGGCTGGATGGGAGGAATATGATGGAGGGAGGTAGAGACTTGCAGCTGGATTCAATTAGAGGGGATCGAATGGAGTTTGGCTGGTGTTCATGTATGCAAAAGAAGTGAATGAAGCCTTGCTCTTCTTCATTTTATCAACACGAATAGGGGGCTGAAGCTCAAGGCGCGGAATGGGCTATTGTAGCGCGTTCAGAAACGAGGTTGAACTACAGGAGATGGCCACTGTAGTGACGGCAGATTCCACAGGTATGCATTTTTTTATTTGGCCATTTTTTGTCTGCTATAGAGGTCAATACTAATATAAACATTTTATATTTCTTATAATTTAATGATATACTAATTATTAATTTAAATTTTAAAATTAATTAAATATATATATATATATATATATATATATATTAATTAAAATAAGTTGCAAGTGTCTGCTAAATTGATATTATGTATAGTTTAATTATACTTTTTATAATATTATTTAGTTATATTTTAAGAGCTCATTAGATAGCTCAAAAATACTCATTAGATGTATTCGTGAACGAACTTATTTGATAGTTCAAAAACCCTTGTTAGATATGTTTATGAATAGACTCGTTTGACAACTTAAAAACACTCGCTAGATATGTTTGTAAATGAGCACATTTGGTAGTACTAAAATGGTCACTAGAAATATTTACAAACAAGCTTGATGTAATTACTTGTTAGTAGGCTCGATGGGACTCGTTTGTTAAGCTAATGGAAATCTTGAAGAAGAGCTCATACCTCGATAAGACTCATTTGTTTAAAGCTCGATGAGCACAAAATAAAACAAACATGAATCAACTACAAATCAGACATGAACATCCATTAAATTAAATGAGCCAAGTTTGACACGAATAAAAAAGTTGGAATCGAGTTTGAACAAGTTGATAATAAGTGAACTCAAATATAAACAAGCATCTGCTGATGGGGACATCAGTTGGAAAGTCTACCGTCAACGTGGCCGTAAATCAACGGACATGATTTACCCGATGTACTTTTGATTTTATTATTGTCTACTTATTGATGTAATCTTTTTATTTCAGCATTTTCCGTTTTACCCTTACTTGAGGGATTGAGTCTTGTAGCCCATTGAGGGTATTTGAGTCTTTTTGCTTTAAGTCATTGTATGAGGCTATTTATAGCCTTCATCTTATTATTTTGAAGTAATGAATGATTATTATGAGAAATTTCTTGCCCTTATGTGTTGAGAGTGTTTGAGAGTTCTTGGAGAGAACTTTGGAGAAATCCCTAGGAGAGGGAGATCGGATCACCCACCAACCTTGGAGACGAACGGGTTCGTGGTCTTTCCTTATCTTTGTCTTTCCTCCTTCCACCACCATCACCGGACATCTTTACAACCAAACCCTTCTCCATCTCCAAGCCATCGTCTCCTCCCAATCGAACTTCCCCCCACCTTCTCCACCATAAGCCGCCGGTCACCTCACCCGACCCCTCCTCCTCCCTCAACCTCACGGCCCAAGCACACACCTGGTCTTCCCATATCGCCGGCCCTAACCCCCCTAGCCGTCGGCCCCCCACTTCCCCTTTCCTATTAAAATCCTTACCTAATTTGGGTGATTTACTTTTGGACAGAGTTTCAAAATTCAAATCCAACCAATTTGAATTTGAAATCTTTCCTAATTTGTCATTCTATTTTTTGGAAAGTTTTAAATGAATTCTATTTGAATTTCAAATTCAAATTGGATTTAAATACTTCTTTCCTAAATCCCAAATTAAGTAAACCAATTGATTACACTAGACCCATATCTCCCCTATGGATGCCGCCGGCCTCACCCCATCCTTCTTGGCTATAATTAAACTTATTTCCTAATCCGCCACTTTTGCTTTTGGGAAATAATTTCAAATCCCCATCATTACTCCTAGCCGAAATTCCCTATGCCAATTTACTGTTTTATTTCCTAAATCTGGAATTTGAAATAGGAAGTAAAACTTTCCCCCTAACTCGCACCCCCCCCCCCCCCCCCCACCCCCCCCTCTTATGCTTGCCTCCCTCTCTCTCACATTTATGCCATGCTTGAACCGGTGCTAGAGTTCTCCTTCCAATTTCCTTTACTCCTAAGCATAGAAATCTGAAAGTCTTCTCAGATTTTGGTCCCAAAATCTGAAATTCTTTTCAGGATTTTGGAAGAAGACTTGGGACTTAAACTCTCTCCACTTATAAGAGAAAGTTCTTTCCTTTTGCTACCATCCGAGAGGTGTATCAAGACGATTCTCCGCAAAGATTTTGGTCCCAAAATCTGAAATTCTTTTCAGGATTTTTGAAGAAGACTTGGGACTTAACCTCTCTCCAGTTATAAGAGAAAATTCTTTCTTTTTGCTACCATCCGAGAGGTGTATCAAAACGATTCTACGCAAAGGTGTATCAAGACGATTCTCCGCAAAGTGATGTTCTTCATTGATTCGTGTATTTTCATATTCTACTACTTCGTAGAGAGATTTTGTTCAAACAAGAGATTTTGTTTCACTGTCGCCATCCATTAGTAACGTAGGATTGTTACTTCTTTTGCTTTTAGACCTCTTGTTAGATCAAGGTTATGTTGAAAGCTACCTTGTACGCATTGCTTTAATTTTCTTAAATGTTTTTACTTTGCTTAGTCTCTCGCGTAGCTTAGCCTAAACGGACATGACCGCTTAATAGTTTTATTTCGTGGTTTTAGTGGTTAATAACGAGAAATCCAAAGTTGTTCTTTAAATATTTCGTGCAAATTTCCTGTCTCGTATTTAGTCCTGCATCATCTGCTCAATATGGCTCGGCATGTTTGCAACCCTATCAAGAACTATTCAATTTTGAAATTATGCAAATGATTGAATTGGTAAATAACTATAAAAAAAATAAAAAATCAAACATCATGTAAGATTCGATCAAGAACTAAAAAGAGATCTAAAAAATCATTTTTGAGATTATACCAATAATGGTATGTAATAATCATATGCTTAAGGCACCTTTAGTTATTGGATAAAAAGCATACTTTTTTTTACTGCACATATATCACTAAGCACATGAAGGTGGCATCACGGAAAATATTGCAAGTGCAACTAATTTAAAAACTAAATTTGCCAGTAAACCTCTGCTGATGACGAAACAATAATACTAATGGCCAGCTGTTGAGAAATAACAGGATTAAGAGTTACCAGTTGAGATTCCCACAGAGCTGCTCCAACAAGCTCCGTACTTTCTTTTCACTTTTCGCTGGCGGTGCAAGAGCTGCAGCCTGATATTAATCCAAAAGAAACCACATTTGTCACTCTTATAACAAGATTCAAAGGCCAAAAAGCACTCAAGATGACATTTCAATACCAAGAATGATGGCGGCAAACCATATCTAAGAATGCTCTCAGAAAACACACGCACGGCACAGAAGTGCATCCAGGAACTGAAAACCTGCAACAGAAATGTTAAGAAAAAAAAAACATCATAAATCATTCAAGAAAGCATTATTTAGAGGGATTAATAAGTGAACAAATGAAATATTAAAAAATAATTTCATGGAAATTTAATAATGTGGCCACTTCTGTGTTGACGTATCAAAACAAATGATTTAAAATTTTACAGCTTACATAGTTAGAAACTTGCACTTAATATGATTAAGAGACAGAGACATAGAGACGCTGAATAAATGGCAATAGATTCAAGATAAATTAACAAGTTCGTCATCTTTAATGTCTTCACACTTCAAGACATCAAATTATATGTTTAAGGACTACACCTCTTTGAAACCTCTGTTTGTTAACTACTATGTTACGGATCAATTGTTAAACATCTAACCGAATGCATCAACTGCATTTTTTAAGATAGTAATACATACTAATTAGAAAAGAAAAATGACCTTAAATTTATATTTATCTCACGCTGGCAGCTATCTCACAGCCATCTTCAAAAATATTATAAACTAGAAGATTGATTGAACCTCACGCCAGCCTTTATAGTTTTACTAAGTGGATGTTTCGTTTAAAATCGTGCTGCTTGATTTTCTAAAAAAGATGCATTTTAAACTGCAATATGCTCTTCTAAATGATGAGTTGCTTGAGTTAAAACCCTCCATTCTCAGCCTTCCTCACCCATCTTTGCCTACTCTGTAATTTGATGAAACAAGAAAAAACTACATTAAGTAAGAGGTGACCAGCACTCCAACTCCCTCAGTTGATCTCTACTCATCAGTTAAAAGAACCACCTCACTATCAATGACTATACATATACAAACCTATGCAGTACAAAAGAGAAAAAAACAAGCATGGACAACCAAATATATCAATACACCCATAAATATTTGGGTACATATATGCAAAGTATATTTCCCAAGATACATCCATATCCCTCCTAGATATGGTATGATTATCTACAAGTTAAAAAGAGCCGCAGAGTAGAACATATAGATTCTTATCACATACGTAATAGTATATTAGTTCCCAATATCATACATAAAAAATAGTAAAAACAGATGACCAATTGTATGTATAATAGTACATATATAATAAGACAAGAATATATAATTATCTACACTTGTGCAAAATAGAAAAATAATAATAAAGAAAATTGAAAAAAACTTTGCTTGGTAATGCGCTGCCTGTGTTGCTTTTGTAAAAGCTACCATTCTAGTTATGTCTAGGACATGCTATTCAATACAAATATTTTGAGGGTATGTAAACGAAAATGGAAAACTGGCTTGCGGAGTAGTTCAATCATCTTTGTGAGAGCAATGACTCACACAACACAGCATGGCACAACAAAGGGTTGCCAAATGAAGCGTTATGTATTCATGTACTACATATACAATTCCATAAATAGCTTGGTGTAACATAAAAGAAATTGAGTAAGAGAGTTTTATATGAATCCTGGGCAACCATTTTCATTTGTTCGAAATCAATATGCATTATTTTATTTTTTTTTAAATCTGAGATGACTTGATAGTTTGGTATGGTTTGAAACTATTTCTTTTTAGAACTTAAAAATGTAATTTGGCATATAATAAAATGGCTTACCAACATGGCATCTGAAAAACACTTTATTATCAGCCACATTTCCCCAAATGAATAGATACAGAGACGAGAACAGTTTAATAGTATCCCTGCCTCTTTTGTACATGATAGGAATGCTATAACCATAAAAGTAACCGTTCATTTTTCTAGTGCGTGTACCTATTCTCCTAAAACTTTTATGTTTTGTGAATCAATTCAACCACTTCAGATTAGTCGAAACATAGAAACACTCCGTAGTAAACAATACCTCCCCATAGCTTGCATAACACCATTGCAAAAGAGAACTTCTCAAGTTATCTTGATCCTGCATAAGTTTTTCTAGCTCTTGTTTGCGATTCTCTTGAGCTTCTGTACTATATTCAAACTCTCGAACCTGAAAACACGACGGCCATAAAAGAACACGTCAATAATAAGAGAAACATGTCTAAAATCCTCCGTAGTGATAAGATATAAATATTTAAAAATATTTTGCAGCTAAAAGCCACCGAGTCCGAGAACATAAACTGAATAACTAGATTGGATCTATAATGAAAATTTGATTTTTTCATAAAAAAGAGATACTTGCCTGAAAACCTCTTTCACGTGCGCTAGTTTTAAAATTGTCAGCAACTCTGCCAAAGAGTGTTACGGTGTAGAGAGCATACTCGTTGTCCTCGTACAACTTCTTAGATGATCTAGGTACCTTCATAAGATTTGATAGTTAACATTACTAACACAAGACAAAACAAAAAAAAAAACTGATATAAAAAATATATCATCAAAGGAGATGAGATTAAATATGCAAGTAATGATTTAAGAACTTAATTCAACGATGTAGGTCAAAAGGTCTCCCTTGAAATTATTGATAACAATATTTAAAAGGCAGTTTTGGGGATTGCATCAAAGCAAGATGAAATAAAAATGCCCCTGGGCAGTCAGTTGGGGCATTCCTCCTATAGGGCATATACCCCACAAAACAAGGCATCATCAAAGGCGCCCAAGCTCGCCAATAGCCCCATCATATAAATTGAATTATTAAACTCCTAAATTTTAGCCTATCATAAATAACTTCAATATCTATGAAAATAAAAATATTAATGAATGATTGTCCTTCAAATCTTATAAAAGTCTTGTCAAATCAATTCCTCTTCTACAATCCCATATAAGCATTGAAGCTCTAAGCTCAAAACATCTTCGCCTCCCTCACATCACGTCTATCTATGGTTCTCCCATGATTTTGCAAAGACTCCTTCAGCGCTCAATGTTACCCTCATCAACTCACTACTCATCTTAGTCAAAGCCCTGTGCCAATTGATCATCCATATTATTTTCTTTTGACATTTCATTTTATTAGATTTTAAATATTTATATCACTTAGATTTTGGATTGGATGATGAAGATAAAATTAACACCCAAACAGAGTCCATTTGGAAAACAGATTGCGCCAATGTGTTCAAGACAACAGAAACTAATGACCCCTAATGTGTATTGCATGACTAATTCGAGCGCATCTAACGAGAACGATGATCGATTAACACAACACCAAGCGAAGCAAGTTTGACATCCTCCTACGTTAGAATGCCTCCTAGGAGAACCAACCTCATCAAAACCAAGGGTAGTTATGGTAGAATTGCACGTGAAATCTAACAACTGAAAACTAGATTAGAGGCCTAAGAACATCATGATAAAGAAACTCATTCATTTCATTCGAATAACCACCACGACAAACGCAAAATAAAAAATCCTTTCTATTAAGTGTGTTAAGAATCGTCCGATGAAGATGAACCTTACCATAGAAGAGAAACCATAAGAAGATAGCAAGATTTTAATGTTAAGATAGGCTTTCACGATTTTGAGGGAGGATTAAATATTGATGATTTTATAGAATGGTTGCATAAGAAAGAACGTATTTTTTAGCATAGAGAAATATCGTTAGATCTTAACATAAAATTAGTAGCCATTAAACTCAAGAAAAACGCCTCCATCTGGTGTAGAAACCTAAAAAAACGTGAATTAAGGAGGGAAAAATTAAAATCATTATATCAAAAAAAAAAAGAAATATATATCATCGCAATTTATTCAAAACGCTTTTATAAAGTTGCATGGGTTTCAATAACGAATTTTATTAGTAGAGGAGTACATTTCAGAATTTGAATAATTAATATTAAAATGTGACATTATCAAACCTTAAAAACATTCAATTGCCCAACTTATAGGGGGTTTATCTCCTACCATTGCCAATATCTTGCAATTACAATGATATTGGACATTATCCAATGTCACCAAGCTAGCCATAAAAATTGAAATAGACTCCAACAACAACAACAACAAGCATTTATCCCACTGTGGGGTCGGCCACATGAATTCTTTTTCTCCATTATGTTGTGTTAAGGGTAAAATTATCATCTAAATCTAATAAAGAAAAGTCATTTATAATATTTTCTGACCAAGTCTTTTTAAGTGTACCTTTACGTTTCACTACCATCTTAAAGAATTTTCCCTTAAGTTTGAGAGGGACTTTTCTGTCACATAACAAGCCCGATGCATTTCTCCAGTTCAGCCATCCAACTTGAATTCTACTAATAATATCCCCATCTATGTCACAATTACTATGAATAATATACCCAAGATATCTAAAACGTGTGCACTTATTAATTACTTGATTGCCTAAAGTCACAATCCCTCCACTAGATCTATTACTATTAAAATTACACTCCATATATTCAGTTTTAGATCTACTCAAACAAAAGCCTTTAGACTCTAAGGTTTACCTACATAATTCAAGTTTACCTTCAACTCCCTCTCTAGTCTTATTAACAAGAAGAATATCATCAGCAAAAAGCATACACTAGGGTACAACCTCTTGCAAATGTCTAGTAAGAACATCCATGACTAAAGCAAAAAGATATGGGCTTAAGGGTAATTCTTGATGCAATCCAACTGAAATAGTAAAATACTTGGTCAAACCATCTTGTGTTTGAACACAAGTAGCAGCTCTTGCATGCATATCCTTAATGACTTGAATATAAGCATTATTAACACCTTTCTTATCTAGAAATCTCCATAGCACTTCTCTTGAAACTTTATCATATGCTTTCTCTAAATCAATAAAAATCATATGTAGATCCTCCTTATTCTCATTATACTTCTCCATCAAACCTCTCAATAAATGTATAGCTTCCATAGTAAACCTACCTGCATGAATCCAAATTGATTTTGAGAAACATTAGTGTCACGCCGCAATCTATGCTCCATAACTCTCTCCCATAGTTTTAAAGCATGACACATTAACTTAATTCCTTTATAATTTGCACAATCTTGTGCATCACCTTTATTCTTAAAAATAGGAATCAGCACATTCATTCTCCACTGACCTGACATCATTTTAGTCTTAAAAATAATATTAAAACATTTAGTAAACCAAAAAATTCCTTCATCTCCTTAGCATTTCCACGCCACTATTGGAATATCATCAGGTCCAACAGCTTTTCCACATTTCATTTTCTTTAAAGCCTCTTTAACTTCGATTTTACTAATATGCCAATAAAAAAAATTATTTTCATTTAGGGTGCTAAGATCACTAAAGTCAATTGAAAAATAACTCCATACCAAACAATTTACTTGAAGCCTAGGAAAAGGTTTTTGTAGAGCTAGCAAGGAACCTCTTGATGAAACACAGCGATTCCATCCTAAAAATACTATCCCAAATAAAATACAAGCATCCGAAATTAATAGGGCTAGTACCTCGACTACCAAGAATCCATTAATCAAATGCTTTAGGTGTTTAGGTTTTGGACACATCGCATCTAATTGTCCAAATTGCCATGTTGTATTTTAGTGGAAGAAGCCCGACATGAGAAAGAAAATGAAATTAAAAATAATTTGGAAGATTAGAAACAATTAATTTATGATGAGATGGAGAACTCTTAATAGTATGTAGAGTTGTAAATACCATTGTTAAGCCTGAGGTTGATGGATTGGGTACATAATACTTTCTACACTAGATGCACAGTGGAAAGTAAAGTGTGCAATATGACTATTGATGGAGGTAGTTGTAAGAAAGTTGTGTACAGTCAAATGGTGAAAAAATTAAATTTACCTACGCATGAGCACCCAACACCCTAAAAGTTATCCTAGCCTAGAAAGGGCAATGAAATTACAGTGACAGAGAAACATTTAGTACAATTTTCCATAGGAAAGAAACTACATGATGGAGTATTATGTCACGCGATCCCTATTGATGTCTATCATCTTTTATTAGGACAATCCTGACAATATGATAGATGTACTATTCATGTTGATATTAAAACACTTATATACAATTGATAATGAAGGAAAAAAGGATAGTTCTTATGCCAATGAAAGATGATCCGAACCAAAAAACGAACACTGACCTCGTAACCTCTAAATCTATGTTCCTAAAAGCCATGAGAGAAACTCCCTCGACTTATGCTTTCATACTAATGGAAGAAAACTAAGAAGAAAAGGTTATCCCAAAATTAGTTCAGACTTTATTACAATGCAAATTGAAACATAAATCAAGTGTCCAAAATAGAATTGTTGATATCTTTAGTCGAATATATCCTCTCTTTAGTACTCTTCAGTCAAAAACAGTTGATCTTAAGATGATCAAAAGAACCTAATACCAACAAAGAAGAATTTTGCATGATGTAGTTATCCTATCAAAACACTCAACATTGCAATATTTTAACCCTACTATGAATAAGAATATGTTTTAATGCAATTTGCTGCATTTCTTTCAAAAAAAATAATAATAATAAGAATATGTTCAAGACATTGAGGATGAGTCTCCTTCAGCCTGGGGAGAATGATAAATAAAGATAGGCGGGTAATTTCTATTAAAAAAAAGTCTCTTTTGTCTTATTTCTTTTATTTGGGCTTTATTATTGTTTGTTCCTCTTTTTGTCTTTTAATTTTATTTTCTTTTGTTTTATTTTTTAATTAATTAAGGGTGGAGTGGTAAATTATGTCTCTTTTAAGACTTGGGGTCTATAAGTACCTATAATTTCATTTGGAAAGAGTATGTTGTTCATTTGGATTTCTCTTAAACTTAAGAGGGAGAGTTTGTAGTGGAGTCTTGGACTTCACCAACATCATTCTCCCACCACATTTGCTCTCATTTACCATTCTTTTCATCATTCCAAAAGCAACCTCTCCATTTCTGCTCTTGGAGCCACCAAACCAGCCACGGTCTGGGTTGTTTCCAGCCGGCTGAACCATCAAGAACAGACTCTTCCCAGCTGCTCTCAAACAGGGCTTTCCAGCTATCCGACCCAGAAAAAAAAGCCCCCGTCAGTGGAAATTTTCAGGTCAGACGGCAACTATAGCATGAAGAAATGTGTATTTGCAATGCCTTCAGCAGAAAAGTGGTTGTTTCTAAAATTCTATGTTCATGTTACCTATCTACTGTGATTCTTTCAAATTTTTCCTCTAGGTTCAGACTTCTGGAAAGCAAGAAAGAAAGTTTGGTTACCTCAATGCCCTTTCAAGTGCTGACAACATTCTTGTAGCTTGCAAAAGCAGTCATTAGCTGGGAATAACTATCCTATCTATTCTGGGAAAAAGGCAACACTACCGGCCAATGTTTAAAATTGCGCAATTGGGTATTGAGGTGTTTTTTGTTCATAAGGCGAGGCGTAAGCCTCAAGGCGTTTTGAGGCGTAAGCCTCAAAATCAAAAAATTGCATAAAATGATAATAAATGTCAAAAGTGATTTTTATATAATACCTAAATGATATGTTAAATGATAACATATTAAATTTATATTGAATTATGAATTAACAAATTGACATACACGTGAAACAAAAAATTACACAAGATCTAAAGTGACAAGTAATAAATTATATGAAATAGAATTAAAATTCAAATATTATAAAAGCAAAATAATATTAAATATAGAAATTGCATAAAAGTATCATATAACATCAAGTTCAACTCCAAATTTTCTTGTTTATCAATTATCTACTAATTTACATTTAATTCTTAAAAAAAGTTGAAATAGTTGACAGCGATTTAGAAATTATATGCACTGTCATCACTGAGGTGGTCTTTATCTGGGTTGTTGCATAACAAATTGGTCTATCCCCTGCCTCATTCAGTAAAGTTGAATGCCTCCCAATATGCTTCTTTTTAATTTATTTTAATCATATTCATCTTTTAGAAATATTTTCATCAAAATAAATATGAGATTAACGTTCCAAAATTTTTAGGGTGGTTATGTACAGCTTTCAAGTGATTGTCGGTGATGACTATGACGGTGTTGGTTACAGCGAAGGCCGCAAGATGTAGGTAGAGGCAATCGAGAGAAAGTTGTTGCGTTTGAATTGCATGAAGATGTAATTTATGTAAGTTTTATCAAAAAATTATACAAATAGGGTGAGGCGTAAGCCTCACGCAAGCAAGAAGGCGGGCCTCAGCCAAGTTGAGGTGCAAGCCTCATAAAAAAGTTAGAGGCATAAGCCTCGAGGCATTTTTCACTAGAATTACGCTGAGGCGAGCCTCATATTGTGCAATTTTAAACAATGCTACCGGCCAACAAAAGCCTCAAAAAAGCCCAAATCTTTCTACAATTATTCATTTATAAATGCCATAAAATTTTGTCGATGATTGCCCTTTCTTTGCTTTATTTCAATTTTCTCCACTCTAATTCATTTTTTGTGTTAAAGATTTATTCATTTAGGTGTAAGGAAGTCTTGTAGGATTTGTCAATTAGGAATTGGGAGCCTTTGTTGACTTATTTTGTTGTTGGTGAGATTTTTTTTTGTCATTTTTGGTTTGTGATATCAAAATTTCTTTTTTGTTTATTTTATTTCCACATTGTCTCATCTCTTTATATATAAAGAGTGTCAATCACGAATGCTACAGAAAATCACCCAAATACCTTTTGCTTGTGAAATGGACAACGTCGATGCACTTAGAAATCAAAATTATCAAAGGCTCCCTTCATGCTCGACTTGATTAGAGAACAACAAAAATAGTAAACTACAAGCGCGACATTGTGCGAAATTTTTTGAATGTCGTCCATTTGCAAAACGGATTATGCCATCATGACTAAAACATCAAAATTATCAAAAAAGGACCTCTCGCAATTAACATGAGAGAACGAGGTTGCAAATGGCGAACTACAAGCGCAGCGTTATGTGAAATTGCCAAAATAAGATTCGTTCATGAAACAAACTACACCATTACATTCAGAACATCAAAATTACTAGGAAAAGACACTCGTATTTCCTAGGTGCCGCACAAGAAAAATGGTAAAAAATTCACCTGCATGAGCAACTAAAATACATGTGAGTGACTAAAATCTAGTGAACAAATTGGCATGCATTTAAATAAATAACTATTTCTTATTATTATAAATATTTTACATTTAATTTAGTATCATTTTTTTAATATTTAAATTAATTACAACAACAACATCAAGCCTTTATCCCACTTAATATTTAAATTAATTAAAAAAAAATCCAAATTTTTGGAATCTTTTGGCACACTTGCATGTCCTCTTTTGCTACAATGAAAAGACAATCCAATCCTTTTTTTGTTTTTTAAATTAAAAACAAAACTTGCATAACTAAACCTACCCCCTCCCTCATTTTCCTCACTCACCCTCACACATGCTCACGCATACAACTACCCTTATCTCCCTCACTCGATGCAAAACACGAAACACCCCCACCTCTCTCATGCAACCTCCAAGCAACCCGATGTCGTCGTCCTCCCCATGCACAACCCACAACATGACGCCACCCACCCCGCTAGCTTCCCACGCTCAGCAATCATAATCCCCTCTTCTAGCACCACTCTAGTAGCTATCGTCAAAACTCATTGCGCCCCAAAGATGCCATCCCTCGCCCGTTGTCGCATACCGCCAGCAACCAACCATCACCTGCGTAGCTGATGCCACTCTTCTCCTTCTTCATTTTTTCTTCTTTTTTCTTACTCTTACTATTTCTTCATCCTTCTTCTCTTTGTTTCCCTCTTACTCTCTTTCTAAACAGAGAAAAATCTCTCATGCATTCATCCTCCACCTCTCCCTCATCAACACCTCTTTTTTTTCACTCTCTAAATCAAGAGAAAACTTAAAAAAAAAAAATCTCACTTTTCATTTCTCTCTCTCTAAACATAAAAAGAAACTCATTTCTCTCACTAGCCCCTCTTTCTCTCTCTAAATAAAGAGAAAACCCTAAAAAAACAATCCTCCATCTCTCTCTCTCTTTCTCTCCCTCTAAACAATGAACAACGTTATTTTCTCTCTAATCAGAAAGAAAACTTCCTTAACCCTTTTTCTCTCTAAAAAACAAAAAACTCTTTCCATCTCTCTTTCTACAACAAGCCTTTATCCCACTATGTGGGGTCGGCTACAAGAATCATTTTTCTCCATTGTGTGATCATCTCTCTTTCTTTCCCAAAAAAAAGCAAAAAAAATATATGAAAAAATCAGAAAAAAAAATAATAAATAAAAAATATATTTGTGTCATATAAGCTTGCAACCTCACCTATAGCCATCAATTCTATCAATGCCTTTTGTGGGCTCCAAAATTTTGAGTTTTTGTGCCCCAACCTCTCCACCTATATTCCGAGAGAATTTCAACAGGTTATGTTTTAGGGGGAATTTTCGAATGGTGTCTTAACATGAGTTGACACTACACAGATTTATGGTGACTCCACTGGGAATGATTTCTTCTTTCATCTTTTGAACGAGTTGTGCACGAATGAATCTTCTTTAACAAATTCGGTATCCATAGTGCATTGGTGTGATATGTTTTATAATGAGCGATGTTCAAGCAATTACGGTCGAGGCAATTCGATGTTAGCCATGTATGACCTCGTGTTCATCGGTCATCTTTTCCCTTTGCACTCGCTCACATTGGTCAACACCTTTGTGCGTGCAGTTATAAAATGCAACTAAAAAAATTATAAAAATTATGAAGAGAGTTATTATCAAGCAAAACATCTCTCTTGGATACTTACCAATATTGCGACCCTGCTAACTAAGCCTTTCATGTTAAGAAGTGGCAATGCTAAGGCTTCCTCATCTGAGGGAAATTATTCAAGAGGCAGAAGACAAAAAAAAATGTTGAACTCTTAACCTGAGCAGTCATCTACACGACCAACTATAGAGCCATAACCAAGTATTCCCACCTACAATAAATTTACAAATTGAAATGGGTGAAAAAAAAAAAAGCTCGACTAGCGATTTGAAGGGATCTGTTTGGGCTTAACAACACCAAACCTCAATCCCTCAAAAAAATGTGCCCGAGACTCATTCCGCCAAAGTGCATAAAGTTCTCAAATTTACTAATGAGAAGAAACTGATTAGGAAGAAACATCATAGATAGTTTGTAACTGAGGCCAAAAAAAGTCACCCAAAGAAAGTTGCCTATCTCTAGTGTTAACTTAAGACCAATAAAGCCAAGCTCCGTATGTTGCATATTGGTGTGTGATACTTGGACCATATGTCCATAAATCCGCCACCGAATAAGCCTAAGCATCATGGATTTTTTACATAAAATATCCTTCTCTTATAGTTAATGTGTGCTAAGAAGCTACGATGAAGAACATCACAAAATTTTATCAATTCATAAAGGTCTCTCTGGCATGCAAAAGTTTGGAGTAGAACATGGAAGAGCTTTAATAATACTATTGATGTGCAACCAAGATAATCAACAATCTTTCATTCCAAGGGATCCCATATCTAATTCTACATATTTGGACATCCCTCAGACCAACAAGTCTCTTACTTACATCCAATTCTATTTTCTTTCGAGTGATTCTTTAGTTTCTAAGGGGATGCTTGGTTGAAAGTATTCCAAATGCATGAGTTTTGAGAATATTGATGTTTAGTTTAAAGTAAAGCTAATGAAATGTAAAATTTTAGTGTATCTAGAATGCACCCTCTAGTGCAAATTTAGTGTATTTGGAATTCATCAGATTTGGGTGTTTTCCAAATAGACCATAAATTCATTGACATTATTGCCACTACTGCCACCCACCTCCAGTCGCCGTCGCTGCTGCCACCACTCGCCTTCGGCCGCCACTTCCAATGCCACTATCGTCGACCGCCACCTGCAATCATAACCATCGTCCATCACTAGAAACCATTGATGACTAGCCAGTTGTCATTACTAGCTGCCACTGCAGGTCACCACTGACACTTTTGGCCATCCATCACCACCATCTTTGGACTTTATACTACATTCATTTTATATAAGTCAAACAAAAAGTAATCACTTGCATTTATTTTACACACATCTAAAAAACTCCAAAATATTTTAAATACAATTCATTCCTTTTATATTGCATTCCTTTTTAGCCAACCAAACAGCCCCCAAATGCTAAACAAGTAAAAGCAATAGAACATTATTAATGGAAAATGACACCCCATTCAACCTTTTGTGAAGGATTGATGTACCCTGTCAAGAACTCATAAAAATAAGTTGGGATGCTTCATCAAGTCATCAAGATGAGTAAAACAAGTATGGGATCATAAAGGGATGTGCATGTCAACATTTTGAGCAATGGATATAGTCCAGCAACTATCATCAACAAACTATCAAGGTTAGGCACCACTAACCATTGTCTAAAATTCAAACACCACATCAAAGATGAACAGGTTAGTGCACAAATGCCCTCCAGCCTAATTCTCATTATTAGCAAGGGAACATCATGACAACACTAAAAAAAAGCAAGATTTCACAATGCTTACTAAAAAACTCATAAAAAAATTCAACTAAAAAAATTATGTGATTTCATGTGCTTCATCTTCTAAAGAAGACTTCTATCTACAAGAAAGTATCACTCAGATTAGACATTACTTGACTGACAAAAACTCTCTTTCCTAACATCCAGAATCCAGATGACCCAGTGAAAGCCTGTTAAGGAGAGTTGTTGATTTCAACAAATCCTTTACGGCTCAGGTATTAATTTCTAGAAAAAACACAAGCTTGGCATAGGATTCAAGTACTTCAAGTCAACTTTCCAAGAACATAGAGAAATCTCAAAGATTCAACCGTTAAGGCCTCAAACAATAGTTTTTTGGAGCCTCTAGTACAGAGCTGTGGTACCAACATTACCTCTACTTGTGTAAATCATTTTCTGTGAAAATTTTTGAGTTCTTTACCAAAAAATTATGAGGATACGAAGTTTCTCCATTAATTTCAAACTGAAATGGTATCTTCATGAAGAATTACAAAAAGGCAAAAGAAAGAACAAGAATAAAACACATCCACCCAATAAAAATGAAATGACTTGGTCATAATGGCATCTTTGCTCCAAGGCTAGACCATCAGGGAATAGGAGACAAATAGCGAGACTTATTGTTTTGAAGAAAAGCAAACTATCTAAATAGTATCAACAACTTTGTACTGACCAACACAAACTCAATCTTAAGACAATGGTGAAACTCCGACCAATGTCTACCTTTACCATCATGACAATGATGTGATTGCAAATTCTGTGAAGACCGCTGAAACGTGTTCATGCTACACCAGCAACATGAACATGTTTCAACCACATGAAATCATGAGTTCTTTAACCAAAATTAAAATTTTTTTCTTTAAATAAATTTCAGAAATTTTCATCAAAATTTTACGAGAAAGTACTCTACTACAGAATTGCTCCATTGATTTCAAAGAAAGAACAAAAAAAAGTAAGGAGAAAGCACATAAGCATCTCTCTTTGCTACCAAATACAAGCAAAATGACTTGGCATAAGTGGCGTCATCAAAGCTCCCCATCATGCAGTAGGAGGCAATTGGCGAGACCGTGAGACTCATTTTATTTCAAAGAAAAGCACGCCATTCACATAGTATGAACCACGTAGCACTAAACAACACTAACTCAATCTTAAGATGACGGTGCAACTCCAACTACTATCAATTGTACTTTAAGGTCATGACTCATGAAGATGATGTGATTGTGAATTCTATGAAGACCACTGAAAGGTGTTCAAGCTGTATCTGCAACATGAACACCTTATAGCCATTTGCAAAATTAGGTGTTTTAACCAAAATTTGATCTAGAAAGCACCTACGTACCATAAACTTGATTTTATGCTCAAGGTACATAGCTTCATTCCATTTTATTCATTATTTTAATTAGAATATAATTATATAGTAATTTAGATTCCGTAATTCATAATTATATAATTTCTATTATATTTGATTTGATCATTTTATTTAAACTTGGGTGCTTTTAACTCGAAAGAAAAAAAAAACAATAGATCTAAATCGATTTGATCATTTAATAATTATGATTTGTATAAAGGTCAATGAATAGTATAATACAATATAGTGTTTCCTCTTCCGGTGATATGTGCGTTTCAATCATCTGAAGTGCAGCTTTCTTTGCACTTAGGCTTCAACACAAAAAAAAAACACTTTTGTGCAATGCATTGTATCTTTGTATGTTAACAAACATGTATTTAACTTGAGTAGCAGGAAATTCAAACAATATGAATGATGAAAGAAACCAAAAAAAATTGTGAAGAAAGACGCAAACTTTGGCTATCAAGAAATTTATGATAATCAGTAGTGTTGAGGAAGAAGCACATGAAATTTCACTGCAAGAAGGCAATAAGAATATTTTAAATCAATTCAAAGAGCCACAAAAATTTATCCAAAATGATGTATCCATATCCTTTTCTTCAAGATTCTTCTTGATAAACTTCCATGATTTCAATGGAGAACAACTCAGTTCATAGCCTAGAGGGATAATCACCTTGATTTTCTAATTTACGGTTGCAAACAATGATGTTTTAAAGTGAATCATTACTCACACTCAATTAGAAAGTAAATTTGAAATTCTTCTTGCATCGTAAAAGTATTTTTGAACTCACAAGCCAAAAATATCCAAAAGTAGGGGAGAATTACTAGAATCATAAGATTCATATCTTATCAAGAACAAATTTTAACATAAATAATACTTCTCACGGTAATTTAGAAAGAATAAATTAATACCGAATTCACCAAAAAAAAATTTATACCGAATTTTACTTGATTCATTGAACCAGTGGCCACATAAGCTCAAAATGACATCCCAACCCCCAAACAAGGTTTGATGCGTCATACAAAGTTCATGTTTGTATGAAGCACTCAAATCGACTTCTAAACAACTCAAAATGACTAAACCTGACGAACCCAACCCAGCCTCTATAGGTGATGTAAAACAATGTAATAGTTATAGGAATTGCAAGGAAATGTATAAAAATTTTGATAGACTTGTAATTACAACTTATTGTTTCACAAGATTAGATTCCTAAGAATCCTTAGTTATCATTTTTGCTTTGGCATACAGTTACAAAGTAGATTAGAAAGAAACTTAAAATAGCTTAAAAAAATTAACGCTAAAGCTTAATGTGCAACTAACATAAATCCACTAGTTAACAATTAGAGCGATCACCTTGAATTTCTCTCACTCACACTCTTGAGGGTTTTTAGCGGAAGAATAAATTCAACAATATTAATGGCGTCACCATAAGACAGAAGAGGCTTACAGTATCGCCCAATGAAAAATTATCTGTAAAGGAGTTGATTGATATTGGAGGATTTGCCACTAATCGGGTATTTGATGCTCGTCAATGGCGGTCGTCAAGGAGAAGAAGATCCGATCGATGTAGTCTTTGACGGTGTGATTGATCTCAAAGTTGATGTCGAAAAAGGGTGATCTAAGCACATCTATTCGTCCTTGATAATCGTACCATGATCTTGTTCAGGATCGACCATTCATGGGTAAGGAGGCCAAGGGAGGTTGTGTGCCTTCTTCCTTAGATGATGTATCAAGCAAGGGAGAAGAGATGTAAGGGAAGGGGGAGGGGCTTGGGTGGTCGCCAAGGCTAAGAGATGGGCTAACTTCAACTTCAGATTTTAGGGTTTGGTTAGGGAGGGAAAACAAATTCAAAATCGAAAATTTAATTTCAAATTTTAATATTGGGAAGGTGGAAATAATTTGAATTTGAATCTCCTCTAATTGTGAATAGGTTGGGGCGGCACACCTTAATGGGTGGGGGATTTGATTGAGAGCATTGGTGGGAAGGAATTAATTAAGAGAGAGGGAGAGAGGGGGTCGGCTAAAGGAGGAGAGGGAAAGGCGTCCACATACAATTGATGTGGCCACATGCATTGAATGATGAATTGGGAATCGATCTAATTTAATTTCAGATTTTGTAGTAATTAGGGGATCTTCCAAAAATATGTTTATATTAATTATGAAAGATTTTGAAATTCAAATTTGTTTGAATTTGAATTAAGAGACCTTCCAAATTAATAATGTTCTAAATTATGAAAGCATTAAAGGGGTAATTGAAATCAAAATCAAGGGGATTGGGGTTTTGGATTGGTCGGCAACTAGGGTTGGGCTAGGGGAGCCGACGGCTATGGAGGGGGACGAGCTTGAGGGTTTAAGTGGAGTAGGGTTGGCGGTTGGGTCTAAGGCCGGTGCTTTGGGTAGGGGAAAGGGGTGGTCGG
Organism: Dendrobium officinale; assembly: GCA_019514585.1. Lineage (NCBI taxonomy): Eukaryota > Viridiplantae > Streptophyta > Magnoliopsida > Asparagales > Orchidaceae > Dendrobium > Dendrobium officinale. The sequence goes on along the minus strand of CM033697.1, from coordinate 37,151,770 downwards.
TGGTGTGGGAGGGGGAGAAGGGGGTGGTCGACTGTTTGGGTGGAGATGGGGAAGAGGCCAGTGCTTAGAGAGAAGAAAAAGAGGGAGGAAAGGTAGGGGAGGGGAAACCGAGAGCACGGACATTTCCTACCGCTGGCGAGAGTTGTTTTATCCTTACCTAGGGACTTCTCCTCTCTCTAGAGCTGTCAACACTCAAGGAAAGTAGAATGCAGAAATTTTCATTAATCATCATAAAAACTCATAAAATAGTTAGGGCCCTCATATATAGGCTTCAAAGTAATAAAAGACACAAAGACTAAAATGTCGTTTGGGCTACAACACAAACTAATCTCTCACAGCAGTACAATGGTAAAGACTAAAATATAAAAAAATTAATACATAAAATGCATCGTAAATAAAGACTCTGAATCATAGCCGTTGATCTACGATTTCTCAGGTGATACACGTGACGGAATCTCCTGCTGATGTCCTCATCATTCTCCCCGAGTGAGAGAATACTCGACCCTATCGAGTAAGCGTCATGAGTGCCTTCATACAACTCTAGAAAGTCGATGTCCAATCTCTGTAGCTCATCACGATCAATCCACGTGTTCTTCGTCTCCGGTTTTCCTTTCCATTGAATTAAATACTTTTGGCGCCCACCTTCTTTGGAGAAAATGATTTCATCATTAAGTATTACTTCAATTTTCTCGGCATTAGGTAAGGTAGGGATATTTGAGAGTGGAGGTAGGCTAGGGTTCTCACCAGGTAGGGTCACACAATGCTCAATATTTAGTAGATTTGTGGGGTTAAACTCTGGTCCCTTAAAGGCTACTAGATCTTCGATGTTAAACGTATGATTCATGTTAAAACCTTAAGGTAGGTCTAGCACATAAGCATTATTATTTATTTTTGATATAATTTTAAAAGGTCCAGCACTTCTAGCTTATAACTTTTTAATGGTTACTTGTGGGAACCGCTCTAGACGAATCCGTAATATTACAAATTCTCCAACCTCGAATTCTTTAAATCTTTTCTTAAGATCCGCATTAAATTTGTAATTAACATTGCTTTGTTCAATTTTTTTATTAATTTCCTTGCGCAATTCCTGGAGATGCGATGCAAATGCAAATGCAGACTCAGATGCTATTAACTTAGGACACATAGGGATCAAATCTATAGGCTTCCTAGGTTGGTATCCGTACACAATTTCAGCGGGACTTAGACCCGTGATTCGATTAACAGAATTGTTATAAGCGAACCAGTTGTAGGAAGCTTGGAATCCCAATCTCGAACATGTTGACCTACCAAAGTTCTCCAGAGATTGTCTAAACTCTTTTTAACAACTTCAGTTTGTCCGTCAGTTTAGGGATGAAAAGCAGTGGAAATTTGAAGCTTAGTACCCATCTTATGCCACAAAGTCTTCAAAAATAACTTATAAACTTAATACCTCGATCAGACATTATAGTTTTAGGTAACCCATGTAACCTAACAATTTCATCAAAATATATCTTCGCGATTCGAGAAGCATCAAAAGTTTTGGAATAAGAAAATGGACCATCTTAGAAAAATGGTCAACTACCACGCAAATAGAGTCATGCTTTCTAAAGGTCTTAGATAGTCCAAGGAAGAAATCAATGTTACGTCCTACCAAGGGCAATTAGGTACTTGGAGGGGTGTGTAGAGTCTTATATTCTGTTTACGTTGCTTAGCCAGCTGTCAAGTGTGACACCTTATCACCAATTTACTAACATCAAGTTTAAGGCTAGGCCAGTAAAAATGTTCTATAGAGGCAATGGTTTTAGTTTGTCCAACGTATCCAGCTAAACCTCCAATGTGTAATTCCTAAACGAGAAATTCTCGAAGTGACATGTTGGGAATGCAGAGCTTTTGTGATTTAAACAAATATCCATCTTCCATAAGGAAATCATCGACTATTCGTTCACTCCCAGTCATCAGTAGAGAATAAGTATCCTTAAAGTTAGAGCAATCTTTATAGTCCTCCTTAATACGTTTGAATCCTATCACTTCATCCCTCATTTCTCGAGTTACCATCATACGATGACTTAATGCGTCATCAGCTTTGTTTTCAGACCCTACTTTGTGTCTGATCGTATAGGTATACTCTTGCAAAAATTCAACCCAACGACCATGTTGGGCATTGACCTTCTTTTGGGAGTTCATGTAATGCAAGGCCTCATGATCAGAGAAGATAACAAATTCCTGTGGGAGCAGGTAGTGTCTCCAATACCGAAGGGATTGAATGATGGCATAAAATTCTGTCATAGGTGGAGTATCGTTGTGTAATGTCATTAAATTTCTCGTAAAATAAGCCACGGAATGTCCTTGAGAAAGGACTCCACCAACACCAATGTCAGAGGCATCACAAGTTACTTCAAAGACATTAGAAAAATCAGGTAAGCGCATGACATGGGCTTCTAATATTCTTCTTTTGATTTCTACAAAAGCTTTAGAAGTAGATATGTTCCACTGAAATTCTCCTTTTTTTTAGACAATCAGTTATTGGGGCTACGATGGTGCTAAAATTCCTTAAAAACCTCCGATAAAATGTGGCCAATCCGTAAAAACTCCGAACATCTCTGATATTCTTAGGTTCATGCCACTCATTAATTGCACGCATCTTTTTAGAATAAGCTGATATTCCTTAGGAAGATATAATAAATTTAAGAAAGGTAACACTATTTGTGAGGAATATACATTTCTTAAGGTTTGCATATAATTACTCTTTCCTCAAGACCTCACAAACTTGCTTTAAATGATTCAAATGTTATCCCACCGAATTGCTATAGATCAAAATATCATCAAAGTAAACTACTACAACTTTTTTCTAAAAAAGGGCTGAGGATTTGAGTCATAACCCTCATAAAAGTGCTAGGTACGTTGTTAAGGCCAAAAGGCATGACCATCCATTCATATAAACCATCCTTAGTCTTAAATGCAGTCTTTCATTCATCACCATAACATATTTTGATCTGGTGATATTCGCTCTTGAGATCAATTTTAGAAAAAGATGGTGGCTCTAGTCATCATGTCTATCATATCATCCAAATGGGGAATAGGGAAACAGTACTTTACCGTGATTTTGTTAAATGCACGACTATAGACACACATTCCCCAAGAGCCATCTTTCTTGGGAGTCAAGAGTGCAGGGACGACACATGGGCTTAGACTCTCTTTAATGAATCCTCGTTGAAGTAAATCATCAACTTACCCTTTTAACTTAGCATGTTCTTCCGGATTCATACGATAGTGAGGCGGGTTGGGTAGGTACTAAGTCAATGGCATGTTAGATATCCCTCAAAGGAGGGAGTTGGTTTGGTAGATCAGGGAAAAAGTCAGGAAAAGTTTCAAGGAGTGGTTTGACCTCTTCCGGAATAGGTTCTTCTGTTTCAACAATTGCTTCTCGGGCTACTAAGGCATACATGGGTGATCCTTGAACAAGTTCAGCATCTAATTGTTTTGCAGTTAAGAGATTTAAGCCTTTGCTAGATTTGATAGGAGTGGGCTTAACTTCCTCTTTAGAGTTCTTGGGTTGGGAAGGTAAAAGTTTAATCTTCTTTCCGTCATGTTCAAATATACGGGTGTTAGATCTCCCATAAATATGGACATCGTTGTCAAATAACCATGAGCGACATAGGATGATTTGACCAACATCCATCGTCAAAACGTCACACCAAATCTTCTCCTTGTATCCCACAAACTCAATGGGATATAGCTCCTATCTTTCACTTCCAAAGCAGTTGAATTGATCCAAGCAACCTTATAAGGGTTCGGGTAGGGAGTCGTTTTCATATTAAATTTGGTAATCATGGTGGAAGAGACAGCATTAATACAGCTTCCACAGTCGATAATGACCTTGAAGTTCTTATTACCAATCTTGGTGAAGGTGTGGAAGATAGAAGTTCTCCGCCAATCATCATTCAACCTAGGTTGGGACAAAGCACACCTAACAACTTACATCTCAACGTGATTCATCTTTTGCAAGAAGTGAATCACAACGGTGTCCTCTTCACAGAAGAAGTCTTTCTCGTCATCAATGTGAAGAACCAATCCAATATCTGGCTCATCCTCATCATCGACAACCTCTTCAATTATGGTGACCTTATATGGGTCGAAGCATTGCGAGGCAATGTGGGCATATCCATGACATTTAAAACACTTGGTTCCAGGGTTAGTTTTCGCACGCTCAGGAGTTTTACCCTTGTAATTAGGGCAGGGTTGGAATGGGAACAATAGTGGGCCGACTAGTTATAGGACCAGGAGGTTTGTTTTGAGGTTGACTAGAAGAAGTTTTGAAAGGAGGTGGACGGGAGTCTAGGTTTCTAGAATGGGACTGATTCATGGACTCTTCAAGGTTGAGCACAAGACTACAAGCAGCTTCCAGAGTAGTAACTCCTCTTACGAAGAGTTCATTACAAAGGTCTTCCCTAGGCCAGCTCTAAACATCGATAGAATTTGGGTAGGCGTAGTAGTCTCTTTGCCGCTACACTGAATCATGTAATCGTCAAAGGTAGAAATGTAATCTTTCACGGATTTATTACCCTGAGTCAGTCTATTCCACCTATCTAAGAGTCTGGGGTAATAGGAGGGGGGAGATATTTTTGTTTGGGCTCTTGCTTCATAGCTCTCTAGTCAGTGATGGGATATTCCCCTCGAGCTTCGTGCATGTTTTCAAGGTTCGACTAATATTGACTAGCTCTTCCAGTAAGCTTCATTTCAGCGAACCTAACCTTCCTAGCTTATGATATATCATACCACTTAAAATAGCTATCCATCTCTTTTAAGCCAATCCAGAAAAACTTGTGGGTCGAGAGCGCCATCATAGAAATGGGCATCTATTCGGATGTTCTTGAGTAATTGTACATCATTATCTCGCCAATTGGGGTCATGACATACAGGTTCGCAATTGGGCCTATGTTTATTATGACGGTAGGGATCTCTTGGTGGTCCTTCATGAGCGTGCCTCTTTAACATAGGGGGAAGGAGGCCTAGAAGGGGGTGTACATCATGTGGTTCCCTAGTCTTTCAATGTTGTCTAAACGCTTTCCAGCTTGGCGGCGAAAATTAGCTAACTCACCTTGGGTATCTCTCATTTGTTGGGTCACAGTTCATAACTGACCTACAATAAAGTCTAAGGTAAATTGAATTTGTTCGGGGTCCATTGACTCAAGTTGGGTAACTAATGCAAACACAACAATAATGTAAAGATGTATGGAAGGGTGGATGCAACTATGATGTCTACTAAATGCAAGTGGGGAATCCTAGAATGCAACTACAACACAACCATGCTCTGATACCAAGATGATGTGAAACAATGTAACAGTTATAAGAATTGCAAGGAAATTTATAAAAATTTTGATAAGCCTTGTAATTACAACTTATTGTTTCACCAGATTAGATTCTAGGAATCTTTAGTTATCATTTTTTCTTTGGCATGCAATTATAAAGTATATTAGAAGGAACTTAAAAAAGCATCAAAAAAATAATGTTAAAGCTTAATGTGCAACTAACATAAATCCACCAGTTAACAATTAGAGTGATCACCATTAGTTTCCCTCACTCACACTCTTGAGGGCTTTTAGCGGAATAATAACTTCAACAATATTAATGACGTCACCATAAGATAGAAGACGCTTACAAGTATCGCCCAATAAAAATTTATCCATAGAGGAAGAAATTAATTTCAGATTTTAATGTTGGGAAGGTGAAAATAATTTGAATTTGAATCTCCTCTAATTGTAGATAGGTTGAGGCGGCACACCTTAATGGGTGGGGGAAAATGATTAAGAGCATTAGTGGGAAGGAATTAATTAAGAGAGAGAGAGGGAGGGGGGCTTGCCAAAGGAGGGGAGGGAAAGGTGTCCACATACAATGTATGTGGCCACATGAATTGAATGATGAACTAGGAAATTAATCTAATTTAATTTCAAATTTTGTAGTAATTAGGGGATCTTCCTAAAATATGTCTATATTAATTAGGAAAGGTTTCGAAATTCAAATTCATTTGAAGTTGAATTAAAAGACCTAAATTAATAATGTTCTAAATTAAGAAAGCATTAAAGGGATAATTGAAATCGGAATCAAGGGGATTGCGGTTTTGGATTGGCTGGCGGCTGGGGTTGGGCTAGGGGAGCCAACGACTATGGAGGGGGGCGGGCTTGGGGGTTTAAGTGGAGTAGGGCTGGCGAGTGGGTCTAGGGCCAGTGCTTTGGGTAGGGGAAAGGGGTGGTCGACGGTGTGGGAGGGGGAGGAGGGGGTGGCCAGCTGTTTAGGTGGAGATGGGGAAGAGGCTGGTGGCTTGGTGAGAAGAAAAAGAGGGAGGAAAGGTAGGGGAGGGGAAACCGAGAGCCTGGACACTTCCTGCGGCTGGTGGAAGTTGCTTTTGCCCTCACCTATGAACTTCTCCTCTCTCTAGAGCTCTAAACACTCAAGGGAACTAGAATACATAAATTTTCATTAATCATCATAAAAAAACTCATAAAATAGTAAGGCACTCATATATAGGCCTCAAACAATAAAAGACACAAAGACTAAAATGCCCTTTGGGCTACAACACAAACTAATCTCTCACAGGGGTATAATGGTAAAGACTAAACATTAAAAAGTAATATATAAAATGCATCATAAATAAAGACTCTGAATCGTAGCCGTCGATCTACTATTCCTGCAATGATAGACGCGTTGGAATCTCCTGCTGATGTCCTCATCAATAGGTCCTTAAAACCAACTGGTAGACACAAATAACCATCTTGGGTGACGACGACCTTGCCTTCAGCAATTAATGAGCCGCAAACTAGCCCTTTGGGTTCACCTACCACAAACAACATTACAATGGCCTCCAAGTCATCACATGTTTGTTATTGTGCAGTTTGTTCAAGAAGATTCAAATATCTCAAAGCTATTGAAACACTAATACCCCAATATTTGGTGAGCTTTTTGATATAGTTGCTCCTCATAGGGACAAGAGTTAATGCATATAAAAATGGTGGAATATTATCATCCATTTATATTAGGTTTGTTCAAGAGGCAACAAACTTTATTAAACTTGTTCCCACAAATCTAACCGTAAAAATTTTGATCACTCACAACCAAGAAAGACATAAGTTGTCTGTTAAAATGTGATATAATCAAATTGCCAATTCGATACATAAGAAACAATAAATATTGGTTGTCATCATGCCCCGTCCCAGGTTATTCTAAATCCATGCAAGTTGTCTAGGCAAACCCAATGGTTGTATTATTCAATCTTAATTTGATCATGAAAATGCAGGATCTCTTTAGATTGTTAATGAAACTGGCAAAAAATATTCTAAATGAAAATTGGAAAAACCGTCATAAAGACTATGAATAGAGTGCTTTTTTAGCTCATTTTGCATGTTAATCTCAATGATGGAAAAGGTTCTAGAGAATTTCACTTCAATTACATTAGTACACCATCGATAGTCATCTTTATTCATCATAATAATGATGTTGGATGCATCATATATGGTGAAAATATCATGTGATTGGTTTCCTTCTGAATATTTGTTGGCAATCAAAATTCAAGTACATAGTGCACCAAAATTTATGCCAACGCTACCCATATATGCAATAGTCATACTATCCAATTATATCATCGACCCCATATCATACGCTTCTACTGCATGTACAACCAACATATGTGAGAAACTATCTTGGTGCCCTTGACATTTCCTTTTTTGGTCACAGAAGGGGCATCTTTTCTAATTTTCTCTTATTGTTTAATGGTGAACTATCTTTGTACAAATTTTCTCCCAAACAATGAAAAAGGTTTAACTAGCAAGACCCTTTGATCTTTTTCCCTTCAAGAATTTGTCAAACAAAAATACTTGTCTCTTCTACCATGTGTTTCTAGAGATGTAAGTTATGACAAAGGATATCTTAAAATTCTACCAGATTGTAGAAGCCTATCTAGCATGCAACAACAAGCACACACGCCCACACAGAAACATAAGCTATATAAACACGCACACCTACAGGCAAATATCAAGCTAACCTAATGAATACAAAAACAATCACCCCCACATGGAGACAGACTTGTATGCCAAAACCCATATGCATGTACATGTGTACATTATCATCCATTTTCAACATTAGCTCTCGTAAACACCAAACCACAAAATTTGTCAAATTTCACAAAAAGATTATGCTATAAATATATTTTAAATCATTGATATATTTGTCTTTACCTAAGAGTAAACTAGGTACCAAACAAATTCCCATTACCACTACCACTATCACCTTATAGTTAAAAAAAAAAACATGAAGGAAAAATAGTAGGTTGAAACATGAACTAACATAGAAATGAGCAAATCTTCAAGTTTATAAGCCCATGATACACAAAATTAGCAAATATTCAACAAAAAGACATACCACGTAAGTAGTCAATGTTTCATAGCTTGACAACCAATCCTTCTGAGAGTACTTTGGAACAATTGTTAAAAGAGTGACCAAATGTTCAGATGTGATGATGTCCTCCGGTTTTACTATATTGGAAAGATCCCGAACAGCCAAGCTGAGAGTAACGCAGTACAGTGTTAGATTAAAAAAAAGGAACAAAAGAGAATAAAATAAAATTCGTCATAAAATATACTTGGACAAAGCAAGAGACTTCAAATACAAAAAAGCTAATGCATGAATATTTAAAAGCTAATCAATAAATTCCATAATACCTTCCAGTTTGCTTTCTATTTATCGCATTAAGTTGCCCACGCACAGTATTATATTCTGCAGCTCGAATCTGTAGGGAAAAATGAAATTTTCAGTGACATGAAAGCTGGTTTATACATAATAACAACAACAACATCAAGCCTTTATCCCACTATGTGGGGTTGTGGGGTTGGCTATATGAATCTTTTTTCTCCATTGTGTCTGTTAAGAATCAAATTCTCATTTAAGTCTAATAAAAAAAAGGTCATTTCTACTATTTTCAAACCAAGTCATTTTATGTCTACCTCTACCTTTCTTAACATACGCTAAATATAATACATCTACTCTCCTAACCGAGTGATCGGAGGGCCTCCGTTTTATATAACCAAACCATCTAAGGTGACTCTCTCTAATTTTATCTTCAACTGGAGCTACTCCAACATTTTCACGTATATGCTCATTTCGTATCTCGTCTATAAGAGTAAAGCCACTCATCCACCTGAGCATCCTCATCTCTGTAACACTTAACTTAATATTAAGCTTATCTTTTAATGGCCAACATTCTGCACCATAAAACATTGCAAGTCTCACCACCACCTAATAGAATTTTCCCTTAAGTTTGAGGGAGGACTTTTCTAACACACAACAAGCCCAATGCATTCCTCCACTTCAACCATCCAACTTGAATTCTACTAATAATATCCCCACCTATTTCAGCATCACTCTGAACAATAGACCTAAGATATCTAAAACGTGTACTCTTATTAATGACTTCATCGCCCAAAGTCACAATCCCCACACTTGATCTATTACTATCAAAATTACACTCTATATATTCAGTTTTAGATCTACTCAAATGAAAACCTTTACACTCTAGGGTTGACCACCATAATTCAAGTTTGGCTTCAACTCCCTCTCTAGTCTTATCAGCAAGAACAATATCATCGGCAAAAAGCATACACAAAGGTATAATCTCTTGCAAATGTCTAGTGAGAACATCCATGACTAAAGCAAAAAAGATATGGGCTTAAGGTTAATCCTTGATGTAATCCAACAGAAATAGGAAAATACTTAGTCAAACCACCTTGTGTTGGAACAAAAGTAATCGCTCTTGCATACAAATCCTTAATGACTTGAATATAAGCATTATTAACCACTTTCTTTTCTAAAACTCTCTATAGCACTTCTCTTGGAACTTTATCTTCTAATAAAAGCACTTTTTGATCTTCATCCTTAATGCACTTCACTTAAACTAAATCGTTACTACTCCTACATCTTTATTTGGCTAACTTATACATATATCTTTCACCCTGCTAAGTATCTAATCTATTATATAAATCATTAAAAGTTAAAATCTTTGCTTCGCATATTGCTTTCTTAAACTCCTTACGGGCTTCTTTATATTTTCCCAATTATCAAAGTTGTTATATCTAAATTAATTTTTATAACAAAGTTGTTTATACATAAAGCAAACAAAAATGTAGAAACATAAGCCTGGATAAAAGTGTATGGATTTGTCACAATTCATATTTCTTTAGATTATAAGCCCAAACATATTAAAGCACTAATTCCCCATAAAAATATATTATGATGGCCCACAAAAGAAAGTTTGAACAACATGCATCCAAAGTTTGTGTTACTTTTAATAATGCTCTCCTTATATATTAAGCTGCTAATTTGTCTTCAATAAATTTGTCAAACAAACAATAAAAAAAGAATGGGCCTATTACCTTGACAGGTAAATACAAATGAACCTTGGAGAATTTAGATATAAAAATACATTAGAGATAAGAAAATAAGAAAAAGGATCAGTTGCACCTCTCACAAGCATCATAAACAAGTAGTTCAATCAATTACTTAAATAATTTCATTTCATTTTGTTTGAACGAAAAAAAAAAAAAAAATTGTGTTTGTAAATAGTAAGTTGACGTATCCAGACTACGTTAATCAATATTGACTTCAAAATGTGAATATTGAATTATTTTTAAGCTATCATTGACAAAGTATTCAGTTGAAAACCAGTGACATTCAAACTATGTTTGCCACAACACATGATATAAAGTAGTGAAAGAAAGGAACGTGGCTTCCTTAAAGGTTATTCACTCAACATCAAGTTAATTTAGTTGATTGGGTGATGTCTACTACCATGTATGAAAATGCAGATATAATTTCAAAGATCTGCAAATTGTACATTTCATGTAATCATTAGATAAAGAAAAAAAAGTGACCAGTCTACTCTCATTATCCTCAAATGCTTTTGAAGGATCATTAAAGGTTGGAAAAAAACGTTAGTTAGTGAGCTTAAATAATTAAAACAATGACCTAAATGATTAAGGTAAATCAATTAATTATCTAGATTAACATCAAAATTTGCAAATATCTACTACTTTCCTAATACCTCAAGCAAAAAAAAATGTCCTGATTTGAAGAAATTAAAATTATATGTAGTTAATAAAAAGGTCACGGAACAACTAGCCAAAAAATGCTATGCGGCTCGATTTAGACACACTAAGGCAACATAAGTTGAACCAAGCTGTTCATACCCATGAGAAGGATAAGATTGCATCACAACTTCTCCACATGCTACCTCCATAATACTAATATGTTCCTAGTCAATTCAATGACATTCCGCATGACTCAATGATGCTCCAGATTGCTTGATGCGCAAATATTTCTGATGTGGCAAAGGGTTAGCACTCTCGAAAGGCTTAAATGTACTAAGAGATCTTCTAAAAAAAGTTAAGAAAACTATGTAAGCTTTGTTGAGTTTGAAAAATATGTAGGATCAAGGAATTGGACAATATAATGGTCTGCCATGTATGGGTGGAGTCCAAAACTTAGAAAACTCCAATTAAGTATGAGGTTTTATATTGGCGAAAATAAGAACTCTCCACATGAAATAGTTAGAATAGAGTGTCAAAATAGTTCTGGAGTTTTTCATAATTTCTAGGACTTTTAAGAGGTTTTATCGCAAGCTTGAACAAGACTAGGTGTACTCCAAACCCTTCTTGTCCGAAAAGCCTAGAAAGGTATGGGGACTCAAGTAGAAGAGATTAGGGGTGGAAATAAGGTCTAGAAACACTTGTGGACGAAAGAAAATAGTTTCTAGTTTAATTCTAGAGTGTTTCACAAATTTTAAGGACTTTAAATTTTTTCAAAAAGAAGCTAGAAAAAAAATAGGTCATGTTTATCCCTACGTTGCAGATGCCTTCTAAAGGGCACTGGGTTAGGGTTTTGTGTGAATTTTGTGATAGTAAGGACTAAGGAATGATAAAGAGTAAGGAATACAACAACAATTAAAAATTAAGCTAAAATGCAAGGCTAAAGGAATCATCCAATTCCTCCAAGGGTGAGGTTGACCACCAACATCTTTCTTCTTGGAATAAAATCAACTAAATTTTACAATAACATATCAATCTTCTCATTTCATTACAGCATTACTTGTGCTTCTTACATTAAATTAATTTTTAAATCAAACAAAAAGGAAAAAGGAGAAGAGCCAGCTACTATAGTGAGTAGGATAGAAAGGAGGGCTAAACACCCCTTCACAAGTGTTTAGCAGGCGATCCAAAAGGAAAATGCCCATTTTCTATTTATTCTTATGCAAATAAACATTTTTCAAATGATTTTTAAATTTAACTCCTCAATTTTTTAAAATCTAAACTTCAAACTTTTTAAAATTTTGAAATTTCATGGTTCAATTTCTAAATTTGAACCTCAAATTTACATATAGCCACAATATGAAAATAAATACATAGTTTTTCCACAACAAAATACACAACAATTAAAAATGCAACTTAAACATAAGATTCGTCATTTTACTCATGGTCATGTGCCCTTATTCCCTCCTGGTCATGGGTTCTTATGGTTGATCTTTTTTTTTTCTCCATTGGCTTCTTATACCATATAAATTCCCTTAGACTCGAAGAGCTTTTCTCTGACAGGTCAATATAGCTATCCACAACCTCTGGTACAAACTTCTCAAGATAATCTCTAGTAAATCAAGAACCCTCTATTAATGGTTTGTCTTTTCATCTCATAAAATATCTATAATATCCATTCTTACTAGTTGGCATCTCATGAATGATAATATGGTCCACCTCAAAGAAGCAAAATTGGCTGGCCATTTGCAAATAATAATTTTGTCCTCTTATAAAAGAATCATCCTACACGTTCGGAGGGTTGCTAATTTGCTTATATGATATCAAATCCTTTACCAAAAAACAGGACCAATAAAAACATGTATTTTGACAATTCAAAAACATATGCTTTTCAATCAAATTTTCTAATAATTTCAAATAACTCATGTGCCCTAGCTTATAGTTTTGTAATTTTTATTGATGTATATCTTTCATGTTAGATTCAAATCAAAAATGCTCCCCAATATTTTTTTCTTTGAAAGTTTTTTTTCTGGGATGAGTTTATTTTATCTTAGTCACTTTTAATTATTTTTTAACATTATCATGAAGACACTAAAAATTTATGCAAAAGTGAATCTTTAGTCAAAAAATGCATGTGAAAGTATGCGAGCAAGATCAATTGGCTTCTTTAAATTATATTCAAACTATTCCTAATGAGATTTTCTTTGTAGTTGTTGAAATAGTGCTATTGTATGCAAAGTCGAGTATAAGAATGTGTATGTACAATTTCTTAATCTTTTATGCACAAAGTATTTAAGAGATTTCCCAATATTATGTTTACTACATCAATCTGCCAACCAATCTAAGATTGAAATGTTGAAGAGGACTTTAATATAGTGCCTATTAACTTCCACAATATTTTTCAAAAATATGATACAAATTTAACAACTCCATCAGAAACATTTGTAGAAGAGAATCCATGAAGCCCAACAATCTCCTTGAAGAACAACCTATTCTATATGTAACACATTGAATTTTGAGTGAAGTAATAAGTGAGATATTTTGCACTAATGATCTAAAACAATAAATATGCCATCATGTCTCCTAGAGGTTCTAGTAAGGCCACATACAAAGTCTAAAAAATATTCTCCCATGGCCTAAAGGGAATAAGCAAAGCAAAAAAATTCTTTTTGCTTGCCTATATGTATAGCATTGAGTGACTAACCTCTCAAAATCTCTCTTTAGAGAGAGCTAGAAAAAACACATCATAATAGGTGCATGGTTCTAAACTTTTGCACCCCCATGATGTAACACCATTATAAGGAACTATATAATGGATGTCCTAGAAATAAATAAATATCCCCCCCCCTCAATCACCACATAAGAGCTATCGAATGATATGTTTTTCTAGGCATGTTCTAAGTATATCAAATAAAAATATGGACAAATTTAATAATCATTATTTAGCCTTTTAAACCCTAGAATATGAAATTCAAAGGATGGGATAATCAATAAAACTTTAGAGAGGGAATCTGCAAGTATCTTTTCTACCCAAGATTTATGTTTAAGCGCAAAGATAAAACATCGATGATATTCTACCCATTTGGCACATCTGTAATTCAACTTCCTCTAAGAAATATTCTCATTTGATTTCATTATAAATTATTACCTTAAAATTTTACCATGTAGACCTATAAAAACAATTATAAAAGGGCAACTCAACTCAATCACTAGTCTCACTCGCACCATCACTCTCCTTGTCAGTGACCATCACTCTCCTTGTCATCCAAGGTCGAATCAAAAAGGAGTGTTGGATCCCCAAACATTGGGTCAAGCTTGCATGGAAATGAGCTTTGTCAAGCTAAGGATGACTTGGTACTTGGTGGATATGAAGAAGGCGGTGTAATTGTCCTCAATCGCCATGACCTTTTTCGACAACCTAGCAACTTCAGCCTATGCAAGCTCTTTTGTTTGTTGTGCGGCTTCCTTCAAGGCCAAAACCTTCTCCAACTTCACTTGTGGGCTTCCTCCTCGACGAACCTGGCCCGTAGTCTGTCACTCATCTTCAGTGGAAAATTGTGCTAACTTTCCACATATAGCTTTATACTGAGGAGTAAGCCTTCTTCAAGGGCTCCACCTTTGCCATTGCTCGTCGTTGGCTGCAAGCAAGTGCGAAGGTGGTTTGACGAGCATTCTCATAAAACTCATCATCTTGAAGCCAAGCTTGTTCTTGGTGATTTTCTTTACTACAACTCGGTATTTTTTTGTACAACTCGGTATTGCTCTGTATAGCTCGGTATAACTCGGTATTGGGTCTTCACATGATGGTATTCCTCGTTATTACCAAATAATACCTAGCAATACCGAGCAAATACCAAGTTTTTTTTGCGAGATTTTAGTGCCGACCGGACGTTCCTCTACGTACGTTCACCGGACCAAATAAAAGTTCGTGAATATGACCTACCTTAGAAATTGAAGAATAAAGTCCTCGACCACCATAGCTCTTTGGTTTGCATAACACATTCCATGCCACATAGTGAATCCCAAATTTACCATCCTTCTTATGCCAAATAAAACTTCTACAAGTTTTATCAATTTCATAAAGAACTCCCAAGGGAACAAGTGAAGGGGAAGCTGAAAAAATTGGAATAGATAGCAATACCAATTTTACAAGCACCATACGTCCTTCCAACGAAATGAACTTGTTAGTCCAAACATTAAGCTTTGATAACACCTTCTCAAGCAAGCTCTGAAAATCTGCCGTAACAAGCCTCCTCAAAGCTATTTTGACTCCTAAGTACTTCATCTCCTTAACGGTTTCAAAATTCAAAATCCGGGAAATTGCCTTCTTTCTTCCTAATTCTGACAGCTTTTCCAAACAAAGCAACATATTTTTGCAAATTGATCACTTGTCCCGTCCAATTGCAATAGTTGTAAAGAATGGATTTAATTTTCTTTACATAATTTACCTTAGCTTCAGAAAATATTAGAATATCGTCTGCATATAAAAGATGAAATATTCTAGGAGCAGATGGAGCATTTGATGGACGCATAATCATGGTGAACCCCAAATGAAAATTCAATGGAAACAATATTCAGCAACAAGAAAAGTATAAAGCTGAAATCGTAAAGCAAGACAGAAGAATACACAAACCTTCATGTCATCCTCGATCTTGGCTACCTGACTGTGGATGGTATCAACAATTTCTCGAAGTGGCGATACTGTGGGATATTTGGACTCATCCCAAACGAACCTGTCCTTCCAATAAAATGATGCATTATCACGAAAACGCCCCATATTTTTTTTTAAAGGAAAAAAAAAACAGCTATACCTTTATGCAAGTAGGTAATAAATCCCTGCCAAAAACTCACTTAAATTCGATTACCTCGTGAGATAGGTATCCACGGGAACCCCATCCACTGTAAGAGCCAAGCTGTCAATCCCAGAAGCCCGTTCCAGATCTTCGATTTGCCGCCGTATCTTATGCGACACCCCTTCTATGAAAGTATTCAACTGTGGATCTTCCAATCAGCAACATGCAAAAGCAATATTCCTAGAGGAGAATGCAGTATAATTGAACAAGTACCTTCGAGAGATCGTCGCTCAGAGAAAGAAGAGAATCCAAAGTACCCACCCGTAAGTCGGGAGTGTTGAACTGTAAGAAAAAGAATAAAACTCACCCAGACAAAATCAAACCTGCAAAGTTTAATAAGTTGTTGATGTCATAAAGATCACGGCTTTCGACTTGCTTACCCGGTAGAGAGGCGTGTCGAAAGCTTTCTTGGAGATCAATTCCTGAAGACGGCTCCATAGAGCAGAAGCTGACGATTGGGCGGGTAGGGATACCACCCAATACCTCGTCGCCATTGCAGATTCGACCTCTGATCTGGGAATTAATCAAATCTATCTTCGAACGATTTAACTCCAAAGGATTAACGAGGCGTAATGAGATAAGGCGGATCTAACTCACCTGAAATTTCCCAAACACAGATGCTTGGCTGATGTCGGCCCTGAAAATTTACGAATAATGCTCTCCTACCATTCTTAATCCACTCGATAAATTAACGAGCCCATAGTTGCTTCGTAAATTTTCAGGGCCGTATATATATAATTATTAGAAAAAATATATATATATATATATATAATTTTATCATTTATAAAAGTATATACTTTTATAAAATTTTATTCAGACTTACTAAGACCATCTCCAACCGAAAATGTCATTTTTCACTCCAAAATGCAGGAAAATCAAAAAATGTCGTGTTTCATCTCCAATCCAACGCCACTTTGCCGCTAAAACAGTCGTTTTCTTTCACGCCTTTCTTCCCAACATGTTCGGTAGAAAGAAAAAAAAGGCGCAGATGAATAGTGCGACGCCAATATTGACGTCGCACTGTTCATACGCGATCAAATGGTGTCAAAAATGGCTATTGATTGGAGCAAAGCAAGAATGGCAAACAAGTGTTTATCGTTCGGTTGGAGATGCCCTAATAGAGTGAGAATTAGGGGTTTCAAAACAAGTCGACAGGTCAGGTTCACGTTGAACCCGAGTCTAAACATGTCAATCCAAACCTGATCTTTTTTTTTTATAAACGGGCAGGTATTTCAACCCAGGCATGATCCACGTGGGTTTCCAGGTTGACCAAACACGAACTGCGGACCTGTTTGATACTTTGATTAAAAAAATGGTTTGTCTCGTGAACGGACCGACAGAATCGACATATCTTCGGACGTGTCGGAGTAGATGAGGTCTCTTGACCGAACAACGAAGTGCGAACAGATCGTACCAATGCGGTTAGCACTCGGCTTCTCTTCTGACTCTCTGGACGCGCTAAACAGACCAGATGGCGAAAATTGGTGGACTAACGAGAGTCACGCGATAGACTGACGCGTGTAACACGATGGACTGACGCGACTTGGTCATGACTTATGCCACGGTGGGGAAAGACGTGACGAACGAACGCATTTCTTTTGATTTCCCGAGTCAAATCGGGTTTATTTTAGGTCTTCAGGTCAACACGATTTATTTTTGCAAACGGGTCAAAGACTCAAACATGAATGCGACCCATATGGTAAACGAGTTGACCCGAACTTGAAATTTTTTGGTTCGGATCATGTCTATTTTTGACACCCCTATAACAACTTCATCAACTCTTTGGTAGTCGAGTTTTGGATCATGTCAAATTTTGACACCTTTAGTGAGAACCCTTATAAAAGCTTCATCAACTCTTTATCTCCTAATCACATTCTTAGTTTATGACTATTACAGAGTGAGTGATGGTCTATATTTGATTATCATATTTGAAATTTAGTTATCTTTTTTATTTCTCTTTTAGGGATGAAAAAAGGCTTCTTATTCTAAATATTAAACCCATTAATTATCTTTTTATTTCTCTTTTAGGAATGAAAAAAGGCTTCGTATTCTAAATACTAAACCCATTAGTCATTAGACTTTAGTTTGCATCTAGTTGTCTTTTTAAAGTCATATTCCAACCATATTTGTCCTTAAAAGGATGATTAAATTAGCGTCGAACAATCTTAACATTATTTGAACCATGCTAGAAATTTATTCAAATGTTATTTGATAATTTTTTAAATGATTGGCATAATGTATGTAATCCACAATTTAACGATATTCAAATAAACGAAGATGTATAATATTATCGCCTTATTCAAGCACTTTTTTTGAACCTATCTTCGATCATGCATCCGTTGACCTCTAAATGGCCAAAGAAAAAAATTAAAAAAAAAATTACTTGCATACCTCTTCGACATCGTTTGCACGTCATTCTCCAGATGAAATCCTGTGATACATGTTATTCGGACGTCCTACACCATCCTTTGCACGTCGATGAAGCTCTCGCACGTCCTCCGCACAATTTCCATCCAGCTCGCATTAATAGGGGATATGGGCGAGGTTGCATTCGTTCGCCTCGTCTTCTCCCAAAAGCCACTCGCACACAACCTCCTCTGTTCACAAAATCTCGTCGATCATCCGACTCCACTACCTACTCGACCTCTCCTCCAGACCGATCTCCCACAACAAGAGCTGCACCCTATTGTTGTGATTTCCCTCCTGCTCAGATCCACACAGCCTCTCAATACCCTCGACCTCCACAGCAACCAAATAGACCCAACCTCACTCTCAACTAACACCTCTTCCCCGTACCGCAAGCTGTTGAATCTAACAACCTTCTGATTCCTCAAACCCTCATAACTTCAGGCCGATCTCTACCCATACCTGAGATGATCTTCATTTGACGCTTCAACCCCTACGATCAAACCCAACATCTCCACCTCCTTCGATGATATTCCTTACTGCTGAATAGGAAATAGTGATGGGAGCTTGCTTATTACGAAGGTAGCCATCTTTTTCCCTTTCACACGCTTCTTCCATAAAATCCCTAGGCAAACGAGGGAAACAAAGGATTTAACTTACTGTTTGATAGAATTTAGCTTAAATCATGCTCAAATTCATCCTAAATCTTGTTGTCAAACCTCATGCATCACCCATATCCTCTATTAAATTTAATTAATCATAATTAATTAACTTTAATTAATTATCTTGTAATGTCTCGAGCCTCATGTAATCACGACATCGACCTCAACATAGTCTTCAACGTAGACAGCACTATCGTCATGCCCCGACATAATTGACACAGCCGTTGACATCGTTGTCAATCATTATGCAAGGTATAAAGGTTCAAACCCTATCCTCAATGGATGCAGCGTGGTGAGCAACAACATATGAGCGCTTTTCTTAGCGTAGTAGGAGAAAGCTCGCTGAGGTGCTTGCGACGAGGTAGGTAATCCTCATATATGCTTTTCTTAGCATAACTAAGCAAATTTTAAGTACCCATATACGCATAAGTGCCTACAAGGAAACAACTGTGCTTTTTCAAATAGGTACCCCTTAAGACCTATACACACCATTCTTAGCATGGTGGGATTAAATAATATGATCGTGGTGTCATACAACCTTTCTTAACATGGAGGGAGGCTATGACTCCCCAAAATTTGCCAAAATGGGTGATATGCCGTGATTCTACCAAAATTCTAAGTGACAGAGGACCTATATTTGAACATAAATGCACATAACTTAAATAAAGAGCAAGTGACTTGTGTAAACAAATAGGGGATCAAACTTGAACTAAACTACAAAAGGTTGAACATTGAACTCTAAAATGCATAATTAATTTAAAAATGCAAATCCTAAAATTTAGTTCAAGCCATTCTACTATAAACGAACAAGTAGGAAACTCATGATGAATAATATCCCAAATACACACAGGCGTTCAATCGACTTGCAGTACTCAAATCAATTGCAAGCAAATATGCGTAGTGCAATATGCAACAAATGCAACAATGACCTCCAAGCATATTCAACTATGCAAGTAACAGTGACTAAGCATGCAAGAGATGTTTGAAGGCTTTGAAGCAAGTATAATTTGCATACAACTTTCCATTATTAAACAAACACACACTAAAGTCGCATGTTCATGGCGAGGGTGGATATGATGCAAGTACATGCAGCTTGCAATAAACACTTAGGGTGTCCATGCATTTGACAACAATAGTACCCCTGTATGTACATTTAACCACGTAAGCATTAATGAGCAATCATGCTGTGAATTGCCTACCAAGAGAAGGTCGAAGATCTTGAAGAAAATGTAATGTAATCATTGTTGCCTAATAACAAAGAGCACGTGGTGGCCAATTTACAGGCAATTGCATGAGACAATGACACAGTGAGTTACTCACAATCATATATGAAGAATGCAACCTAATTAGAAATGAAGTGAAGAAGGCTATGGTGAAAGTAGTCAACCTGTAATCAATAGTCGCTAACTGACAAGTGAATACACTAGTCCTCTTATGAATGACGATGGAGGACAAGCATTGGATGTAATAATCTCCCATCAATCAAGGTCAATTTGCTTACATATGTACGTGATAGTATCTTATGAACACAAAGCCAAAAATGCATGAGAAAGTTAGCAATAAATATAATTTAGTCTGCTTCAACATTAAATAAGTTGAAGGCACTGGTTTGAGTGCAAGAAAAGATAGTTGATATGACCTACGTGTGGATAAAAAAGGAGAATATATCACAAGTACGGTGAACCCCTGTGGACACAAATATATACACCATTGCAAATAAATGTAGAAGACCCATCATGCTACAGTAGTCCACCTATAGGTAACGACAAACAACTGCAGGCATGTCACTCAATATTGCAAGTGTATTTCAAAGTGATCTCTTGCATGCATTTGTAGGATGCCAAGGATTTCATTCAAGCGTGCCTTTTAACATTGCAATTACATGCCAAAGTATCCTCCTGCCTGTATTTGCAATATGCAGAAGGTTTCACTCTAGTGTCTCATTTCACACTATAATTACATTTCAAAAATGGTATTATGTATACACATGAAAGCATCATGCAAAATACATGTAACAATATATACCCACATAAGCCCTGGTGAGCTTGTTATGGGTATACATGTGATATTTGAGGTTGCTACACGGGTTAAATGATAAACCCAAGTTTGAGCTCGATCCTACTATGCAAGTAGATAAGAGTCGACACGGCTTAAACTATCAAAAAAAATATATGGTTGCGTTGACCTAGATATTTTATTTTAAAAAATTCACTAATAAAGTCATAAAGCAATGACTGACTCTATCCTCTGTTGAGAAGATAATATAATCAATAAGGTTTAACTGATAAAATAAAAATCGCTCATTAATATCCTAATGATGATCGTGTTGAATGTAAATCTCAATCGGATGAGTTAATTCTCAAAAATTTACCAAAAGCACCATGCCTACATCAAACTCATTCCTTCATCGGAAAATAAGACAGAGTTAATAAGGTTCAACTAATAAAATAAAATTTTTCATACACCCTGAAGATGACCGTATTGACTGAAAATCTCAACTAGAGGGAACCCAAAATATTTAAAAATTCCTCCCAAACTCCCAAATGCTTGTAAAAATTATAACAAAATTTCAAAAATATATAATCTAAATAATTTGAAATAAACCATCAAATACTGAAAGTAGAAATATTCATCCATCCTTCACAATAATTTGCTAAGGTGGATACATCTGAAAACTACTTCATCTCATAAAGAGCTAATATCTAGTATAGAATATAACTAGGATTCATTCTCAATCTATCTCTTATCAGTAAGGATGTAGTGTGTCCTTTAACTGATGGTTTCACCTCAAATGGCACCACAGGTAAATGGTTATGATTGGGACACTCTAATTGAATGGTTTTGCAGTCAAATACTGCCATTATATTACAATCATAGTCAAATCTTATTTTTTCCCTGAACGATGTCCAAAAATAAACAACACCTAAATAGTTCTGCCGGCTAATTCTTTCTAATTTGAGCCTATCGTCCCGGCCGATACGAATATCGTCTAGGACGATGTGCTTAATGATGGTTGTCTTAACTAGGATACCCTAATTAGGGTTTTTATTTTTAGCTGATCGTCCAGGCCGATTTATGGATCGTCCCAGACAATGTGACCAAAAATAGAAAACTCTAAAATCAGATAAAAAAATTTTCCCATGTGTGTGTGTGTAAGGTTACTTAGTATCAGGAACCACATCGTTTACAATAAACTTAAGAAAGGAAAAATTTTACAAACTGACTCAGACTTAGTCTACCCAATCTTGAGCTGGTACAAATTATAATTTGATCTTGTAGACCTGAAATGTTAATAGGCAAGGCAGTCGTAGAGAAACAGAAGTGTTTGTTATCATTAAAATTATACTTCTTAAAAGCATATTTCCAACAATTTAAAATATATTATATATTTTAAATTATTTTTAATTTTAATTAAAAGAATTTTAAAAATTGAACAATTTGAAATAAAACATTAATTTTTTGGACTAATTTAAATTTTTAATTATTTTTTTGAAATTTTGTTAATTATAAAGGATTTAAAATTAATTAAAATTATTCAAAATGAATTCGACGATAGTGGGAGGACACGCACAACTTCTAACTGGCAGGATTAAAGCTGCGTGGTGGCGACAATCATTGGCATGATTGTGCAGGAACCCAGTGATTGGGCGGCGCTGCGGTTTCGATTCGCATAGCACTTATCCATGTTACCAAGCATTCCACATCATTGGATTCCCCACAGTTAAGGATCAATAGCTCAGATCGAGCCGAACAGAGTGATTAACCATGAAAATGAAAGCGTAGTTAATTAGAACAGTGGAATGATGCTATCTAGATCTTTGATTGTGAGATCAACGGTCCAAAAAACTTACACTTAATGCAGGGTAGACAAAATGCCCTAAAAATGAAAAATGATTTGTTTTCTCAGTCTAGAGGATCAAATTGCATGAAATTTTAAATACAAGTAATATAAATGAACAAAAATAATGGGGGTTTGAAATCGTATTTTGAAATGCACTTAATCAAAAGTTATTTAAACTTGAGTTCCCTAGGCTAGGGTTTAAGATTTTACCAAATATAACTGGTGGGATTTTAAGATTTTAGACTCTTTGAGCTTGTAGATTATCCACATATCTTTTTCCTATTGAAATCATGGTCTGAAACATACTGGATCGAAGGATATAGCCCTTGGACGGAGTTTGCCTTTGGTTCGCCAGAGAACTTGTCGTTGGTGAGCTTTTGACGATGGGGTTCAACTGTGGACGTGAAGAGAGGACTGTGAGGAGCTTGAACAAATTGGAGTCTAAGCTTGAGAGGCTAAGAGTGAGAGAGAGAGAGAGAGGGGGGGGGGGGGGGGTAACTTGAAGAATAAGCCTTTTTTTTTTACCTTTTACTTTATTCAAATGTCCCCAGCTTGAATGGACACCTGGGATTTGTTTGGATACATTATTTGATTGCCTCCACCTATCCCAAAGAAGTTGGAATAGTGCGGGGGAAAGACAGGGAGGTACAATGATGAGTAGAGGCTATTTTGGCTTCATATCATAAGAGGAGAAATCATAGGCCATTTAGGATCAAATGAATGACTGAGATTGGTTCAAATAGAGTTCAAGAAAATTCTAGAACCTATTTGGATGGCTAGATGGGCCTGGCTAAGCTAGGAAAATCGGGTTGAAGGGTTTGACCATTCCAATGGGTTTCACATTCCCATTGACTATTACTAGTCAAACAGTTAATAAATGCTTATGTGGACTTGAGGGATATGTAGTTTGCCATTGGGATGATGTAGAACAAGTTATGAGTGGGGATATGGGTATTGATAAGGAATTAACCATTCAAATTCTTTTCAAAATCTTTGTTGACTACTTTGACTGGTCAACCATTCAAGCCATGCTTAGGTGGAGTTTAGGGAAATCTAATGAACTAATGGGATGATTATCAAGCTATGGGATGAGAATTTAAACATATATATATATATATATATATATATGAAAGCTTGAGGTTGTAAGATTTGACAAGTTGATTAAGCCACTATGACCATGATTTATATTGTGATGATTTTGAATATGTTCAAATCATCAAATGAAGTGAAGTTAAAAGTTTAGGGAAGATTTAAAGTTATAGATTAAATTTTTGAATGAGTTAGTTTAGGGAAGATTATAAATATATATATATATATATATATAGCATATATATATATATATATATATATATATATATATATATATATATATATATATATATATATATATATATATATATATATATATATATATATATATATATATATATATATATATATATATATATAGGAAGGTTTGATCATGGGTTAAGGATTGACTAAATCAAAGCAAATGTTATTTGACTCCAAATGAGTTGGATATATTTAAATCAATCATTGAAGTGAGCTTGAGAGTTTAGAGGGCTTGATTTGGTTAAATGGGTTGGTTTGGCCCATTTGAACCCTTAAGGTGACTAGGACTTGGGTTTGAGCTCAATAAGTTTGGTTTGATGTTTGGAGTCTTGTGTGGGTAGTTTTATGGGCCATAATGGTCCTAATGGTCAAAATGACTATTTAGACCCTTAAAGGGCTATAGGGTCAAGGTTGACTTAGGAGCTGGGTTTAATCTCAACAGATTTGAAATGATAAATGAACTATAGTAGAGGTGGTCCCAATGGTTAGAATGGTCATTTGGGTCAAATTAACCATTTGGACCTTAAGGGGCCATTTAGTCAACCTTTGTTGACTTGGTCAACCAGGCTTGAACAAGGTCTCGATTTGAATCCAATACACTCCTAATGATGTTTAGGATGCATTAGAGGAGATTTCAAGATTTGATTTGACTGGGCAATGTTGAAGTTTAAAGGAAACTTCAATTTTGCCCTTAAGGGACATTTTTGTCATTTTGACCCTTGGTCAACTGGGCTCAAAATAGGCCCACCAAAATGTAGATTAATACTTAACATATCATAATAAAGGGGTTGGACATGATCAAAGGCGTTGGAGGAGGCTCCAAGGTCAAATTCCATATGGTAGAGGGTCCAGTGGCATAGGACATAAATATTTGAAGATTTAATAGCATTTGAAAATAGATTTAGTTCTGGGGCTAGAGGTCTTAGATTGAGTTCAAATTTGGACGGTTGACTCTAAAGACATGTTTGATCAATATGCAATTGATAGATCATGATTTGGGTTGACCAGGGTTTGAAATATTTGAAAAATCACTAAAAAACTTTTAGGACATAACCTTTTAGCCTTGGAATTTGGTCACAATTTTTGGGGTTTGTCTAGTTTAAATTTGATTTCTTCAATTTGAATTATCCACATCACTCACAATCAGTTGGATGGTTGTAAATGACTTTATAGGATTGAAACTAAATTCGAAACTGGTTTGAAGTCTTGATTGAGGTTTGAACTGGGATCAAGATAGACTTGGAGTTTTGATAGGTTTGAAGTTTGGGTTTGATTTGAATCTAGATTGAATCCTAAATCGATTTCTAGATGATTGAAAACTGAAGAAATGTCAACCATCAGATCAATTAGGTGGAGATTTGGATGGGTCCCTATGACCTCATACAAAAATAAGGTCAACAATATATATATAGTCGAGAATATCACTATGATTCATTCTAAATATGTCTCTTACCTGTAAAGATGTGTCACATGTCCTCTAACCAGTGGTTTCATCATCAAATGGCACTATACCTATGGTTTCACCGTTAAGTGGCACCATAGGTAAATGACTATGACTGGGATCCTCTGAATGGGGCGGTTTGCCATAAAATAACACCATTATATTATAGTTATGGTTCCCACCCGTATGTTCCCCAATGGTATTAAATATTTGAGATATGAATCAATATGATATAATTGATAGGGCACAAAGCCCTTTGTCATTTAAGGTGAATTCAAAATTGTCCCATTAGACAAACATCTACTCCAAGTCTACAAGGTACCCTTGGATGACACAACCCATGACTGCTGACAAGGATCCTTCTGTTATGTTGGTTTGACTACCTCCTCTGACTAAGTAGACTAGGGACCACGATGGCCCGGGATGACTGAACCATGGTATCTTGATCGGGTTCATCATCATTCCCCCCACCATCCGCTTTAAAGTGCATGGTGGTAAATTTCCAAATTTTAAATATCAAATTATCAAATTTCCAAAACCTAAACCAATGCTGCTACTATATGCCAGATATCACATATCCACGAATACGATGTATTCACCAACGACTAGCCTTAATCGAAAATTCTCTCTCATGATTGGGAGGGGTAACTAACTATAGGGGCTTATGCCTATAAGAAATAAGAACTTATATCATAAATTCCTCGCAAAATGAGGGTGAAATCTCTAGGTGTGTCTTATCTACAATCCCAATATGCATTTTGAAAATTTACCTTGGAACTTAATCTATTAAAACTTGAAAGCAAAAAAGCAAAGTCGCGGGGAGGCCGAGGCGCTAATTTTAGGAGCCCACAAATGCTCAATATAGGTCAGTCTTTGATGCCTGATGCTCATTTTCATGGTTGTTTATCTCACCTCCTATAAGGAGAATAATTGACTAAACCGCTTTTCATCACCCTAGCATCCAACATTCGTAATCAATTTTTATCTAATGACTGTCAATGTAAACTCATGTTATCCATTAATGTTTGATCCCCTAATTTCTTAATTACTGGTATCCTCTATGTAAGAACAATGATCGAGCATACTGCAAGTCATCTCTCTATGCTAGACAATCTCAATTGATTGTCGTCCAATCCTTGTCTACATTTAATGTTACTATCCACTGATGTTTGATGTCATCCTTCTTAGTAGTTTATCTCCTCTGTTAAACGAGAATGACTAAATAGATCACGAACGGTTGCCATACGTCAGATATTCCTTGATCATTGGCATTGCACATTATCTAGCACTCATAATGTATCTTTGCCCAACATCTGCTAACATATGATGTTTTTCAACTACTGACAACTAACGTCCATGTACAAACATTGATCGAGACAACTGCCCACCATCTCCCGATGTTAACTTATGCATATCAAGAGGCTTACTTCAATTACGAAATATATCCTCGACTGTTTATGACAACTATATTGTATTAATTCCTTCACCACTTATGGGAATGATATGCTTTGGTTAAACCCCATGATTTTTTTTTTGGCTTTATGGATCTTCCACATACAATATATCATAATATCCTATCAGCTATCTAATGTATATGTGAGATATTCATGCCATGTTAAGATAATAATATCCTTTTCTAACCTACAAATATTCAAGCACTTAATAAGGCCGACTAGATCAACTAGGATATAGGGTCCACCACCAAAATTCACCGCATCACCTAGGACTAAGTTGAGTTGATTAAAACCTCCTAAGTAAGACTAAACCTAGGTCGGTAGGACTTTTATAAATCACTCATGACCATTTAGGACAACTACTACCTAATTAGGTGAATCGCAATCATGCAACTGGTACAATCATGGATCAACGAAGACAATTTTTTAGATAATTGAGTCAGCCAAAATCATGATTGAAATTTGGAGATCAAATTAAGACATCAAAACCATATTAAACTAGTTATTGTTTAGTGAATTTTACTCGGGGTCACATTAAATCAACTAGGACCAAGTTAGACCAACATTGATCAGTCTATCAATTGAGGTTTCGCTTGGGACGACTTTCTTGCTGCTTCTTAAAGCTACTTTTTAGTTAAAAAAACTTAACTTTTGTACTAAAAAACCGCTTTAAGAAACAGGAAAAAAAACGTCTCAAACGAAGCCTGGGTGTGCTTGACTAACTTGACCGCACCTTATTGTCAAATTGGCTCTTTTCAAACGGAGCAAACCAGAATCTGAGCAATGTGAGCTGACTGAATATGCCATAAAATTACCAATTCCCTCTTATATTTTTTAGACGTGATTAGTGCTTTTGATATTACTTTTGAACCTCTTTTACCATCATTTTTTTGGGGGGGAGTTTCTCGTGATACTACATGGAGAAATGAGAAATTGATGTAGACTTATACATTCTTTGCAATATAAGCCAAAGATAAACATAACTTATTAATATACTGTGTAAATATATGCAAAAACCATAGCCAGTTTTGTTTTCAAGCAGCAAATAAACAGTAGGAAAAAAAAAAAAAAAAAAAACGTTTGAAACAAGATGCCATTAGTAAAGATCATCCAAGGTTAAGTTCTCCATGGATCCCAACTTAGGTGTAGATTCAGCTGAGTAATTTTCCAGTTTCTCATCAGGAACAGTCATTAACAAGTCCGCAGAGAAGGCACAATTGAGACCAAATGCCATATTCATTCCATCTCCTAACGGTAAATACAGATCAGAATATCTTGCTCTAGCCACCACTATATCAGTAACAATGGAATCAAAGATTCCATCTTCTATTCCAGGAAGTGAAGCAAGAACTGGCTCTTGCATTCCAGCCTTCTTAGCTCGAATGACCTGTAATCAGTGCAGTGAGCTTCAATTAGAGTTTCAGTAAGATAAAAGCATATAAAATTATGATAATAATCTTAAGATTGTGCTATACATATCTATCTTTCTCATTATCCTTGTAAAGCATGATGAAATCTCCTGATATAAGTCCATGGCTCCTTACAAACTCACCTTAAAACAATTTGAACAGTGAAGTTCGATAGCTTGTTGGATCGAGATGACAGTATATGTTTAGCAGTGAAAGAATTTTAACTATAATCTTACCAGTATTCTCCAATATGTACATTCTGCTCTTGTTGTTAGGCCAAAACCTTCATTAGAAATACAGAGGAATCACTTTTAGTTTTGGCTATTTCTGTTTCTGAAATATGAATTCAAACCTGAACTTAAAATTCCAAACTCGAGCTGTGTCCAAATCGATCATTGGCAATGAGATGCCTTCTCTTACAGTGAGGATTGGAAGATTGGCTTCTGTCTCTTTCTGAAGCATAAATTCATCAAAATTTTTTCCCAAAACAGTAAGTTGCTGCAATATGTAGAAAATTAATCATCTGAATGCTGACCTTAGGAAGAACAACTCTTCCCAGCGAGCCGACATCACTGTTCCTGAGTTCCTTCTGGAGAAGGAATCTCAAACCATTCATGGCTAGCTGCAATATTGAAGTTTATGTGAAGAAATACTAAATTTAATACTCTTATGAACTATAAAATACCTAAAAAGAATTAGATACCAACAAGGAATGAAACAAAAAGTGCAGATAGTAATAAAAACTAAGTTATGAATGAATTTATATATGACTGTAATGGTTGTTAGGCTCGGCCAGTTATCTTGCTCTTTTCTTTCCTCTCTTTTTTCTTACCCGCATTTGGCTATTGAAGTGCCTAATATATTTGTATCTTTAAGCATATTTCCCAATACTGCATTTGGAAAGTGGCTAAAAGGTTTGTAAAAATATAAGGTTTAAGTTGTTCATGATATCTTAATCTGAAACATTGATTTTGGACCAGAAAGAGAGGGCATTAATAAAAATCTTATATGCTGATTTAGTATTGTGATCAGTATATAAAGTTCAACAAATTGTTTTCCAATTTGGTCTGCATATTGGCCACTTGTGCTTCCTAAACCACACAATATGTGATTGGAAGTTCAGTACAGATGGCGGGCACGAAAAGCTGGTGTTCAAATACCTAACATTAGGCCAAACATAAAATGCAATTCAATAAATAACATAAGAAATTGCTTTGATTTAAACAACAAGGAAACATTAACAAAATAAACCCAACACATCATTCACATATGCTTCAAATGAGTATAGGTTGAAATTGGATAGCAGTTTGGCATCCAAAGAGCCAAATGTGGTTTGAATTGAATTTGAACTATATTGATTCGAGTTAGTTCACTATTAGATCCAAAAATACATACATGTATGTGAAGTGTAAAGCTTGCCCCAAACTACTTAGGATAAAATTTGATTTTGATTTTCAAGATTGATGGTTACAAAAATTAAGATCCATTTATGTTTTTGATTTTTTGAGATTGTGGCTACATAGTTCAAGATTCATTAACAATATGATGGTTACTTAACTAAAGTTCCATTCACATTGATTTCTTCCTCCCTTTTTTTCTTGAAATAAATGGCTACTTAACTAAACTTGAGCATGCTTATGACTATTAATGATCATGGCCTAGCTTAAATCATTATCCAATTGAGATGACCTATAGTTAAGCCAAAACTTAGCTCAAGATAGAAGCAAATGACTTTAAGCACAACCTTAACCTAGGTTTGCTTCACTCAAGATTGGATAATTCCTAGCACAATCCACAACTCTGTTCCTCAGGGATTTCCACTTTCTTTAAATGCAACAATCTAAATTGTGTCGACATATTCAATCATCTAATTACATGAATTGGTGGTGAACAAATAAGCTTGTTTGACCTATTTTAAAGTCTTTTTTCACAATTTTAAATTTTTGCTATTGTTCATATATATATTTTTAGTTACAATTAATTATGCTCGAGAGTGATAGTCATAACAACATTTTTATCAAAAATTTCAAAAGAAAGAAAGTCAATCTAAGACCTCTTTGTTAGTAATCCAAGTGCACGTACAACCAACATATTAAGTTGAGTTGTGTTATTCTTGACTTTGGAGAAACAGAGAATATGAAAGACATTAGATATGATGAAATACAAATAAAAGGATAATAAAATAAATTTTAGATACAATAAAAAATTAGATGATAAAAGCTTGATGGAAAAATGAATAAATTCAAACTTGGTAAGAAAGGAAAAATCTGTGATTGTGCATTTTTATAGAATAAATAGTTATACAAATATGCCTTCAGATTGTCTACGCATGTTTTCGCGTTATAAACATATCTATGATTTAAACTTAAAAGACACCATTTCATTGATTTTTAATCAATAAAAATTCATATTCTCATACAAAAATCAAACATCTATATTTCATTTGTGTTTTGACTCTAAATTAATATTGATTAATATTCAATATTCTATACCTATTCCAAAGCAAGACACATAATTAGAAACCAATTGCCAACATATAGATCTAGCTAGCAATCACTATTTAGTTGAATGATATTTCAATTGTGTTTTGACTTTAAATTAGAATTGATTAATTATATTACACTATCATTATCTTAGGTACCAAGAAAAACAAATATCATTTGATATTTCTTGATAAATTTGAATCAAACACCCACTTGACAATCTAAAGCTTGCAACTGTGTACCATCAATGTACCTAGTTGATCAAAATTTCATATTGACGTCGCTATCCATAATAAAGGCAAATATTTAGGTGTTATTAAATTTGGAGTTGCACGACATTGACAGCAACCATCATATCTTAAATTGAAAGAATAAATCAAGTAATTAGAAGACTAGAAATCATGGGTGAATCAACTATAGTTTTGTAGGGGGCTCATTATATGAATAATTAAATATAAAAAAATATAAAATATATTTGAATAAATCTCAAAATTTCCACCTTCACTACAAAAAAATACAGCTATCGTAGCACTATTTTTGAGTTATCACGGCTAGTTTCTTTGCAAATTGGTGCAAAATACCTAGAATTCAACAACCATAAAAGTAGACATATTTGATTATTTATATGATATTTGAATTGCACCACATTTTACTGACTCAAATCTGCTAAGTATGCACCATGGCTACTCTTACTCCAATAACAAGTAGGACATTTATTTGATAGAATTTGAATAAGAATTGTGGGCTCCGAAAATTCGGCCCCGTCCTCCACCCGCTCGTTTTTCTTTTATTCCGGCGAGGGAGTTTTAACTGAATAAGTTCCGGGGTAAATTTTGGAAGGCAGATGGGTTTGTAGATAAGACACTACCCAGAGATTTCGCCCTCATTTTGTGAGGACTTTATGATCTGAGTTCTGGTTTCCTATAGGCGCAAGCCCCCCGATCACGATCACGAGAGAGAACTTTCGATTAAGGCTAGTCGTCAATCAGATACGTATAGATACGTGTTATCCGGCATATAGTAGCAGCGATGATTGGATTTGGAAATTTGGAGAATTTGAGAATTTGGAGTATGAAATATTTGGGAAATATTGGAAAGTTTGATATTTAAAACATGGAATTTCACCACCTAGCACTTAAAGCGGATGGTGGGGGAATGGATAATGGGCCCGATCAAGATCCCATGGTTCCGTCGTCCCGGGCCATCGTGGTCCTTGGTCTACTTAGTCAGAGGAGGTAATCGACCCAACCTGACAGAAGGATCATTGTCGGTAGCCATGGGTTGCTTCGTCCAAGGGGACCTTGTGGACCGGGGTTGAATGTTTGTCTAAGGGGACAAATTTGAATCCACCTTAGCTAACAGAGGGCTTTGTGCCCTATCGATCATATCCCATTGATTCATATCTCAAAGATTTAACGCCATTAATGAGCATATTGGCTCTATCCATAACCGCTATCTGTGGTGTCATTTGGCGGCAAAATCACTCGGTTCAGAGGGCCCCGGGTCATAACCGTTTACCTGCAGTGCCAATTGGTGGCGAAACTGCCGGTTAGAGGACACGTACCACGTCCTTACTGGCAAGAGATTATTTGAGAATGGATCCTAGTGATATTTCGACTAGGCATTTGGCTCTTTGTGAGCTGAAGTAAACTTTATTTGTCCGCCCCGACAAACTATTGCGGAGGGTGGATGGATTTTGCTTTAAGTTTTTTGATGGATTTATTTCAATTTTAAATATTTTTGGACTTTGATGATTTTATGGAATTTTGGATTTTGAATGGGTATTTTAGGTGGAGCTTGAAAGTGTTTGGAATAGACTTTTGGGAGACAATTAAAAATATTTGGGAACCCCTCCGGTTGAGATCTGTATTCAACACGACCATCATCGGGGTGTTTGGGGTCATTTCTCTTTTGTTGATTGAACCCTGTCAACTCTATCGGGCTGTCGACAGAGGATCGGGTTTCGTAGGCTTTATACCCTTGAGAGTGAATTCTTTTGATTTTAGGCTTTGAAGGCCTAATATGAATGTATTAAAACAAATATTCTGATCTCCACGGCCACATATTTGCTTAATGGTTCGAACCCTGTCGACTCCTATTGATCCGTATAGAAGGATCGGGTTCGAATTTGAATTTACTTGTTGACCCGCGCAGCATCCCTAGACGTCACGTGTGTACCAATAACACGCTCGCCGGGACCCATGCGGGTTCTTTGATTGCTTTTACCCCCTTTTAGTGTGCCTATGTGTATACAAACTATTGTGCATATGCGGGGGTATTCTTGGAATAGACGCATTCTGTCTGCTTGTACGGAGGTTGCAGATCCGGTGGTGTGGCGTATCAGCTTTTGGATAAAGTTGTTCGTTACTTCGTACAGGTAGACTGTCGTGCACTACTCGTTGCTTTCTGCAGGTGGATCATAGTGCACTAACTAATCTCCTGCCTTCGAGTTGTAGAAGCTCATAGGAACTTATATTCTTTATGCATTCTGCTATGATTTTGGTCTTTATAATACATCCATTACTGCCGGAGGTAGATGTATTCATCTTTAGACTGAAGTTGACTACAAGATACTGTATTTACTGTAGTCTTTCTGCATCTACCCATAAGTGGATGTTGTATATACATTCGTATTCATAAATGATTTGTATGGATTGCAGATCTTTTATAGTGACTTGTAGGAGTTCGTATTGTTGCTTGTGAGTGAATCGATATTTCACTTTTATTTGGGATTTTAATGAATGACCTTCATTCATTCATTGATCTCTTTATTTGCAGGGGATACATGTCTTCTACGACGACCTCCTACAAGTATTTTGTAGAAGCTCCATTGTTTCTGCATCGAATCCACCCTTTCACCAATCTCGGGTGGTTTGTTGATTGTTTTTTGTTTGTAGAGGACAGGTCTTTGATTGCCGGTCTCCAGTATTGCCATCTTAATCAACAGGCATTGTTGCTTGTGAGTGAACCCACATTTCACTTATATTTGGGATTTTAATGAGTGACCTTCATTCATTCATTGACCTCCGCCTGCATAATCAAACTTAATGATTGATATTCAGGCAATCATGCATTCATTAAATTTGATTATCTAATTATGGTTCAAATCCGGATTCACATCCACTATGCTTGATCTAAATCAAGCCCCGGTGTTCAAATCCTTCTGAAGTCCAACTCAAGTTTCTTGCTTGAGTCCAAATGTTTGAATCATGTTTGATGTGCGAACCAAATCCGATTTGAGTTCAAAGTGCTATGTCCCCTGCAGTCCTTTGAGTTCAATTGAATGTTCAAATTACTCAAATTTGGGTTCCAATTTTGATTTTTATTTTAATTGATTTTGGCATTTAGAAATCATTTTGAGTT
Source organism: Dendrobium officinale (assembly GCA_019514585.1). Lineage (NCBI taxonomy): Eukaryota > Viridiplantae > Streptophyta > Magnoliopsida > Asparagales > Orchidaceae > Dendrobium > Dendrobium officinale. The sequence continues at coordinate 37,117,478 of CM033697.1, read as the reverse complement.
TTGGTTATGGTCCACAAGTGCACAGTTCATTTGAGTCCACATCTTTATTCTTTTGAGTTCAACAGGTCCAGGTACGATTTCACCCAAAATTTCGGCAGTCTCCCGGCATCTCCCCTGTTTAGGGGAAAACTACGAGAAACTGGGCCTTTCCCACCACGCGCAATAAAGGCGTGTATGGTAGGTGTCCTCTGACGAGAACACCGTGGCCATGATTTTTTGTTCCTCCCACCACGCGCAATAAAGGCGTGTATGGGGTCTTTGATGGTACCTGTTTAAATGATATAATTTACTTTCCCCCCGCTCGGGGTACTTATAAGTGACCATGCCTCGCCGTAGGTGCCGCACCGGGGTTCCTTCCCACCACGCGCAATAAAGGCGTGTATAGGCGATTTTCCGGTGCGCCACGAACACCGAAATAGAGTTTAGGCGATTCCCGCCTCATCGTAGGCGTCGGACTGGGGTCCCATCCCACCACGCGCAATAAAGGCGTGTATAGGCGGTTTTCGATCCGCCGCTAACTCTGAGGGCGAGAATCTGAGTTTAGAAAATGCATACCTTCGCGAGCTTTGACGGTGGCGGAGGCTCGAGGATCGAGGGAGATAAGTATTTATTAATTATAATCAATATTAATTGTAATAATAATTAATTAATTATAATTATAATTAATCATTAATTATTAATCATTAATTATTAATAAATAACTATAATTAGATTAATCATAATTAACCGAAATTAAATAATTAAACAGATAATTATAATTAACATATGATTAATCATAATTAACCGAAATTAAATAATAATTAACCACGAGAAACTTTTAATAGGACAATTAAAAGGGAATTACCCCACTAGTGGGATAAATTAATTAATTGTTGTTGTAATAATAATTATAAAACTATAGTTATAAATTAAGTAATTAAGTAATTATTAAATATAATTAATAATTATTATAACTAATTAAATTTTAATTTACCAAAATTGGTCGAAGAAATGCTCGGGAGCAGAAAATCATATAAGATTTTTATTTGGTATCCAGATTTACAGCGGAAATTAAGTCGGATTTATGTTAAATTCCAGCCGAACGGTTTATGTGCTCGTGTTAAATCCCGGCGATGGGTAAATCCCAGATTAAGGATTTACGGCTTAATACTGTATTTACTAAATCCCTTGGTTCGGCATATTTAAGGGATTTGGCCGAGCAGAGCGCGTGAAGGAGAAAGTTACCTTCAGCAAGCGAGCTCCCTGTAGTTGCTTCCGATCAAATGTAGCAACTTCCGATCCGATAGTGAAGGAAGTGTCGGGTATGGAGTCGGACGACAGGGAGGAGTTCGGTCGGTGGAGGTAGGTTCCCTCTCTCTCTCTCTCTCTCTCTCTCTCTCTCTCTCTCTCTCGGATTGGGATCGGTATATGCAGAGGAGGGAGCTCGACGGGATGGAGATGGGATATCGTGTGAGCAGCGGGATGCTTACGGGAAGGAGAAGTTGAGTGCCGAAGAAGTGAGACTCGCTCTCTATTTAACGACACAAACGGGCGGGAGCTTCTAAGGAACGAGCAAATCCCGGGAGATGACGCCAACGGCGCTGTTCTGTACGAGGTAAGCTATTTGAACGGGATTTACGCATGGATTCACGGAAGAAGCGACTGATTCGGCATTGACATACAGTACCTTGGCAGAACTTCGGTAAGATTTCGGGATTCAACGGATATAAGTTATATTACGCATTGGATTTATTCTTTCTTCTCTTTTTTGTTCTTTGTACATAGGTCAACAAGAATCTCTTTCATATTAGGCTTTTTCAAAAGGAGCTTCTTTCCCACTAACTATGAGTGACAGTTGACTCAACAAAAGAAATTCTTCATTAGTTTCATGAAACCATTAACCATGCATGCTACTATGGATAGATATTCCCATTTGGGGTTCATTTTTGAAAGCAAGGCCTAGTGCCTTATATCGCTCAATTAATTTAGCATTCAAAATTTTCATATTATTGTCAACTATTTTTTTGTAGGTTGTTTTATTGCAATTAAATTAGTGTTGATAATTATGAGTGCCAACTAGCTCAACTCTTTAGGACCTAAGGAATTATTGCCTATATTTTGGGATCAAATTTTCCCTAATATAAAACAATTGTAATGAAATGGTGCACATTTGGCAACTTACTTTGGCGCTTACATTTACCATATTCAAAATTATTAAACGTATAGTTTATAACTCTCATTAAGGCACGTTTGGGACAACTTTCTTACTTCTTTCTAAAACATCCTTCTAGTATTAAAAAATTTCTTGAACTAAAAATTTTTGTACTAGAAACCCGCTTTAGAAAGCAATAAGAAAGTGATCCAAAATGAAGCCTAAGGATATTGAAATAAGCTTGATGTTTGTGTTTGTTTCGATAATTAGCTTGAGTTGGACTAATTTTACTAGCTCATTTATTTAATGAACTGAATATGAACAAAATATTTTTTTATCATGTTCAACTTAATAGCGCACACACATGCATACATGCATCTATATCATATATTTATATTTGTAATCATTGATATAAATATGCTTTTCGAGAAATTTATTTTCTTTCCATTCCATTTTACTAGCATGTACTTCCCTAATATTTATCATAAACAAACAAAATAATTGACAATATTTAGAATACTAAAATGGTGGAAAACTCAAATTCCATATGGGAATTATTCAAATATTTGGTGGTCAACCATTTAGATTTATGCAACATATTGACTAAGTGCAACCACATAAATGTTATGGTCACACCATCGAAAAAAGAGTTAAGTTGTACGGTTTGCCTTGAATAGTCTAAAATATTCAAAATTTAGTAGAGAAAAAAATAACACTTAAAAAACCAAAAAATTACATAAGTTGCTGATAGTCCAAATCAAACCCTACAACAAAATTCATCCAAAAAAATGTCACATACAATTATTAAGTTAGTGAAGCAAGTATTGAATAATGAAAATATACAATATTTAAAAAGAAATTTGAACAATTATGCTCCCAATGCACAAATCTAAAGTACTTCATTCATTATTATGTATTTTAAGTTCATCTAATGTTGCAAATTATCACTACATTATTGATTTTGTTGGTTTTATCCTATGGACTTTTTGGGTGCTCTTTAAATCCTCAGTAGGTTCCAGTTGCTAATAAGCATTTCCAACAAAAGTTTTTCTTGTAGACGAAAATCTCAATTATGTCTTCAATTCTTGAAAAGCAAGATGCAAGGCCTCCAATTATCTCAAAGTAGATCGCAAAAAAAAAAAAAAAAAGATCCAAAAATTGGCTAAGCAAAATGGAATCAATCAATCAATTCCTCCTGTTTTCCACTAAAAATAAAAATAATCTCTTCTTATACATAACTAGAAAAAGAAAAAAATATATAATTTTGTCTATTTAAAAAAATTGTATTCAAACAATCCCATAACAATAAGAATAACTTACTAGCACATATATATTAATAATATCTCCATCTCTATTTATACATTTGAAGCACCGAAATATTCGAACCTAAAACAAAAATTTTCCCAAATTTCAAATTTTGCTTGAAAGCTAGCAAATCTAAACAAAAATTAGATGAGAATATAATGACTATGAGTTTAATGATCATTATGACTTCGTTCGTGACAACTTTCTTAATGCTTTTCTAAAACAATTTGCTAGTTAAAAATTTTCTTATATTAGAAATTAAAAAAAAAAAGAGCTGTTTTAAAAAGCAATGGAAAAGATGTTCCAAACGAAACCTATAGATGCCTTGAGATGGGCGTAATACAAGCTTTGACATATTTTACTAATCTCAAAGCAAGTCTTATATTCTCCTCATAATCAAACTTATATCCCAAATTTTCTCCAGCCATTCCACCATAAGAAAGGAAACCCTAAGCCCCCACCCCCAAATTTGGTCAAATAATATACATGAAAACATTTCTACAAAAGATAAATAAAAATAATAATAATAAAACGAAACAAATAGCATAAATAACTCATTGCAGCTGCAACTAATCTAACCCCTCAAAATAACTAAAAAAAAAATTAAATTTACATAAATATAAAGTTATTACTTATTTATTTTACCCATATGACAGAAAAAAATATTATCTCTTATCTTCCAAACATTTACCAAGCTTCAAACACAAAAATCAAGAGACGTGCCACAGATTCAAACACAGGGCCCCATCAATCAGAACAAAAAACTTTGCAACAATAACGCAAAAAAAAAAAAAAAAAAATTCACTTAATTATTAAAAAAATAGCTTAACCAAATTATTAAAAAAAAATCTCAAAATTTACTTTAAAATGTTTGTTGTAAATTTTATTGGTTTTCAAAATTTAAATTCATCAACATATCCAAAAAAAAAAAAAGTCCCAAAAAAAAAAAACGTATCCAAGAATTTCCCTAAAGAAATAAAAATTTAGAAGCAAAAGGAGAAATGCTTGTTCTTACGGGTTCTGGTGGAGTGGTGACTGAGCGAGGTAGTATAGGCGGTGAGGAAAAGCCGGCGGCGGCGGCGGCGCGGCGGTGTCCGGTGGAAGTGCGCTTACGTCGACGAACGGCGAAGCAAGCCTCGGTGAGGAGGTCGGGAGAGGCGGCGCCACTTTGGATTCCGGCCATGGAAAGTACGAAGTGGGAAGTGATAGAGAGAGAAAAGAACAGGAGCATATATGAAGATACTGTAGAGATCTACCTATTTCGCTGTTGGGTTTAGGAGCGGCGGTGAGGTTACCGAAGATGGCGGAGTGTCCTCTGCATGGGGAGAAGCCCACTAAGCGGAAGGGACGTGGAGAGGAATGGTTGGCAAGGCTTGCTAAGTAAATTTACACCCGGGTTTATTGCTAAAGTTGGAAAATTCTAATGGATGCTGATTTTCAGTGTAGAGGAGGAGATTCAGGGAGACATAATATTTTTTAATTAAATTTGGGTGATGTGAAGATATTTTTTTGATTAAAATATTATTAATAATTAAAATTTCATTAAGGATGAAAATCATGCTCCATATATATATTTAGAATAAAATTATCTAATCTTATTAACATAATTAAAAAATTTAGAAAGGGGTGACCTTAAGATTGTGAACATTATTATGAAAAAAAAATATATTAGACCTAGCCCAATCAAAATAAATTTTATAATTTATAATTATAGATGATAAAAAGATATATTTATCTAAAGTTCAAGAATATGTCAACATAAATTATGATATTCAAACTTTGGTGAATATATACTATGATTTTAGTGAAGGAAATCTAAATGTGTTGATGTTTATGGAGACAATAAGGCTGAGATAATCCCTCCCTTTAAAAAAAAGGAACTAAATTGTCTCAAGTTGATAGGTGATTAAAGATGATCATGATAATCCCTCTTCTAGAATGAAGAGAGATTAAATGACCAAGAGACTATATGTAATTGAAGGTTGTTTGAATGGTATACTTCTTTAGAGCTAGGGAATCAAACTAAATGATTAGGAGTTACAAGGTGATCAACAAAATGTGATTATGCTAGTTCTTCTCCTCAAATAAATTAACAGATTTTGACGGGTGATTGAGAGTGATCTAGTTCCAGTTCTAAGAGAAGGAGAGCAAGAGAATGAACAACTTGAAGACAACTTAACAAGCATTCATGTTGTAATAACCTCAAATTTATTTTCCCCAATTCCCTCAAAATGTAATTGATTCATTGCAGCGCTGGGTGGACAACATTTGTGGCATTGAGCTCTCCAATTTTATGAAATTGGAGATCTCGTTGTGTAGCTAGTTCTAGAGTGTTGCGGCACTGGGTAAGAAAATTAATTTTTTAAAATAAATACCTAAAAGTAATTTCTCTTAAAATCCCTCACCTAAGTCTCCCCATGCTCATTTTCACTACCTTGTTGGGGAAGAAAATAAAGGAGAAGGAGAAGCGAGGGAAGAGAGAAAAGAAGCGAGAGAGAGATGAGAGACAATTATTTGGAGCATTTTCATTTGTTGAATCTATTATGATATTTCTTCTAATCATTGTAGTTATCCCGAATCCTATCTTTATTTTTAGTAATTTTTTGTTTGATGATTTTAGTCCTCCAAAAATTAATAAAACATATTTTCTCTGGATGTATTGAACTTTTATCATATAACCATTTGGTTGTGATTGATATGATTTTATGGGCATTTTTACAGTAATATTATTTTATTTTACTTGGTAAATTGTTAGTTATGATTTTTTTTACATTAATGAATAGTAAGTAGATTAGCACACATTTCATATATTGTAATAAGGTTATTGCATTCCATGCATGGTATTGAATTGCATAGAAAAAAATGATAAAATTGATACATGATGTTGAATGAGGTATTTTCATATAAACTATAAATTTTAGCTATGGACCCTATAATTAATACGAGTAAGCTTTTAAAATAATAATCCCTATAGAGGAGAGTGGGCTAATGGGTTTTCCTTAAAATAAAGATTTATGGTGTAATATTGGATGTTAGCCTATAAATAATTTACTAGTTATACCATCACGTAGAGAGTGATGACCCTTTATTGATTTATTGAAAGCCACCTTATAATGTAAATAATTGATAATAATTGAAATATATGGAGATATGAATTAACTGATGATCATAGATTGATTAGATGGATGGAATAATGAAAATATTACTTAAAAATTTGACGTCCTAACTTATTAAACAAAATGTATATGATATTGATGCCTACATTGATATGCATAAATAAAAGCATATGAAATCAAATAAACATACATTACATAAGAATATACTCATGGAAATGGTAAAGATTAAAATATTTATGCAGTATTTACATGTGACTGTAGCATTGATAATAGTGATAGAAGCATTCATGATTCATATATAATATGCAATGAATACAACTGATAGTATTATACCCAATATTGTACTGATTATCTTGGTATGAAATTGATGTATTTACTTTTCAAGCATATAATAGTGGCTATGTAGTTTAGTGTAATAAATTCCGAGCTTTCCTCATTCACATATCACTTTGATTTGTATCACTAGTTTATGATCATTATTTATATTGATAGCTACTGACTTGATATTGAACGAGATAAGCATGCATGTTGACTTTTGAGACCTTGTATTGAAAGCTTTAATAATTTTAGGATTCTGTTAAGCTTTGTAAGCTCATTATGTAGTTTTTATTGATTTTAGGTTTTGGAAGGGATAAAAACCCCGTGGAGTGAGGCAAATCAGTATCTTTAATTTTTCTTTTATTATCTATATTTTATTTTATTTTATTGTAGTCAATAGCCTAGTGAGATAGGTCAATGTTGTGATTGATCTTCATGCTATTATAAATCAGATTTTGATAAATGTATATATAAATATTTTATTTTATATGATTTATAATTTCTTCTACTTTATTTATTTATATCGATGGAGCCTTAGTGGCTCTGGAAAATAAAAAAGAGATAAAACATATGATACTTCCAAAATTTAGATATTTGTATATAATAGTTTGTATTAAAGGAAGATTTTTGAAAGAATTAAATTATAACCAGAGCTATATGATTGATGGTTAGTGGGATAAAAATGGGTTGTATAGATTTTATTCTTTGTATTTGATTAATAATTATTACGTTGGTTGATTAATAACCATTGCATAACATATTACTGAACACATGATTGAATGTTATGCATAGATTTATGAATAAGTTACCTTATTGAATTTATGATTTATTAAATGTTATGATTGATAAATCAATGATCAATAATTTATTTGATTTACTACTGATTGTACAAATTTGATTTGTTATACGTATTTGAATTTTGATTTGATTTGAATGAAATAGATTTGAATGAAATAGTTTTTTTGTATTCTTATTTTATCTTATCATGTAGTAATATTGGAAATATCAGGGATGACTTTTCTCTAAGATGGGTGGATCTTAATAATCTCAAATTTTGGTTAGTTGAGTGCTAAGATGTTGGGTGGACAATGCCAAGATGTTGGGTGGACACTGTTGTGGCATTAAGCTCTCCAAATTTTTAGAATTTGAGGTAATGTTGCAGTGTTGGTTTTGGAGCACTACAATGTTAGGTTAGAAAATTTATTTTTTGAATAAATATCTAAAAGCATTTTCTCTTAAAATCTCTCACCTAAGCCTCCCCCACCCTCATTTTCACTACCTTTTGAGAGAAGAAAAAATAGGAGAAAGAGAAGAGAGATGGAGAGAGAAGAGGAGAGACAAAACTATTTTTAACATTTTCATGTGTTAAATATATTACGAGTTTTCTTTAGATCATTGTAGTTAATCCAAATCCTATCTTTGTTTTTAATGATTTTGTGTTCTATGACTTAAATTTTCCCAAAATTAATAATAAATACATTTTCCACTCATATATCAAACTTTTGTGAGGTAAAATTTTTTATGTGTTAGATATATTTTTTATGGGCATTTTATTAGTAAAACTATTGAATTTCATTGAATAAATAGATAGTTATGATTTTTTGAAATTAATAAATAGTATATAGATTACCATGGATTTCATAGATTATAACAGTATTATTGCATTTTCATGCATGATATTGAATTGTATAGAGAAAATTATACGACTGATACATGATGAATGAGAAATTTACATAAAAGTAAGAAAGGCTAACTGAGAAAACTATAATTAATATGAGTTAGGTATTAAAAGTACAATCCATATTCAAGAGGGTAGGCCAACATGCTTTTCTTAAAATAAAATTTTTTGGTATAATTCTAGATGTTAGTCAATAATTATTGATTGATTACACAATAGGGAAGAGAGTAACAACTCTTTATTAATTTATTAAAAGCACATATTAAAGTAATAATTAATAATACATAAAACATATGGAGATATGATTGACCAATCATGCTGGATTTATGAAAAACATGGATGATAAATGGAAGAATAAAAACACCACTTAAAATCTGGATGTCCTACCTCACTGAATAAATTTATAGAATATTGATGCATACTTTTACACACATACGTACATAAAAGTACATGGAGTCAGATCCATGTTGATCTCATTTTTGTGTGAGGTTAAAAACATCAAATCAAATACAATCCTAAATCAATCAAAATTAGAAATTTAATTCAAAATCCAAAATCTAAAATCATTTGTTAGAATCTAAATCCAAAACCTCTTGGTTCAAAACCATTTTTTAGGAAAATTTAAAATCCTTCAAAACCCTATCAAATGATCTTAAATTCATCATCAATTAGTTGCATATTGATTAAACATATCCCAAGGATCAACCATATCAATTTGGAAGCATTTTAAGCATTTTAACCCTAAAAACTAAATTCATTTTCAAAGGCTAAAAAGTTTTAAAATATTTATAGCCTTTGTTGCGAATCTGATTTTAGGATATATAATTTTTATGATAGCAAACATTACTGATACTTCTATTTTTCTATGATTGCCTTGCCTACTAATATTTCAGGTCTACTATGTTGAGTAAAATTCAAGCCAGCTCAAGAATGGTTAGACTAGGATTGAGTTAGTCTATAAGGGGGTTTTTACCTTTCCTTGAGTCGATTGTAATAAAGTGGGTCCTGATGCTAAGTAACCTTGTACACACATGCTCAAAAAAAAATTCTATCTATTTTTAATTTTTTCTATTTTTGATCATATCATCCAAGATGATCTAAAAATCATCCTAGATGATCAAGTAAAAATAAAAACTCTAATTAGGGCATCCTGGTTATAGTAACAACAATTAAGAAAATCATCCTGGATGATATTCTCATCGTCCAGGACATTAGGCTCAAATCAAAAAGAATCTACCACCATATTTATTTAGGCATGTTTTATTTTTGGACAATGATTAAGACATTGTCGATGCAGTGCAATTATGCTTAAATTAGTCTAATAATTAAAAAAATAATTAATGTTTGATTACTCAATTAAATTATCCTAGACGATCACAGGATCGTCCAGGACAAACAGTTAAACAAACTTTAGTTTCTTTCTAGATGACCTGAATAATGCTCTGGATGATATGTATCGATTTGAACTAATCGTCCGGGATGATCCCAAATTATACTGGATGATCAGTTATTTTTTCATTGTCTAGACATGCATCCAGGGTGATGTTTTGGATGATATTAGTCATTTTGTACTAATCAGTTCGGACGATCAAGTTATTTTTTCATCATCTAGACATCCATCCGGGGCGATGTTTTGGACCATATTCATCATTTTGTACTAATCGACCTAGACGATCGTGAGATTATCCTGAACGATCAAGTTATTTTTTCATCGTCCAAACATCTATCCAGGGCGATATTCTGGATGATATTTGATGATTTGAATGAATTATACAGAATGATATATTATTATCTTGGACAATCAAAATAAAAGAACATTCTAATAGTCCAGACTCTTCTAAACCATCCTGGCTGACTGAGCTAAATTTTTACTGATCGTACAGGATGATCAGTCAATCATCCTAGATGATCTTTAATGATTATTTACACATTAGGGCAATTTTGAAGCCCTTCTATTTAAGATCTCTTATTTAATCAAAAGGAGATATTTTACTACTTTCCTGACCTAAGAGAGCTAAGAGGAGAGGGAGAGCAAGGGAGAGAGAGAGAGAGGATTTTATGAGGGAGAGTTTGTGAGGGGATTCACAAAGGTTTCTCCAAGCAAAGATTTGAGTTGTCTTCTCTAATTCTCATTCCTAGTTCCTTGGAGGTTCGAGAGAGGTCTACTTTAGCAACTGATCGAAGTTCTCTACCTGCTTCAAGAGGAAGCAAAAGGAGTTGGATTCTCTGCCTCACCAGAGTCGGTGGAAAGTTGTTTTCTATATAGGCTTCTCCACCTTGATGTGGGGGCAAAAGGAGAGACACTGAGTTTAGTGCAATACTTGGAGGAAAGGCTTCGGGGAGTGGACGTAGGTCAAGTTGACCGAACCACTATAAAATTTAGTATGTTCTTTCTTATTGCATTTTCTGCATTTAAATTTCCACACTTTAATTTTTATGGTGATTATTTGGTTGTATTTGTGATTTTGTTTGAGAGAATTTTTTAAAACACTAATTTACCCCCTCTTAGTTATACTACGGGAAAACACGCGATTACCATCAGACTTTTTGGCGGATACTTATGCGTCGGTATTAACGATGCATGTAACGGTGCATTGGTGCGATGGAAAATTTGTGACTTATTTTCCGGCGCAAAGCACGCCGGAATATTTCGGCGTCATTTGCGCCGGTCTGTGCGTCGGAATAAACCAACATTTCACTTGTTCCGATGCATGTTACAGTGAAAAGTAATCGACTCCATTACAGATGAATAAGGCGCCGATATATTTAAACTCAACGAATTAAATCCGGTGCATTATCCGCCGGAATTGTTTGCGGCGTCCCGGATGCCAGACAATCCGCCGGCGAAAGCCCTATTTTTTCGAGCCCGAGCCCCTCTGGCCGCTCACTTATTTCATTCCGTTCTCTCACATCCCGCTATTTTGCTCGTCTCCCTCAAGTCGCTCGTCGTAGATCGAGGTCGCCGACGGTCACCAGACGTCGCCGACGGTCACCGGACTTCGCCGACGGTCACCGGACTTCGCCGAAGATCCTAGCATTCCTAGTTGCACCCACGGTTGTTCATCATCGTTGTTATTTTCCCGGTCTCTAGACATCTCGATGGCCTGTTGATTGTAAGTTTTTTTTTTTTGTATAATTTGTTTGGATTCATGCTAAGTTAGTCTATTATGGAAGCTATACATTTTTTGAGAGTTTTGATGGACACTTATAGAGAGAGTAAGGAGGATCTACATATGTACGTTGTGTTTAAACACATTGCATGCATGTGCATGCTTTGACCAAATATTTTCTATTTAAGTTGGATTACATCAAGGATCATAGCCCATATCTTTTTTGCTTTAGCCATGGTGAAATATAGAGAGAATAAGAAGGATTTACATATGATACATATTGAATTAGAAAAAGCCATATGATAAAGTTCAAAGAGAAGTGCTCCGGAGAGTTTTAGAAAAGAAAGGAGTTTCCTATTTCATTTGGATTACATAAATGATGATCTTCAAGGTGATTTGACTAAATATTTTCCTATTTCATTTGGATTACATAAATGATTAGCTTTAAGCACATATCTTTTTTGCTTTAGCCATGGATGTTCTTACCATACATTTGCAAGAGGATGTACCCTAGTGTATGCTTTTTGCTAATGATATTCTTCTTGCTGATAAGACTAGAGATGAAGTTAAGGTAAACTTGAATAATGAAGGTCAACATTAGAGTTTAAAGGTTTTCATTTGAGTAGATTTAAAACCGAATACATAGAATGTAATTTTAGCAGTGATAGGCCTAGTGGGGGGATTATGACTTTGGGCGATCAAGTCATTAATAAGAATACATGTTTTAGATATATCAAGTCTTTTGTTCAAAGTGATAGTGAAATAAATGGGGATGTTATTAGTAGAATTCAAGTTGGTTAGTTAAAGTGGCGGAATACATCAAACCTGTCGTGTGATAGAAAAGTACCACTCAAACTTAAGAGAAAATTCTATAAATGGTGGTTAGACCTGCAATGCTTTATGGCACATAATGTTGGCCATGAAAAGGGAAGTAAAAAATTAAGTTGAGTATTGTAGATATGAGGATGCTCAAGTGGCTGAGTGTCTTTACTCTTAGAGACAATGCTAAATGGAGACAATGCTTTAGGCCTATTGTGTGATAGTGGAGGAATGCTTCAGGCCTATTGTGTGATTGATAGAAAAGTATTGCAGAGATGAGGATGCTCATGTACATGGATGAGTGTCTTTACTCTTAGAGACAATACTAAATGATCATAATTTTCTACAAGCACCCTATCTTTTTACATCTATATATAATCAGTTTTAGATTTACTTAAGTGCGATAATTCATTACTTATTTTCTCTTATATGTAGGTTATGGATATTAGAAATCAAAGAAGTTGGATGTATAACCGATTATCTCAAGGTTGAAAGACATTAACATATGAATTCATTAATGGGGTGAACATTTTCATTCAGATGACCTCCACTACTACATCCAGCTTCGCATCCAGTTCACATGAGACCTTACATGCTCAACAAATAAGTGCCCTTCAAGCAGAGCTAGAACAAGTAAGAAAATCACAAGCTGATTGGCAAGCTCAGTTGCAAGAACAGTTCTAAATGCAGATGCAGATGTAGGAGCAACAGAATCAGTTGTTGCATGAATTGCGCAAAATGAGGGACCAGATGAGTGGAAAGAGGTAACTCCAGCTGAGGAGGAGTCCACGGATTCAGAGTAGTTTACTTTAGGAACTTGTTTATATCTTTGAATATGTAATATTGAACACTATGTGATATTTTTAGTTTGTTGTTGCTATTGAACAATTTCTTTTAATGAGTATTTATGTTTTTGTGCATCTGTTGAAGAATTTTATGTTGTGGAATTGTTATAAACTATTGTGGATAGATATTTGTATAGGTTTGCAGGTGTAGAAATCTGATTGTTGGCTGGGAAGGTATTTTTTTTGTCAATGCTATAAGTTTTAGACAGATTTTGAGTCGGAAAGGCGACAGAAACAACGATACAATGAATCAGATCGATCATGCTGACGTTTTAATAGGCACCGGAAATTACCGGTGCATTTTATGGCGTCTGGTCCACCGGAGATTTTAGACGCTATTTCGGCGCCGGAAATTAGCCGTTTCTTATTTACGGCGCACCTACAATGGTTTATGCGCTGGTAGTTTTTGTCGAATACATACGACGTAAACTACCGACTCATTCATCGTCGGAATTATCGATTGAAAGTCTCCATCTTTTATATCACATTTTGTGCCGGTAATGTGTCGGAACGTGCGCCGGAAGGGTTTCCGGTGCATTACAAACGTCGGAAGACATTTAGCGATGCACGCCAAACTGGCGCAAGAAAAACCGACGAAAATTCTCCGAAAACTGAGGATTTCCATCGGATATTACATCTTACTAGCGGATATTATCTGCCAGTAACAACGTGTTTTCCTATAAGCATCAGGGTAGTTCACAAGGGCTTAACATCCATAACAAACTTTCAAGTGGTATCAGAGCAGGATTCATAAAATCTAGGTTTTAAAACCTTTTGAATTTTGATTCATGGCTAACTCCAGAAATCATAATACTGTAGAAGGGTATTCTATTACCCAACTACCTTTGTTTGATAATATACCTTTTGATTTTTAGAAAATTTGTATGTCTATATTTTTACAATCAATTGACTATCGCATGTGATTGCTTATTAAAGAAGGTTATTAACCTCCATCATGTGAAATTAATGGAATTAAAAATGAACTTCCTTTTACTAAATGGACTTTTAATGATAAGAATTTAGCATAACTTAATGCGAAATACTTAAACTATTTTTTCTGTGTTTTAAAATCGGAAGATTACATGTGTGTTTTAACTTGAGCTGCTAGTAAAGAAATTTAGGATAGATTATGTATTACTTATAAAGGAACAAATGAAGTTAAACAATCTTGGTTGAATATCTTACTGCATGACTACAAAATTTTTCATATAAAACCTACTGAATTGATTTCTGACATGTATACTTAGTTTACGCAAATTGTTACCTCACTACCTGTCTTAGGAAGATAACTCACAAATTATGAAAAAGTTAATCAAATTTTGAGATGCTTGCCTTCTTCATTTGATGCAAAGATTAATGCAATTACTGAATCTAAAGATTTGAATATTTATTTGATTAATAACTTACTTGGGTTAACTTAATTGGGTCACTCAGTGCTTATGAGCAAGGGGTGAATCAAAAAAATCTTGATGCATATGAGAAAAAGAAGGAGAAAACTAAAGCACTGAAGGCCAACGACACAGACACTAATTCTTTTGGGTCTGAAAGCGATGATGTTGCCTTAATCACGAGGTAATTCAAAAGCTTTCTAAGGAAGAAGCAAAAGAATCATTAGAAGTAGAATAAATGTAATGGTAGATAAAATTTTAAGAGTTATAATAATATGATCTATTTTGAATATAGGAAGCTGGGACACAATAAAGCTAATTGTCCTACACTTAAGGCTCATCCAAGCAAGGAGAAGGGTGAAGAGAAACCCAAGTTCAAGAAGGATAAGATGCAGTTCCAAAAGGAGTTATGGGCGGATTCTGCATCAAACTCCTCTAAGATTGAAGCTGAAGAGGAGACAATGAATCTGTGCTTGATGGCAGACGATTATCGTGGTCAGAGTGATCAAGAAGAGATATGTGAACTAACCTATGAATAATTTCTTGAAGTTTATGAACAAATTCATGCATCATATAGAAAACTTATGAAAGTGCATTCTAGCATGAAAATTGAATTTATAAATTTACAAAAAATAACATGAAATTTTACTTAAAGATCACTATATAATTGATAGCAATCACATGTTATTACTTGATGTGTTTGATATTTTAAACAAAAAGTATATTGAATTATCTTATGTATATGATTCTTTGAAGTCATCTCATATTGAGTTAAAAAAATAGTTTAAAAAATTAAAAGCACTTGAGGAAAATAGGACTACTCACACACTTGATTCAAAGCCAAAAGTTGTGAAACCTAGGAAGAGGCACTATAACCTAAATAGATTAGTAAACCCTTTCCTAGTATTAGATTTTTGTATGTGGCATGTTAGGACACATTTCATACACTTGCATCATTCACCTTAGTACACATTGAGTGTGGAGGGAGACCCAAATTACATGATTCACAGCATAACACGCATGTATTGCATTCTTCTTTCCATAAGAAGGGACCCAAACTTATTTGGGTTTCTAAATCTAACATTTGATGATTTTGTAAGCTTGCTCTCATAAAAGACTTTATGAGAGCATGTGGTACATGGATAGTGGATGCTCATGACACATGATTGTAGACACCAACCAATTTGTTTCGCTGGAGGCCAGGGCTAGAGGAAAGGTTACTCTTGGAGATAAAACCACCAAGAAAGTGGTGGTTGTAAGTATAATTGGAAACTCCAAAAACTTTTTAATTAAAATGTTTTTCTTGTAGATGGACTGAAACATAACTTTCTAAGCATCAGTCAGCTATGCGACTAGGGATTCATCATAAATTTTTTAGTAAATACATGCATTATTAGCTTGAATACTAATATTATTTTGCAAGAAAAGTGTATCAACAATATTTACATGCTTGATTTAAATAATATTGAATGTGCTGCTTCATTTTACTTAAAAATTATTATTAATGAGTCTTAGTTGTGGCACAGGAGGTTATGTCATACCAGTATGAAAATTCTTAGGAAATTGACCAAAAAAGACCTAATTAGAGGTGTCCCCAAGCTTACATTTTCCAAAAAAACACCTTTATGATGCCTGCTAACTAGGAAAGAAAGTCCAATTCTCTTTCCATTCCATTAAGGACATTAGCATCTCTAGACCTTTAGAAGCCCTTCACATAGATTTATTTGGACCCATTAACACTGCCAACTTAGGGGGCAAAGTCTATGGATTTGTTATTGTCGATAACTACTCAAAGCTCACTTGTATTAAATTTCTGTCATATAAAAATGAGTCTTTTGATGAGTTTAGAGCATGCTTCACTTGGATTCAGAAAATACTAGGTTGCGAGATCTTGATCATCTATAGTGACCATGGGAGAGAGTTTGAAAATGAGAGAATTATAGACTTTTGTGAGGATCAGAGGATTAGTCATAAATTCTCAACTCCTTGGACCCCTCAATAGAACGGGGTAGCTAAAAGAAAGAACAAGACCTTAGTTGAGGTCGCTAAAGCCATGCTTGCTGAGTATTCACTTCTAAAATACTTTTAGGCTGAAGCGATAAACATAACTTATTATGTATTGAATAGGGTGAATGTTAGAGCTAAACTTGATAAGTCATTCCTATAAGATTCTTAAGTGTAGGACACCCAACCTTTTTCACCTCCATGTCTTTGATTGTAAGGTTTTTATTCTTAACAATGGGAAGTCACACTTAAGAAAATTTGACCCAAAATCTAATGGAGTGTTCTTAGGATATTCAAATGTGGGAAAATTGTTTAGGGTGTTTAATAAGAGGACATTAGTGATGGAGGAGACTACTCATGTTGTGTTTGATGAATATGATCCTAAGAAGTCTAGAGTTGAGAATAAAGATGAAGTTAGAGAGATTTCCCAATGAGTTAAAAATTTGGAGAAGAGGGTAGAGCCCCAAAACACTGAAGGAGTATGTGAGATTACCCAAGGAGTAGAAAATATAAATATGGAGGAAAGGGTAAAACCTACATACACTTTGTCTAGATATTAAAGATATTATTCGAGTTATCCTAAAGAACTGATCTTAGGAGACCCTTCTAAAGGTATTAGGACTAGGTATTGACTTAGGAAGGAAGTGAACCACTCCGCCTTTATCTCAATGATTGAACCCACCAACATCAATTAAGCCATGTCTGATGAGTTTTGGATCTTAGCCATATAAGAGGAATTAATTCAATTTGTTAGAAATAATATTTGGGAGCTTGTAGAAAGACCAAAGGGATAAAGTATAGTTAGAACCAAATTGTTCTTTAAGAATAAGATGAATGATTATGGTGTGGTGGATAGGAATAAGACGAGATTGGTGGCTAAGGGGTACAACTAAATAGAAGGGATTGATTTTGAGAAAACCTTTGCCCCTGTAGCTAGATTGGAAGCCATTAGAGTGTTACTATCATTTGTATGTTATAAGGGATTTAAGCTTTTCCAAATGAATGTCAAGAGTACCTTTTTAAATTGGATAATAAAAGAGGATGTGTTTATAGAGCAAACCCCAGGTTTTGAGAGTTCCTAATTTCTAAATCATATTTATAAATTAAAAAAGGCATTATATGGATTAAAATAGGTACCCAGAGCTTGGTATAAGAGGCTTAGCACATTCTTACTAAGAAGGGAGTTTGTTAAGGGGAGTGTAGACACCACCCTTTTTTTAAGAAAAGTAGGAGATAAATTACTCTTGCTCAGATCTATGTCGATGATATACTTTTTGGATTATCTGATAAAAGGCTATGTGATGATTTTTTTTTAAATAATGAGTAAGAAATTTGAAATGAGTATGATTAGAGAATTATTCTATTTTTTGGGGTTTAACATAAGATAATTAGATAATGTAACCTTTCTAAATCAATTAAAGTACATAAAAGACAACTTTAAGAAATATGAAATAGATAAAGCCAAGCCAATAACCACTCCCATGACATCCAATGTTTAGTTAGATAAGGACTCATATGGAAAATCTATTGATCAAAAGAAGTATAGAGGGATGATTGGATCTTTACTTTACCTGACTGCTAGCCAACCTGATATAATATTTAGTGTTTATCTTTATGACAGATTTCAAGCTGATCCTAAAGAATCCCACCTGACTGTAGTTAAGAAAATTCTTAGATATCTCTTAGGGACTCAAAACTTAAGAATATAGTATCCTAGGTACAACACTTCTTTTAAGATTATTGAATATTCTGATTTTACAGGATGTATGGTGGATAGAAAGAGCACTTCTGAGACTTGCCAATTCATAGAACAATCTTTAGTCTCTTGATATAGTAAAGCAAAATTCTGTTGCACTTTCCACTGTTAAAGTTGTGTACATTGCCTTACAAAGTTATGTGGCCCAAGTCCTATGGTTGAAGTAATAAATTCTAGATTTAGGATTACATGTAGGCATAATTTCAATCCTTTATAACAACACTAGTGTCATCTATATTTCTAAAAATCTCATCTAACATTCAAGGACAAAGCACATTAACATAAGACATCACTTTATTAGAGACCATGTGACCAAAAGAGACATTGAGTTATACCATATGACAATTGAGAATTAATTGACTGACATCTTTATAAATCCCTGGCCTTCGACACATTCAACATTTTAAGGATCAGATTTGGTGTGATTGATATAAATGCATGAAATTGATTCTTACTGATTTTTGAATTTTATTTTTGATCTGTTGTTTATTGTTTTTTTTTACAATAATTTTCTTTGTTTAGTTTTTGTTGTTCTTTTCATGTGTTCATTTCTTTTATTTTAATTCTCTTTATTTTTTATTTTTCTTTTCTTTGATCACTGCTTAATTGATATTTTGTGCCTTATTTTTGCTTTTTAAAAATTTGTAGTCAATATTTGATATCCCTAAATCAGTTAAAGGAAGAAATATCGTTGATTGTTTCCCTTCCTCTAACTTCTTTTAGTGGTGTAATTTTCTTTTCTAAATAAAATTGTATCTAAATTAACAACTAGACTTTGCGATTGAGATCTTTTATATCTTTCTACAGTAATCTATCTTATATAAATAATATTTAAAGTTGTTAAATCACTTTTATGCCTTTGTACTCTTGTCGTTGTATTTATCATATGGATTTGAATCTGTTTTGTGGTTTATTCTTCCTTAAATTAGAGAGTGAGTTTTTCTTCTTTAATATATGTAAAATATAGTCACAACTAAGAGTATTTAAGATTTTTGAAAGGGATCTAGCTTACAAAAAATGTCAAGGGCATAAAATGAGCCTAAACAAATGATGAAAAGATGCGTAATGACTGCAAAAAAATTGAAATATACATAAAGTGTATAAAAAATTAAAAGATACGTAAAGTGTGCCAATCAAATGATAAGAGGCATAAAATGAGCCCACAAAAAACAAGTTTTCTTCTCTTTCAAATTTTTAAAACTTAGAAGAATTCATATGTCACTTGATATTTGCAAGGACTTGTGTTCAAAATTCTTAGTTGTGGCTAATTACGTTGATATACTATTCTATTAGATATTTTTCTAGAATCAAGTTTTGAAACGAATTTCTTTTTCTTATTCAATTAATTTTTTTGAGTTAGATCTTTATTTTCAAAAGAAGGTTTGCCCTGTGAGAAGTCTGAGCTAGGGCTAACAGGATTGGTTGTTTTACCATTTTTTAGATTTTTGACTATGTCAACTCATTGATTTTTATAAATTATTAATTAAATCACATGGAGAATTTATCATATTCATGCTTTGATAAAAAATTATTGTTTTCATTCTTTTTGTCACTTTTATTATCTCTTTCATATTTTATTTTTATCTTTTACTATTATTTTTTATATTTTTGGGTCTTTTTCTGATCATCTCCATCCATCACCAGAATTTTAATTTTTTGTTACATCGCCCGGACGATCTATGCAATCCACTCTTGAAATTCCATGTGACGGCTGATATGACTTATCTTTTTATGATCATTCAGGATAATACATTATCGTCCTGGACGATCTGATTGTCTTCTTCTTCAATTATCTTGTGATAGTCCTGGACGAGCCTCCTCACCCTGGATAATCTTCTTAGTTTTTTTTCTCAATTATTAGTAATCATCTTGGATGATCCACATGACATGTTCGTTACACGTCTTTAATTCGGCCGGTATGATCAATTATTTTTGATTGTCCTGGACGATCCACCTAATCATCCCGAACGATATACTTTTTCAGCGGTCGTTTGGAATGACTCGAGATAATCGCCTGTGTCTTTTCATCCCAGATAATATTTGATCATCCTGGATGATATTACTGCCTTTTTAACTAATTATTTCGAATGCAAATATTTCACCAGATTGTCATGGCCGATTATGCGATAGTACTGGACGATCGATTCATTTCTTTATAAATTGAGGATATGAAATAATTTTTCTCACCAAAATATCTCCTTTCATTATTGCTCTCTATGTTTCTCTATATTTTGTGCTTATGGCTAGTGGCAAGTATTGTATGCTGGAAGCCCCTCGAGGACCAACCTTGACCCTCATTCACTGAGGCAGCCGACCAAGCCATCTATCTATGTTACAGGACAACTAAAATCACCTTATCCTTGACTGTCAACCCACGTATGCTTTCCTATCCTATTCTCAACATTTTTGTACACACCTCTCTTACTTTTCTCCTTATACTTATCAATCCCTTAGATTCAGAGCTGCTTTTTGAATTTTTTGCTAGCCTATGATTCAACTCCTCCTTTATTGCACTTCAACCTTATATTAATAAGCATCTTATTGAGATCACATATCAAGATTGTCACGAGCTCCTACAATTGTCCACCACTGGAGTCAAGCTTCACATATTATCTCAAGACCCCGATAATGACTAGGCTCAAGCCAATCACTTTCTTAGGAATACTACTGTCCCCTGTCATGTTGGGTAGTCTAGCAGCTTACTCAAAGATGCTAGGACAATCCAACATGTCCTTCGTAACTTAGTTCTTCTAAATGCTGGTGACCATGTCCATATAACTCCACTCCTTTTAATCACGACTTTCTACATCATGGCATATCATGAATTCAATTCTATTGATCATTTTTTTTCACTACATTGAGCACCTCACTAGTATTAGGGATCCAGGACATAGAAGGAAGCCAAATCTTGCCTTAGGACACATCATAACCTATGTCCTGGAATCCAAATACAACCTTCAATATCCTACACCACCAAACTTTTAGCCTGCCTTCTATACCAACAACTCTTTACACATTCTTCACAGTACTTGTGTCCACCTGAAGTACGAGGAAGATGAAGGAGCTGAGGAGGAGGTGGCTTCTGCACCTATTCATGCACTTGCTCTGCTCCGCCAGCACTCACAGCTAGATCAACTGGTGTAGCGCTTCGACCAGTGGTAGGTAAAGTTCTAGTCCTACAATACTGCACAGGAGCAACAACATGCAGAGGATGTTGCTCGCTTTGACTCGTACGTAGCTCACCAGCAGCGCCAGCACGACTAGGATATGGCCTGGTTTGGGGAGCAGTTTGCTATTCTTTCTAGCTTTTTTCAGCCACCACCACCTCCTTCAGATAATCAGGGGTCATCCTACTTATAGTTTGGTTTCTTGTGTTATTTTTTTCTGATGTACTTTATTCTTTTTAGTAGTTTCTATTTCTTTTTTTTTTTAGTTTCCCCCTTTTTGTGATGTTCAAAGGGGGAATAGTTATACTATTTTTTAGTTGTACTATTTTACGCTACTTAGTTGTACTGTGTTCGCTTTTTAGAAAAATTTGAACTGCTTGATTTACACTATTTTTTTCTTGTGATGTTTCGATTGAATTGCTTAAATTATTTTTGTTTTCTATCATCAAAAAGGGGGAGATTATTGCAAATATAATTTTAGGAAATATAATTTTGATGATAACAAACATTATTGATACTTCTATTTTTCTATGACAGCCTTGCCTACTAACATTTTGGGTCCACCAGATCGAGTGCAAACTAAGCCAGCTTAGGATTGGGTAGACAAGGAGTGAGTAAATCTATAAGTGGTTTTTTACCTTTCCTTGAGTTGATTGTAATAAAGTGGGTCCTGATGCTAAGTAACCTTACACACACACACTCAAAGAAATTTTTTATCTATTTTTAGTATTTTTTAATTTTAATCACATCATCCGGGACTATCTAAAAATCATCCTAAATGATCAGTTAAAAATATAAACCCTAATTACGGCATCCTAGTTAAGGCAATCGTAATTAAGCATATCATCCTGGATGATATTATCATCATCTAAGATGATAGGTTCAAATCAGAAAGAATCAGCCGTCAGATCTATTTAAGCATGTTTTATTTTTGGATATCGTCTAAGACATTTTCCTGGATGATGTAGTGCAATTATGCCTAAATTAGTCTGATAATTAAGTAAAGCAAATAAGGTTTGATTGCTCGATCATATCATTCTAGACGATCGCAGGATCGTCCGGGATGAATAGTTAAACAAACCTTAGTTTCTCCTTGAATAACCTGAATGATGCTCTGGATGATATGTATCGATTTGAACTAATCATTCGGGATGATCCCAAATCGTATTGGACAATCAGTTATTTTTCATCGTCCAGACATGCATCCAAGGCGATGTTGTGGAAAATATTTATTATTTTGTACTAATTGGCCTGGATGATCATGAGATCGTTCTAGATGATCAAGTTATTTTTTTCATCGTCCAGACATCCATCCAGGGCGATGTTCTGGATGATATTCATTATTTTGTACTAATCGGCCCAGACGATCGTGTGATCGTCCTGAATGATCAAGTTATTTTTTTATCATCCAGATATCCATCCAAGGAGATGTTCTAGATGATATATGATGACTTGAACTAATCGTACATGATGATATACTATCATCTTGGATGATCAGAACAAAAGAACGTTCTAATCGTCCAAACTCTCCCAAATTGTCTTGGCTGATTGAACTGAATTTGTTCTGATCGTACAGGACGATCGATCGATCATCCTAGATGATATTTGACTATTAATTATAAATTAGGAAAATTTTGAAGCCCTTCTATTTAAGATCTCTTGTTTACTCAAGAGGAGATCTTTTACTGTTGTCCTGACTTGAGAGAGCCAAGGAGAGAGAGAGCAAGGGACAGAAAGAGGATCTTATGAGGAGGAGTTTGTGAGGGGTTTCACAAAGGTTGCTTTAAGAAAGGATCTAAGTCTTCTTCTTTGGTCGTTGTCCCTAGTTCCTTGGAGGTTCAATAGAGATCTACTTCAGCAATTGATCGAGGTTCTCTACCTGCTTCAAGAGGAAGCAAAAGGAGTTTGGTTTTCTACTTTATCGGGATCGGTGGAAAGGAGTTTTCTGTATGGGCTTCTTTGTCTTACTGTGGTGGAAAAAGGAGATATTCCGAGTTTAGTGTAATACCCAGAGGAGAGGTTCCGGGGAGTGGACGTAGGTCAAGTTGATCGAATCACTATAAAATTTGGGATAAACTTTCTTATTGCATTTTCTACATTTAAATTTCCACACTTTAATTTTTGTGGTGATTATTTTGGTTGTATTTGTGATTTTATTTGAGAGAATTTTTAAAACATCAATTCACCTCCCCTCTTAGTTAGCCACAGGATAGTTCACAAGGGCTTATGGAAAATCACATTGAAAACCTCCACAAAATCATTGGTCAAATTCATAATCATTGTCATGATGCATTGAACTAATTTTGAATGCTTGGTGGATCATGGATGACCATGAAACCTATAAAGCCCTAAACCTCATAAATTAAACTTTTTAATAAACATCAATATGACTCAATCAAACCAAACTCTTAAACCATTTCAAAATTATCCCAAATATGATTTGGAGAGTATTGAACCTAATCCTAGCTTTGGTCAAGCTTGGTTGACCAAGTCAACCATGATTGATTAAAAGGCCCCTTATGTCAAACTCTTAAATTTTAAAAGAATTTTTTTATCTACAACAATTAAAAATTCTCTTAGGAGTCACTATAAGTGTAAATCACATTCCATCTTTGCAAGAACATATATAGTGTAGTGCTTTAATTATCTTAATTTTCCATAATTTTTGGTCACTGGTGAAATATCTTAAGAAATTAGCACTTATGAGAATTTTGGGACTGTTAGGCGTGGATTTTGCAGACTTATTTCATCAGAATGTTTTGAACATGATTAGCTAAATTATGAATATTTTTTCATAATTTTTAGACTCTATAATTTGAAAATATAAAATATTATAGATGAAATTAATATTTTAATATTAAAAAATTAGAATAATTACTTAATATTTTAATATAATATAATAATCCACTAAACAAAATATATTAAATGGTATTAATCCACTCCCATTTTGGTTCATAGAGAATAAGAGAAGAAAAATAGGAGAAATTGAGAAAAAGAGAGGAGAGATCGAGAATAGTATAATATAATTTTAGGCAACTTCGAGTCATTTTTATCCGTCAGCATAGTTGGGATATATACTTGTTTGCCTCGAGGTAGCACACATTACAACAACCTCAATTTTTAAAAATATAAAATTTTTATTTAATTTTTTAATCAATTTTTTATTTTCGTTAGTGAAAAGTACAGATTATTTTATATTGGTAAAACTTTCACTATGTAACTTTTTATATGTTATAGAGATTGAAATTACAAATATTTTGAATATTTTTTGAAAATTTTACAACAAGGATTTTAAAATTTGTAGGTTTTTAATAGAAATTATGTAGACTCTAAAAATAATATTATAATACAACAAAAGTTTTAAAACATTATTTTATAAAATCCCTAGTAATTTGATTATTTTATAAAACTATACTTTTTTTGCTTAGTAGAGTTTTTTTATTATCTACCATTATAGAAAAATGTGTAATTATGATATATACTCAATTACACTATAATTGCTATAATACAATTATATATATATATATATATATATATATATATATATATGAATAAATTATATTTATTCGGAGAGATAAGAGGTCAAAACCCTTTAAGATTTTATCTATGTCAAAGATTATTATGATGCCTATAAGGTTTGTTCTGATGGCTATAAGTCATATTGTTGTAACTATGAGTATGTTCTGGTGCTATAAGTATAAAAAGAAGTCACGAGAGACCATAATCTTTTGAGATTCTATTGTGTTCAAAAAATGTAATATGAATTACTCTATGATATGAATTATAATTTATTATCTTCTTAGTAATGTTATTTAAATAATTGAATAGCTATTATGCTTTTATTAAATTTTTTAGTATAGTGATCTATTATACTGCATTTAACTACTTAAATATTTATCAAAATGTTAAATAAAAGAATTTAAAAATTTATATCATATTGGGTGGCAAGTTGAGCTATTATATCTCACTTTGATTTTACTTTTAATTTTAAGGATCTGGGAAGTGAAAGAAAATTGTTGAATAACATTTTAGAATCAGATCTAAGTTTATAGGTATTCCTATTTTGATTTTTGTATAATAATGACTGGTTTATTCTTCAGTTTTACTCTATAGCTTCGATATATAGCCATGTACTATAGTAGATATTTTTTTATGAAAAAAAAAAATCTAATGGATGAGTTTATTTTTAGTATATGGATGCTTAATAACTCTATTGTCTTTAGTTTATTTAAAATGAATATTAGAAATGAATCTGAAATATTCTAAATCTTACAATTTGCTTTTCATAACTCAACACGACTAGATTTATCTTGATCAAGTTGGGTTGTGATAAGTTTTTATGGTATCAAAGTAATAATTTTGAAATGGATCATAAAATATAGCTAGAAGAGTTGATCTATAAGTCAAGTGGGAAAGTTTTGAGTTTATTTTGGTGTTTAATATTATTTATTTTTATGTGCATGTATGTTTAATTTCATATTTTGTATGATTATGGATCTATTAGTCCCAAATATGACATAAGGGTAGAGTGGAAATCAGGCAGCTCCTGTACATAATACTATTTCGATAGTGGGCACTATTATAGTTTCACTATTTTCTTATTTGATAGGCTAGATAATGGGTGAGGTACAAAGTAATGTTTCTACTATGATATTTGATGAGGTAGATAGACATATACATATATTTTTTGTGATTAAATCTTTTGAGGGTTGTGGGTACTATTGAGCCCAAAGTAATAGAGGATTGGTTGAGAAGATTGGAGAAGATATTTTATGGTATGTAGTGTCCTCCTAAGAGAAAGATACCATTAACAGTCTTTTTATTAGATGGCGAGGTAGAGTATTTGTGGATGAGCCAATAAGAAGAAATTTTTTAAGGGAGATTAAATTCTCTGATTACGTAGGTTGAGTTCACTGATGTATTTCAAGCTTGTTTTATACAACATTCTGCACAATAGTAGATGTAGGAAACTTTTTTGAAGCTAGTTTATGTGAGCATAATAGTTATATAATATGAGGTAGAATTCACGGCTTTAGCTATATATGCTCCATAGCTTATTAACACTCCCGTAAAGAAGTGTTACATGTTTCTAAGAGGATTTTAGGATATTTTAAGCTATCCTTTGGTGTGATTTCATATTTTTGATTTCTCTGAGTTAGTGGAGAGAGCTTATCTGATAGAGAATGGTTGGATGGCTACTCAACAACAGTAGACTACTAATAGGAAAAGGTTTAGTGGCAAAACTTTTAATAATGACTTTTCTTAGAGAAGAGAAGATTTACACCTAGAGATTCCAGGAGAGGTGGACAGTCAGTATCTATAACAGTCTCTGATAGTGGAAGCATAGCCAATTTTGGTTTTGTTAGTGGGCATCTATGTGCCAGAGTTAAGATAGATATCATTTTAATTAGTGCTATAGGATGTTTAGATAATTCTTTAGATGCAGTTAGATGGGGCACCAATAACATAGTGTCTATAAGCAGGATTTGATTGATGTTCTGAGCCCATATCTGAGAGCTTTATTAGACCAACATGAAGATCGATGGCAGTTCCACTTTGTAATTTTTTTTCGGACTATCTGGTAGAGTTGGTGGTTTTTCTTTTATTATAAAGAGGCCATATGAAAGTGATCAGGGATATATTGGTAGTATTGTTACTCTAGCTCCAATTTAGCCACACATAATTAATTTGACTCAATAGGAGATTCGTGATGCTTCACTTGTTATAATAGGTATGATTTATATTTTTAAGCATCCATGTCAGGTTTTATTTAATTATAGATATATTCATTAATTTTTTAGCAATTTTTTACTTACTACACTTGCCTTCAATTATACTACATGTTTCTCTTTCTTTTATCTTATCGACTGGAGATAAGATGATAGCTAGTAAATTTTATTTATATAGTATTGAGATTTTGATAAGAAGTAGAAATCTAGTTTGATTTTATTACCCATTTTCTTATATGATGTTATTTTGGGTATGGATTGATTGAGTCGATATAAGGCTTAAATTTATTTCTTAAAGAAGTGAGTGACATTATTTTTGGGCAGTGAGAGGCATGTATTTTAGATAGTTAGATGACTTATATCCTATTTGATCTGTACTATGGAAGTAGATAAATTATGAAAAAGGGGTTTCATATTATTTCTAGCATTAGTCAAATATAGGAGAATAGATTATGGTTTTCTTTCTAATGTCCTGATAGTACATAAATTTTTAGATGTATTTTTTGAGGAGTTAGTCAATTTGCCTCCAGATAGATATATAGAGTTTTGTATTGATGTATTTTTTGGTACAACCCTAATTTCCAAAGCTCCATATAGGATGTCACCTAAGGAGCTTCAGGATTTGAATATTTAGCTTCAAGGGTTGGTTGATATGGGATTTATTATTCATCCTAGTTTATCTCTATGTGGAGCACCTATTTATTTGTGAACGATAAATGATGGTATAATTGATGGAGGTTATGGAGTGAACTTTCGAATTGTATAAAAATCTAGGGTCTATCACTCTTAAATAATACTTAGATTTTCTTTAATATAAAAATAATAAACCCCACTTAATATATGCAAGTATACGTGCCAAATCAAGTAATAAAATAATAGAGTAGAGTGTCAAACCCACAAGAAAGTATGATTTCTTAGAACAAACTACTACTATTTATTAAATTACAATAATCATCCAGCTTAAATGAAAATGATATTTTTGGGAGATTCTCTCATTGAATAAAATAGTAAAGAAATCTAGAATTCATTGAAAAATAAAATACATAAAATAATATATAATTTATACTAATCAAATTCTCCCCAACTTAAACACTTTCTTGCCCTAAAGAAAATAAAGAAATATATAATTCTTATTAATTAAATAACTAAAATAAAAATTGATAATTCAAAATAAATAAAATATAGGATAAAATCACATTCTGAAGTAGGCCTAGGTTGACCCAGAATGACCTAAACCCTTTTAAATCCGATTTCAAATCAAATCCACTAGTGCCTTGGCTCAATTCTATCCTCCCCTGAACATACTAGGTCAAACCCGACCTATTAGGCCTAGACCCATACCTTGGGTCAACCTGGTTAATTCGGTCAACTTAGGTTGACCCAATTAGTTTAATTGGGTCAATTCAAATTCAAATAAATTCAAACCCCATTCTTGGCTCAATCTACTCATCCCTTGGGTCAAATTGAGTAAGTTTTTTTTTTTTTTTGAACAAAAATGCAGAATGCATTAAACTAGAAAAGAAAAACATATACAATCAAGAGAGCCCTAAAGCATCACATTCCTCTTTCAAACAAAACAGGAAAGAAGAAGGAATACCATCCCCAAGAAGATCATCCCACAAGTAAGATCTCTCTAAAGCCAAATTAGCACATATATCAGCTAATTTGTTATTACATCTACTAGCCGAAGAGAAAACAACTTGATTAAAATTTAGCAAAAAAGCTAAACCTTCATCAATATTTTTACTAACCTTCCAATCCTTGATAGAATTTTGAAGCATCTTCACGATATTGAAATTATCTCCCTCAATGATGACTCCTTGAGCTTCAAACATCCATTCCTTCACTACATTTCTTAGATAAAGAATAGCCATAAGCTCCAACTGTGAAATATCCCAATGCAAACATCGAGTACCAAAAGCTCCCAGGAACCTGCCGTTCCCGTCTCTAGCAACACCACCTATCCTGGCCAAATTATTCCCTTTTAGAGCAGCATCAACATTGATTTTAATCCAACCGGTTGGAGGAGGACACCAAGGAATTAACAGCGATTGCTGATTAGCATCCCAGTTTACCGGCTGAACATTCAAAAAATTTTTCTTCACAACAAATGAAGTAGCATTCGCTGCTATGCAGCTTCTGAATCTTCCTTCTCTCCATGAACCACCTTACATCTACTCTTCCAAACCAGGAAAATAACGAAACATAAAATATTAGCACTAAGAACATCCTTACTCACAAGCTTTTGAAGTCCTTCCTTGCAATCCAAAAAGCCATTATAAAGTGGAATGGGAAATCCCCATCTATTAAGTAAAAGGATTACCTTCTGAATTTTACAGCAATTTCCAACTAGATGACTGTTATCCTCTACACCTTCACAACCCTCGGACATCCAGCAAAGGTGCTTAATTTTCCTATTAACTAGGAAATAATTTGAGGGAATAGCCTTCATTCATAGTCCACCAAAAGAGTTCTATTTTCGGATTTAATTTTATCTTTTTCAACCAATTCCAATGTGTTACCTCAACTTCATGCTTCAAAGTAGCTTCAAAAGCCAATGCTGTAACAGATTTCTCGGAGAATTTGTATTTCAATTCCAACATATCAGATTATCTATTGGCAATGATAGGGATGTTGGAAATTAAGTTCACCAGCTGCTCACCAAAAGAAGCCTTAAGCACTTCCAAATTCCAGCTCACATTGGAAATGAAATTACTGAGTTTGAAATCTGAAATATTTTGAATATTGACAAAAGTGGGCCAAGAAGCTATACACTTGTCCAAAATCCAAGAGTCATTAACCCAATTGACAGAATTTCCATTTGAAATACTCCATCTAACAATGTTTTTGAGAAATTTAGCTCCCATGATAATAATCTTCCAAGTTGAAGAACTTCCTCCCTTCACCGAATTGGACCAAAGATCTCCCCCATACTTTGCTCTAAGGACTTGATTCAATAAAGAGTGAGGCTTCATATAGAAATCCCATGCGAATTTGGCTCTAAGAGGACCAACTCTTGAAACAGTAGAAAACAGTCCCCTACCACCTTCCGATTCCGGCTTACAGAGCAGCTCCCATGAAGCATAATGAATACCAGCATTTCCATTATTTTTACTCGAAAGAAACCCTCTACACATCTTATCAAATTCCTTAAGAATACTCAAAGGGACCAAAGAGAGTGTAGATAAAAACTGGGGCAAAGAAAGAAAAGCCGACTTTACTAATACCAATTTACCTTCCAGTGAAATGCACTTCTTCCCCCAAGTATTAAGCTTGTTGTGTGTAGCTTCCAACAGAACCTGAAAATCCGAAGCCACCATCCTTTTGAGGGTCATCTTCACACCAAGGTAATTGATATCCTTTACCACTTTAAACTTTAGCCTTTTAATAATCTTTTTCTTGATACTTCTATTAGTGAACCTCCCAAACATAATCATAGACTTCAAGTTGTTAACCTTCTGTCTAGTCCAATTACAATAATTGGAAATGATTTTCTTCAATTCCTTAACCTCCTTGTAATTAGCTTCTACAAATATTAAGATGTCATCTGCATAGAGTAAATGAGATACTCTAGGAGCCAAAGGAGAAATAGAGATTCCCTTACCATTTTATCTAGCAAGCAAAGCATCAGACAAAACTTGAGAATGAAAAATGAATAAAACAGGCGACAAAGGACAACCTTGTCTGAAGCCACATTTACCATCAATCCATCCAGATTTTTTCCCATTGATAAGAATACAAAATTTAGGATTGACAACACATTGCAAAATAAGTTCCAAAAATTTTGAAGGGAATTTAAATTGAGAAAGAGCTTGCCTTAATGTTTGCCATCCCATACTATCATAAGCTTGTTCCATGTCAAGCTTGATAGCAAACATTCCACTTTTAGCCTTGGACCATCTGAATTTATTGAATACCTCCTGAGCCAACAACACATGATCGGATAACGAACGTCCTCTCACAAAAGCCACCTGATCATTAGACATGATCTTATGTATTACTCTCTCCATTCTGTTAAGGAGCATCTTAGCAATAAGGTTGTAAATAGTCAAACAAAGACTAATAGGTCTATAATGGACTGGTTCTTGAGGGCTCTTGATCTTGGGAATTAAAACAATCATTATTTCCTTCAAAGATTCATCCATAAAACCTGAAATCATAAACTGTTTCACAGCAATCCAAGTATCTCCTTTGATAGTTTGCCAAAAATCTTTGATGAATGAGAAAGAAATCCCATCTACACTTGGAGAAATACTCCTCTTAGAGATCTCTTCCACCACCTGAAGTTCTTCCTGTAAGAATCCAGCTTCCAACATTCTCTGGTCTTCCAAACTAAGAACTTTAGATGGTCTCGGCCACCCTTCTAAAATGCAGTCCCTGAACTGCCATTTGCATATGAAAAAATCAGAGAATGTATCCTGAATTACAGATTCTTCCTCCGAGAAAATTCCACTCCCTATTTTAATATGACTGATCCAATTCAAACTCCGCCTTGCACTAGCAAACGCATGAAAGAAAGAGGTATTACAATTCCCTTCATCCATCCATCTAGCTTTGGATCTTTGCCTCCACCAAGTATTGATCCTAGCCAATGTAACATTGAGTTCGTTGATTTTAAATCTCAAAATCTGCAGCCTCTCCACAGATAACACCCCTTCAGATTCTTCCAATTGAATCTTTAAAATCTCATCCTTCAATTTATCTCTTAAAGCATTTAACCCTTTGTACTTTTCCTTGCTCCAATAGAACAGTGCTTTTAAAGTTCTCTTGAACTTCAAATTAAGAATAGTAGCCGGATCTCCTTTACAATTCCTCTTCCAAACACTCTTCACTAAAGCAGATGCACCATAATAGGAAGCCCATACTTCTTCATATCTGATTGTACTCTTGGTATGCTCCAAAGGTTTAAAAACCTCCAACAAGATTGGACAATGATCCGAGGACACACGAGATAGATTCTTCACAAGAGCAATATGAATGAAATTCAAAGCAATGGTATTGATAAGGCATCTATCTAGCTTTTCCAGAATTCTAGCTCCACCATTCTTATTGTTACACCAAGTAAATCTTGGTCCCATTGACTTAATTTCATGCAAATAATTTCTAATCATGAAATTAGTGAAATCTTTAGAACCTTGGTTAACCGAAAATTTCTTCCCTCCTCTCTTTTCAGCTTGAGAAATTATACAATTCAAATCACCCCCTACGACAAAAGGAAGGTTACCTGAGCAATGTTTCTCTAAATCTGTCCAGAGAGTTCTTCTATTCTGAATATCATTGCTTCCGTATACAGATGCTACCATCCAGCTTCCCTTCCCTGAAACATCAAGCTTCCCCACTATCATTTGAGAAGAAGCTTCCAACACAGAAAAACTAGCTAAATCTTTCCTCCATAAAACCATCAAACCACCCGAAAGACCAGCAGCTGGCACCTGAAAAAAATCCCATTGCACTCCCAGCGACTTCAACAGAAAATAATCCTCCATTGCATTAATCTTCTTTTCCAATAACCCCACAAAAAACACTCTAAAATCTTTGACAATCTCTTTAAAATATAGAATAGCCTCCACCTTCTTGGCTCCTCTACAATTCCAAAAAAGAAAGGAAGACATTATTTAAAAATGGGAGAAGGCCCCCCAACCTTTTTAACTTTACCTCCATCCATCTTCCTATGATGAGGAATAATATTCCCTGATCCAAGAGATTTGAGTTCCTTAATCAACTTAGCTTTCTTTTCCAAAGATTGACTTCCTCTCTTCCCACTGAAAGGGATTAACACTTCACTGCACATTTCCTGTGAATTTCCTGGGTTCTGCTTGCCATAAGAATCTGATTTGATCATCTCCATCTCGTTTCCAGGAGACAAGATCTCTCCTTCTTCAACACCATTGCAGTTAAATGACTCATCTAATTCAGCCAGCATTTTAAATCTGTTATCTACTTCCATTGCTCCAGAATCCTCTGCAGCATTTTCCAACATACCTTTAACAGTTGGACTCATGCCCTCTTGAACTGTCTTTGTTACACAAGCTTCATTCACCATTACATTAGGCACCATTGAATTAACCATATCCCCATTCAGATAGGAATCTGATTTTGGAGCTTCCCAAAATTTTTGATTTCTCTAGAACTGAAATGCTGACCTTAGGAACATACATTCTCTTCATACTGAAGTGACTGTTCCTATTCCCCAAACTCCTTTTAAAATCCATCTTCACCCTTCTCTTGTTCCCATGTTGGACCTTAATCCAGAGGTTATTTTTTCCTTCCTCCAATTCAATCTTTGCACTCACTTCCTTCAACAATTTTGTCTGACTTTCAATACCTTCCACTGGTTGTACAACCTTAGAACAAAATTCTGCCTTTTTCTTTCCTTCCTCACATTCTTTACTAGAATGGCCAATTCTACCACAATCTGAGCATATTTTGGAAAACCCTTCGTATTCCACTTTCTTAAAAAAATTTGCCTGCTGATCCTTTCACCCAAACTCCCTTTGGGAGCTTCATGTCAAGTGGAATTCAAATACATATCCGAGAAAATTCCCTCCTACTCCATTGAAACATATTCCCATCAAGTAAATATGGCTTACCAATTAACGAAGCAATTCTGCGTATATTTATCTCATCCCAGCAATGGAGAGGTAAGTTGGGTAGCCGAATCCAAACAGGTGAAGAAACACCATTTAGAGACAAAGGATTAAAGTTCACAGACCATTTGTCCAAGCCTATAACATATCCTCTAATCCACCAAAGACCACCCAAGAGAACACAACTTACAGCTTTATCATCTTCGAACGTGCATAAAATCCAACCAAGGCCCAAACTTGTAATATGGAATTTACCATACTTCTCCCATTGTCTCCTCAACTCCATACTCACTACATGAAAAGGAATCTCATCACCAAAAGTCTTCACCACTATAGCTCTTTCCAGCCTTTTAACATTTTCCATTTCCTTTTCAGCATTAAGCACCACCATTTTCCCATCTTCAGATATACAGTCTCCCAGATCCAGGTTTTCAACATTAATGTCTGGTTTTTTCCTCCAAGATGATTGTGTCCACACATTATGCTTCTGCCCCTTAACAACTTCAATCGGACCTGTGGCTTCCACATTCAGACCTCCTCATGTGCCCCCGCAATTTTACTCAGAGGCAATTCTGCAATCACATTCTCCGCATCCTTTGAAACTCCATCAAAAATATCAACCTAATTCTCAACAATAGGAGAAGATTTTGAAGAACTACGATCAACCTCAAAATTGACCTTTAAACCTCCCGAGGATGAAGCAACCAAATTTTTATTCTGCAGATTTTCCTTTTCGCCTGTAGCACAAGGTGAGATATCCAAATTCTATTTCAAGACATCCTCCCTAATAACATCTTTTCCCTTACCAGAAACATGGATAATTGGTTCTTTATTATCCAATAAACCACCCTCCTTGATCACCAGAAGTTTGTTTACAAAACTTATGAAATTCTTATTAAAACCATCCAAGATCTTGGATCCGCCATTAAAGACTTCTGAAGGATCAAGAACAGGATCAAAGATTCCATTTCTATAATTCTTCCATGTGTCCGGAGGAATAAGTCGTCGATGATCCACCGCCGTCCCTCCGAGCCGACGAATTGTCAAAGATCCGGCCAAACCCGCAACCGGCGCGTCGTCCCGCCTAAAAAGAAAATCAAAATACAAGAGCTTCTCTCTCTAGGAAAATTCCAATTACTTCAGGTAGAATGGTGAAAAAATTGAGTAAGTTGACCAGGTCAAACTTTGACTTGGTCAACCCAAGATTTTATTGGGTCAATATAACCTATTTAGGTCAATTAAAACCACTTTAATGCATTTAACACCTTCCCAATTCATCTCTTGAGCAAACCACGACTAGGAAGTCTTGTTCCACTCATAATTAACCCAAGGATCGATCATGACCATCCATCTAATGCCTTAGCCTATAAATAGGCTAATTAGGGTTGATGTGAGGGACTTTTGCTTCTATTCTTTTTCCAAGAGCCCCTAAGCCGATATATCTCATTTCCTTCTACCATTCCCAATCTAAATCCACTAGTGAAAGCTCGCCAGTGAAGATCCTCTGAGGAAGCAAAGGTCAAACTCTTCTTATAAAAATCTGTGTCAATCCACTGTATTTTGAAACACATTTTCTTATAGAAACCAAAGCGTAGACAATTTACAAGTGCAATAAGACATTAAACGGGTTAAACTATCCATAAACTGAAGTAAAATTGCAAACCCTAAGTCACTAAACTTAAATCTAAATAGCTTTTCATACACTATGTTTTAGACCACGATATTGATACCCCATGAATGCTCTTCTTAATTTCTACCTAAGTTTAAAATTTCATGCAATTTGATCGAGTCGTTTGTGAGAACAAGTCAATTTATGCATTTTGGGTTTGGTTTACATAACCTGAATGTTACGTATGATTGGGATCATTGATCATGCGATCAATGATCTGGATCTATTTATTCTATGGTCTCATTTGAACCGTAGGATCGATCCTACGGTCTCGCACTCGGTCTGGCGAGATCAGGGATGTCTGCTCAAAATAATAGATGATCCAACGACTCTAGAAAGCTGCTGACGTGTTTAAGTGAGATCACGGATGGTGGCAATCAGTGCCATGTTCATGCACCAATTATTGCCAACAGTGATTGCCTGTGGAACACGAGATCTATCCTGAGTTGCCAAGTGTCATCTCAGGGCTTTTTCTAAGTTATTTATTTATTTTATTGGTTTTAAAATTATTTTAGCTTTATAATTCATAATAAATTCAATTTTAATCCAAAAATTTAATATAATACATCAAATTGATCATATTTTTATCCTCTTTAATTTAAAATTTATCTTAATTAAAAGTATTATGTATATTTTAAATTTTATTAATTATTATATATTGGTTATTTTAAATCAATAATTAATTTTAAAACTATTAAAATATTTTTTTAAAAAATTATAATTATTTTATAATTTCAGAATAATAGCAAATGCGTTTTTAGTTTAAAATTTATTTTAATATCTTATTATTTTAAGTAAATATTATATTTAGTAATGTATTATTATTTTTTAATTAATATATCAAATATATTATAAAAATTACTTTTAAATAAAATATAATAATAATATTTTATTTTTAAAATAAGAGAACCTTTTTTTTAAATATATTTAATTTTAAAATTCTGTTTATTATTATGATTATTTTTAGTATTTTTTTATAATTAGTTAATTAAATAATAAAATTTTTTTTAATAAATAATTAAATCTATTTTTTAAAATATTTCATAAATAATTATGTAATTATTATTTTGAATTAATTTTAAAATATTAAAAAATATTTTTAATTATTTAATTTCAAATTAAATATAATAAAATGATTACTTTTCTATTTTAAGTAATTTTACCTAATTAAATATTTAAATTATTATTTAATAATTTTTTCATTTAAGTTTTAATTATTTTTTATAATTATAAAATTATTTTCCTTAATTATTTTAAAATATCGAAAAGTTCTTTTAATTATTCAAAATTTAAATTATTAAATAAT
Organism: Dendrobium officinale; assembly: GCA_019514585.1. Classification (NCBI taxonomy): domain Eukaryota; kingdom Viridiplantae; phylum Streptophyta; class Magnoliopsida; order Asparagales; family Orchidaceae; genus Dendrobium; species Dendrobium officinale. Next base: position 37,080,550 of record CM033697.1, on the reverse strand, counting down.
TTCATATTTTTTTAAATAACCTTAATTAATTAATTTCCCTTAATTATTTGACTAATAATTAATTAATTTAAAATTCATTTATTTTCTAAATTTATGAAATTTTTTTAATTAAATTATCCTAAATTTAGAAACTTTAATATTTAATTTAATTTTATTAAATAATTATTTTTTAAATATTTGTAATTTTTAATTATTTAAAATAACTTTTCATTATTTTAAAATTTAATAATTCATAACTAATTTATTTTAAATTCAAAATTTTTCTATAATACCTCATATTTTTTAGAAAATCATCTAGTTTAATTTAAAATTATTTTCAAATATTAAGACTTGTTTTTTTACCTCTTTATGTATTATTTAATTATCTTCTCTACTTAAATATTATTTAATTAAATAATATATTAATTATTTTATAAATTAAAAAAAAATTAAAACCTTTCTCGGGTGACTAGTAGATCTCCCAAATATTTATGTATTTTTATACATTGAATTATTTTTAATTATATTAATTTTTAAATCCTATATATTTATTATATGTACTTTAAAATATTTTGAAATTACATATATTCCAAATTTCCTAATTTTGAATGATCCACTTTGTGTAATTTTAAACATAGATTATGCATATGAATAGCATTCAAGGGTTGAGGATTAGTTGGTGATTGGATTCTAATCATTCACTAATCACTTCGTTAATCATACTTTTTTCTTATTTTATCATCTTTTTGCATGTATAGGACGCACACTTATGCCCTCTTAGATCCAAGGATTTGATGTGTTTATGTTTTTATGCATTTAATTTCCTTCATGTTATCCCAAGGGTTAGTTTTGAACACTTGATTTAAACCTGCTTAACATAGCGACATCATAAGAATTATAATTAAGGACTAGTCTAGCGAACTTAAAAAAATTCTAGGAGCTAGAATAGGTCTCCGATTGGCATGAAACTTTAAAAATTTGAACTTAGTGACATTTTAAACTTCACAGAATTTTTTAGGAATTTTTAGGATCTTCTAAACCTCTTAATTAATAAATCCTAATTTCCCTATAACTTTAAAAAATTCTAATAATTTTATTTTAAATCATAAAACTATCCATAATCTATCAAACTCCTTAGAATTCAATTCTTAATTTCAAAAAAAAAAATAAAATCCCCTTAATTTGACTTTAATCAGAACCATAATTTAATTTTGATTAAAAATCACTTTTTTGATAAAATTAAAGTATTAAAAATTATTAAAAATTCCAATTTTTTTCCAAACACTTGGGAACATCTCTTTAGATTATTTATGACCTTCGGGAGTGATTCCAAGTCATTTGGAGTTAATTTGGATCAAAACCCCTAAAATACCCCTTTATTAAATAATTTTAATAATTTATTAATTGCACAAACTTTAAAAATTCATAACTAATTTCTAAAAATTTTAAATTAGGAAAAATAAAAAAATTCAACTCTAATTAAAATCTAGTATTTATAAAAACTATTAGGCATGTAAAACTCCAAATCCAATAAACTCATAGACTAATGACTCCTGTTAAGGCATAATATTTAATAAAATTCTAAAACCCTTAAACCTAGCCTGTTTCCAATAGTGACCTTTTGGACCACTTAAGCCCAGGCCTTCTAAAACCCGTTAATTAAACTTAAACTTTAAAGATTACTACCTAAATATTAAAATGGTTCTATAAATTAAATTGACTAAAATGAACCCCAACTCATTAATATTTAAAGCTTAATCAAATCTTCCCCTATTAGTTTTCAACAAACTTGAATGCAAATCAACTTGAACTAACTACTCGACATATGAGCTATCAAAAGCCACACAAAACTACTACACACACATAGATTTGCTAGGAAACCACTTCTAGCCCCAAGATTAGGGCTGGTGATTTTCCTTTTCTTCTTTCTATGTTGTGATACTTTTATATATGGCACATATGATTAGATGACTTGACTTGCTCTGATTTGTTGTGATGATTATTTATTTCATTACTATGCTTTCTTTATTTTGCTTATGATATGGTTTGTGCGATAGATTATCCATGGACTAGGGGTGCTTTTACTATTAATAATATTTTATACATGTGGCCATACTCATACATGGCGTTGATTAAAGGGGGCAAAAAAAATATTAAGCTTTAAAACTAACGCCATTTTTTGTATATATTTCAGAAATTGCTAAGCCCCCCTCCTTAAATTAAAAGAGCATGGCCAAGTGTGATTGGCAATGTATTTTATTTACATATTTAAATTACTTTGGATGTTTCTTTATTTAACTAATTAGGATAACCATGCAGAAGAGTCTAAATTTTTATTTTTTAAATGATATAATTTGTTATATAATAGAGTTGTGAAGGTCTTTAAAAGCATGATATTTCAAATACTAGGTACCCAAAGAGAGAAAGAAAGCCCCCCTCTTAGGGAGTTTCTTTCTCATTTGGGTACCCCTCCGAGGGATGATCTAGAGGAAGACAATCCTATGAAGATGATCCAAAGAAAACAGATCTGGAGGAGGACGATCCACTTGAAGATGAAATGCATTGCTTTTAAGACTTGCATCATTTAGTAGGATTATAGTCTCGGCTATTATCGGTGGGGCTTGACTACCATTATTTTTATGCATACCCTGGGTTATACTTATACAACACTTGCTGTGAACTATAGACTTTCTTTTACTTTGGGTTGATCTATATTGATATTTTTACTTTGTGTGCATAGTAGAAATTGTATGCTTTTTTTTAGGTTTCTTTCTTGCATGTGCTTAGCATAATCTTGCTAGGCTCTTTAGGAATAAAAATCTTTTTCTACTCGTAATAAAAATATAAAATTTTAATAATTAAATAACTTAGAAATCTAATAACCTAGGATATAGCCGAAACTATGGGGTTGCATGCATATTAATACATTTCTCTTGTCCCTTACTATAAGACACTCCCCGCTTGTAGGTAGAGTCTGAATAATCGCGCCTATAAAGATGAGGTGCCGAACCTGGGGAAACCCAGTCTTTTCTAAAAAAATATTTTTTATAAGCCTTTTTAAAATTTCATACATACTTGATTTAAGAACTTTTAACTAGCATGTATTACATTAAAAACCTACTAAATAAAAATTTTAAATGCATTAGCTCTAGGAACATTCACCCTATATAAGTCCAAGACCAATTAGGAAACTTTCTAGTTATAAGTTTTACTTCTAATACCTGAACTACCTACCTATTTTTCATAAAGACTGGACAACATAGATTTTATGTGCCTAGGTGGTTAGCTGGCTTTCCTTTTCAAGTAAGATATAAGCCCAGAATGCATTAGTTAGGACATGGGTGTTAGTATTGGGTGTAGAACACTAAACCCACCTTAGATTTAGGGTTCAAGGCTACTACATTTGGTGTCTCATAGTACGCCTCATTATTGGATAAGTTTCCTTTTATTTAGGATCTATAAATCCTACATATCTATGTCACATTGATGATGTCACCTCCATCCTTTCCTTCTGTATGCTTTGAGTGCATTTCCTTCTTCTTCTCCAATTCTTTTCAGTGTCTTAGTCCATCCAAATATTGGTATGAACAGTGCATGTTAACTAAGCCCACATGAACCCTTTCTTCACTTTGAGTAGGAACTTTCTAGTTTCTGCCCTCTTTGTCATCCCATTATGGAAAGAATAATGTCAGAACCTTAATCCAGAGTATTCTTAGGTTCCAACCTGAGATGTAATTAACCAGGGGGCTTGCGCCCATGGAAAATGAAATTCCACAACAAATAAACCCCACTTGAGCTAATATATAAGGTGAGAGAAACCCCGTGACATTGATTAGATTGTACATATTATTATCCATCAAGGTGTGTGGGTGAAAGCCAATATCCTCGTTAGTTAATCGTATGTATGATATAATCTACCCTCCATTAGCCTGCTTGTAAAGAGCGCGGAGGCCTACGATTGTCTCATCCCTTAGGATGGTGTGATCGTATCCCCTTCGCATTTTGTCTCCCGTACAGAAGATCCCTTTCGGAGGTCCATACTCCTATCTTATCCTTTATGAATTTAAGTATAAGATTGTAGTAAGACTTTAAGCTTTTATCTGATACCAATTTTTTATTATACTCACTTATTTTTTCTTTTCATATTTATTTTTGTGAAGTATATAGTTAATAATTTTGAATAATAATTTTACTTAAAATATTCTTACAATCTTAATGAGTTTAATGTAAGAATTTATAATGCTATAACATCATGTTATTGTGATCCCCCAAGCAAAGAAATGAAAAAGAAATAAAATAAAAACATGCTAAAAAATAAAAGTATCATATAATATATCTCTCTGCTCAAGCAAAGAATAACTCCTAGCTAGTCTAGTATGGGTCTTCCTCTTCCACATCATCATTACCTCTCTTAGTAGGCTAATAAATAAAAGGATCATAAAATGGAGTAGATGGAAATTGAAGCTGATCATAATGCTCGACAAAAGGACTACTTCTAAACATTCCTACTATAGCATCATCAAAGTCAGCAGTGTATCTGTAATGCTTTTCTTGATGGTTCATTCTATGAGCCATCCTCATTTTCATATCAAGCTGCCAATCTTTTGAATCCTCTTATAATTATGTCACCTTTTCTATATTCCCTCTACGTTCATCTACCTGATCTCTCAGAGTCTTAGGCGTTATAGAACTCCTGTTGTTGTTATTAGACCTCTCAAATATGCTAGGCTCATTGAGGTCTTCTTCCTCCTCTTGTTCAACTTAATTGAAGCCTAAAATCTTTCTTTTAGTAAGAGCTGTAATGGGGATTAATTATTTTTCAATTTGATCCCCCTTACTAGAAAAGAGTGCTCTAATCCAACATAAGGGGTTCCCCAATTGATGTACATGAGAGAGGAGAAAATAAGTTTTCCTATATCAAGGGAATACCCCATTTGAATATCATAATTTAAAAGGGCATGATTATGGGTAACTTCATTAATTTTTCTACTGTACAATAAACAAGCTAAGATAAAATAGTTCCAGGCCATAGGGGTTTGGGTCAGGTAGGTGGAAAGAAAATTGATAATTTTATTTTCTCTCTTTTTACAACTAGCTCTATTATTAGTTCCACCCAGTATATTCAGAATATCTTGAGGATCTAATGGTGTCCCAATAAAAATTGGGTATTCATCAAATTCAAAGTCCTTAAATTTGTAAATTTTGTTTATAGCCATAGATCAAAAGGGACCCACTTACTCTTAATATAAAATTTATTTTACACATCCTTTTTCCATCTACAAAAATTCTCTAACTACATTAATGATTGTAGTAAAAGGCTCTTCACAAAAATGCTCTCAAACTCTACTGGCAGTGATTTGGTAACTAGGACTATGAAAGCCCCTATCTAGTATTAGTTTTTTGGTCACAACTAAATCAACAAATCTAGATTTGACATTAATAGATATAAGTCTACTTGTATCATAAGAGGAAGAAGCCCTCTTCTTTCCAAATGTCTTAAGGGCCATCAAACTAGAGTAGATTAGAAAGGAGAAGTGTTTGAAGGATCATTTATGCTATGAATGAAAAGAAAAATGAACCCCCTCCCAATTTTATAACTTAGTTGAGTGTTGTGGCACTGCAGGAAATGGTGTTGTCGCGCTCAATCGATAAATAAAATGACAAAGTAATCAAACTAACAAAATATTATAGTAGTCCAGGTCATGAAGCGTAGTAGGGTTGATTTTAAAAAATTGAAGTGTTTAACACGTGTAGGCACAACGACATTTGTGTCATTAACCACCGTGATTCTATTAATGAAATAATAATGAAATTGCAAGTGGCATCATGGAGCCATTTACCAACACTGCAATACTTACCAAAGTTTAATAATTAAAGTTATGGTGGTACTTAACCATGCTTTTGTCTTGAGTAACTAATCACTGTGGTGCTAATATAATCAGTGCAACAGTGCTTGATTAACAAGAAAATTATGGTTCAAAATGAGCATTACTTGAGGTTTAATACTGTTTTACCAACTTTCAAAGTAATAGCATTTAGGAGAGTAACACTATGGCATTTAATCACACAGTTTTGCGATGCTAACTTAAATTATTGCTCATTCTTATTTATTAAATTTTAATTATAACTTTAATCATTAAAATAAACAAAATGCAAAATATGCTAAAAATAATAACATATGAAATATGACACAAGTAAATTCAAGCAAATAACATGTCACTAAATATAAATTTAGATTACCTCCCATATAATGCTAAGTTTATTGTCTTCAGCTAGACTTGTCTAGATTTATCAATTTGGTTTTGATATATTGCTACCAATCCTCGAATAATTATCACTTGAATCATTTTCCATTTGTTTAACTTCAGTACTACTTGAAAATGATCCAAGAGGTTTACTACTGTTTAAAATTGCAAGTAAGCTTAATTAGGTTTCCAAATTTTTAATAAAAGTAGCTTAATTTTATATTTGAGTTTCTAATTACATCACTATATCTTCCAATGGCAATTTTTAACTTCCAAACTAATTGCTTTGATTAAATCCTAGATTATATACATGTTTAGAATTAACAATAGATTGTTAATCATTATTCCAATTTACTCCTTGATTATTTTGACTAGAATTTAATTAATTATTCCCATTAATATTATTTGAAACTTGGATGGTTTTGCCAACCTAGATTATATGTGTTGGAATAAGAATTATTTTATCTTCCAATCAAATTAATATTTTTAATCTCTTGGTCATTATTAATTTTAATTAACTTTTGATCATCCAATTATATAAATAATTAAGTTTTAAATTTTGTACTTCTCCTATTATACTTAACTTCTCAGAAATGGTTGCAGCTTATGCAGTCAAAATTGACAAATCATCATATTTATATACTCATACTACTCTCTTAGAATTTATCCTATTAACAGGCCACTATTAATTATTAGTATTCATTTTCTCTATTAATTCATATGCTTCCTTAAATAGCTTAGATATTAAAGATCCTTCATCTATAACATCTATGATTGCTCTAGGAGATCCCACTAATCCATTATAAAATGTTTGAATAACTAACCAATCATGTAAAGTATGGTGAGGGTATTTCCTAAGTATTTGCTTAAATCTCTCCCAACTCTCATAAATCAATTCTCCTTCAAATTGGGTAAAACAAGTTATATCATTTCTAAGTTTAGTAGTATTTGAAGGTGAGAAATACTTATCAAGATACTTATGATGCAACTCATTACAAATGATTATAGAGTTTAGGTTAAAGAATTTAATGATATCTTAGCTTTATCTCTTGGAGAAAATGAGAATTATCTGAGTTTAATAGCATCATCACTAACAACATTATACTGAAATGTTACATAAATTTCTAAAAAATTGGCTATGTATAAATTGGGATCTTCAATAGGAGATTCTCAAAACTAGAAATTTTGAACCATTTAAATTATGACATGTTTTAATTCAAAATTATTAGTTTGGATCAAAGGTTTATTAATGCTCTGATTAATTTTATCTACTAAAGGGTAGAATAATACCTAAGTGATCTAGATTGATCTTGATTTAATACAGGTTGAGCCATTTTCTCTAACTATTTAGTTTTTCAAGTTTTTTAAAGGGTTCTTTCTATTTTAGTGCCAAAAAATAAAAGTTTCTTTTTATGTCTATAAAGTATGCAACTAAGAATATGCAATTAGTAAATAAAATAAAATATATAAGTAGATCAAATTATATAATTAATTCAACAATTTAGTTTAAATTTACAAAAAGTAAATACTTCTTTGGCAATAGTGCTAAAAACTTGATGGAGGCTATGGAGTGAACTTTTGAATTATATAAAAATCTTGGGCTCTATCACCCCTAAATAATGCTTAGGTTTTCTTTGATATAAAAATAATAAACTCCACTTAATATACGTAAGTATACGTGTTAGATCAAATTACAAAGTGATAGAGTAGAGTGTCGAACCCATAAGGAAGTATACTTTATTGCACTAAACTACAACTAGTTACTCTAATTGTAATAATTATCATACTAAAATAAAAAAGATATTTTTGGAGGTTCTTTTACTAAATAAAATAATAAAATATTTGATAAAATATTTAATCTATGTATTTTGGATTAATGAATTTAAATTATATATTATTTTCTAATGAAAGTTTTCATGGTAATGTGATTAAGAGAATATACATTTCTAAATCTCTATGGAGCTTATAGAGGTGAAAAAGATATATGTTGATCTTATAAAGTAATAATATCTCCTCAAAAACTAAGAATATTTTACATCTTATGTCTAGGCATACAAACATCTTATCTCAATACTCCTATTGGTTGTTCTTACATTCCTCCATCAAAGTTATACATCACACTAAATTTTAATTACATATATGGCCACTATATATATTAAGTAAAGAGCATGATAATATTAAAAAGATATTTTAATAGTTATAGAACAAGTTTCTTCACTAGTACTCAACATGCATTTTACTTCATGAATCCAAAATAAAAGAATTAGTCAGCTATATAATAGATAACAAGCAAACTCATAGTTATTAAAATCTTGGAAGAATAAAAATACAAGATAATAATATCACCAAGAAGGATTAAAGTATCTCCTCTACACTCCTTGTCCCTTTAAATTATAGAGTTGTATCAAGAAACATAGGCTAAACACTCTAAATGATTGTATCTTATACATTCCTAGCCTCTCTTAGATTTTACTCAAAGAGGGAAACTAGAGAAGTACTATAAAAAGTATTGAAATTTATATAAGTAACTAAACTCTCCTAAAAATATAGTATCATAACTATTTATAGAAAAATATATAAAGGTATCTAGTGTTGCAACACTTGAAATAGTGGCAACGTGGCGCTCTTGAAGTGAATTAGTGTCTCCATGCTGAAACTTTTACACCGCCATAGTGCTGGCTAATGTCGATCACTTATTTGATGAATAATCGCATCTCTTCACTAATAGAATGTGGTCTTGAAAGTTATAACTGCATTAGAGCACTCCGGTGCCCAAGTACAAAAATTAGCACCAAGGAATGAGAAATTATAGCGCCATAGCATTTTAAAAAAGTGAATCTTGTACCACCAAGCTAACTTTCTAATGCTACTGCACTGATAATGCTACAACACTATCTATGTTGTTGTTATGGTGCTTGTAAATAAAGAGCTCGACATTGCAATATTATAATTATGGAGTCTCAGCCGTATTAAAGGTAGCCCCATAGTGTTGTTTCATCTGATGCTGTGGCACTATAATCTCCTTAAAATTTTTGTTATTATTAAGTTTTTCCTGTATAAAAATAATTTAAAAACATTTTGACTAAAATAAAATATAAAATATTATATAATTTATACTTATCAATAATGCATATATGCATTGATTATAGAGAGTTGAATAAATTCAATATCATGAATAAGTATACTCTGTCACATATTAATGATCTATTTGATCAACTTATTTGATCTTCTATATTTTCAAAAATTGATATATGACCTGGATACTATCAGGTGAAGGTGAAAGAGGCTGATGTGATGAAGATGGCTTTAGTATAAGGTACAAACACTATGAGTTCTTAGTCATGCCATTTGGGGTGATGAATGCACTAGTCATCTCTATAGATCTAATGAAAAGAGTGTTCAAATATTTTCAAGATCAATTTGTGATAATTTTCATCAATGATGTTTTAAATTATTCTGCTTCTGAGGAAGATCATGTCAGACATTTGAGGATTATTTTAAAGACTTTGAGGTAGCATCAATTATATGCAAAATTCTCCAAATATGAGTTTTGGTTGAAGAGTTACTTTTTTAGGGCATATGGTGAGAAGTAATAATATTTCTATAGATCCCTGTAAAGTTCAGGAAGTCACATATTGGTCGAGGTCTACTATTGTATTTGAGGTATGTAATTTCATGAATATAATTAGATATTATTGGAAGTTTGTGAAGGAATTTTCTCAAAATTTTGCACCTCTAACGAGTATGACTTATAAGTAAGTAGCTTTTATCTAGTCACTAAAGTGTGAGGCTAATTTTATAGATGGAAGGATTGTTTAACTTTTGCTCCAATTTTGGCTCTTCTATCTAGTACAAAAGGATTTCAAGTATTTAGTGATGCTTCATTAAGAGATTTAGAGTGTGTTTTGATATAGTATGGTAGAGTTATAGCTTATGCTTTCAAGTAGTTAAAGCCACCGAAGAAATATCTGATGTATGATCTAGAGTTAGCTATTTATGTATTTACTTTGAAGATTTAGCGGCATTACTTGTACATTGTCAAATATGAGATTTTCATTGGTCATCAGAGTCTGAACTACATATTCACATATAAGTATTTGAACCTAGTGTAAAGGAAATGTATTGAGTTAATAAAAGACTATGATCTAAAAAATAAGTATTAGCTTGGTAAGGCTAATATCGTGGCAGATGTTCTAAATAAGAAGCTTCTAAATTATTATGTATACAACTTACTTTTGATGTGTATTTAATATGTGATATGGAGAGATTACAATTAGAGGCAATTTCTTCTAGTTATTAGAATTATATTATATTTGCTCAGATGACTATTCAACCTTTTTATAAGAAAAGATTCAGAAAGCTTAGAATTCAGATGTAGAGTAATAAAAGTTGATTGAGCATATCAGATCTGGTAAGAAATTTGAACTTTGAGTTTCAGCTTCTAATTTAATTTTTTTCAATGATAGACTGTGGGTTTTTAATTTTGGAGATTTGAGACAAAATATTTTGTATGATGCTCACTATTTAGGCTATACAATTCATCCAAGAAGGAGAAATATGTATGGAGATTTGAAGGGTGTGTTTTGGTGGTTTTGATTGAAGAAGAATGTAGAGGAATTTATTTTGAAGCCTGAGTTGTGTATGTTAGTGAAGTCAAAGCTGAAAGTTCATTAAGGATGTTAAGCCCGTATGAACTAGCCCAAGGCTAACCAAGAGGTGGGGGGTGAATTGATATTTTAAAAATTTCTCAATAAAAAATACCAACTTAAACTAAACAAAAATTAAACACAAAGAAAATCAAGTGCATAAATTAAATGTAAAAAATAGTAATAAATAATATAAAAATTTATAGTGGTTCAATCAACTTGGCCTACATCTACTCCCCGGAGCCTCTCCTCCGGGTATTGCACTAAACTCAGTGACTCTCCTTTTTCTCCCATAGCAAGGCGGAGAAGCCTGTACAAACCTCCTTTCCACTAACACTAGTAAGGGAGAGAACCCGACTCCTTTTGCTTCCTTCTAAAGCAGGCAGATAATCCGACTCCTTTCGCTTCCTCCTGAAGCAGGTAGAGAACATCGATCAATTGCTGAAGTAAATCTCTCTCGAACCTCCAAGGAACCAGTGATGACGACTAGAGAAGATGACTTAGATCCTTGCATGGAGCAACCTTTATAAAACTCCTCACAAACTTCACCTCATAAGATCCTCTCTTTCTCTCCCTTACTCTCCCTCTCCTCTTGGCTCTCTTAGGTCAAGACAGTAGTAAAAGATGCACTCTTGGGTAAAATAAGAGGTCTTATATAGAATAGCTTCATATTTACTCTTAATTATAACAAACCAGCATTATCATCCAGGATGATCAGTCGATCGTCCTGTATGATCAGTACAAATTCAGCTCAATCAGCCAGGATGATTTGGGAGAGTCTAGATGATCAGAAGGTTAATTTGTTCATATCATCCAGGATGATAGTATATCATCCTGTACGATTAGTTCAAGTCTTCGAATATCATTCAGACCATTTCCCTAGATGGAGGTCTGGATTATAAAAAAGTAACTTGATCATCTAGGATGATCTCATGATCGTTCAGGCTGATTAGTACAAAATGTCACATATCATCCAGAATATTGCCCTGATGGATGTCTGGACGATAAAAAATTAACTAGATCTTTTAGGCCGATCTCACCATCGTCTTGGATGATTAGTTCAAAATCTCACATATCATCCATAACATCACCTTAAATTGAGCTAGGCCAATTATGGATCATCCATGAAGAACTAAGGTTTGTTTAACTGATCTTGCCAGACGATCCTAAGATCACCTAAGACGATATGATCGAGCAATCAAACCTTAATTGATTTTTTGAATTACTAGAGTAATTTAGGCATAATTGCACTACATCATCTATGATGATGTCCAAAAATAAAACATTCCTAAATAGATCTAGCAATTAATTCTTTCTGATTTGAGCCTATCATCCAGGATGATGATAACTTCGTCCAAGATGATTTGCTTAATGTTGATAGCCTTAACCAGGGTGCCCTAATTAGGGTTTCTATTTTTAACTGATCATCCAGGACAATTTTTGGATCATCCCGAATGATGTGATTAAAAATAGAAAACTCTAAAACAATCAGATTTTTTCCCTTGAGAGTGTGTGTACAAGATTACTTTGCAATAGGACCCACATTGATATAATTGTTTCAATAAAGGCAAAAGATTACAAACTGACTCAGTCCTAGTCTACCCAATCTTGAGCTGGCTTGAGTTGCACTAGACCTTATGGACATGAAATATTAGTAGGCAAGGCAGTCATAGAAAAGCAAAAGTATCAGAAATTTCTTATATCATCAAAATTATATTTTCTGAAATCAGATTTGCAGTAAAAGCATTAGTGACTGTGCAGTCTTCTGTATTTGTTACCTATTCTAGAGTTAAAATGGTAAGAGGTGAGGACATATTTTGTTGTATGTTTTCTAAGATCAAGGCAGGTTATGATGCTTTCTAAATTGTTATCGATCAACAATGAAGTCTACTCATTTTATTCAAATTCAATATACCAATCCAGTAGACATATTAACACAGACATATGTAAAAGATATTATCAAATTACACAATGTGCTAAAAGTGATTATATGTGATCATGATGACAGGTTTACCTCTAGATAGTGGAGAGATATTCAATAATAAATGGGTAAAAAGTTGCACTTCTATATGGATTTTCATCCACAGATAAACGAACAGTCCGAATGGACTATTCAGGTACTGGAAGATCTTTTGAGACTATATTTTCTAGTTTTGAGGGTATTTAGGAGGATTATATCTCATTGATAAAGTTTATGTATTACAATAGTTATCAGTCCAACATAATTATGTGGCTCCTTATAAAGCTCTATATGGTATAAAGTGCTAGACTCTTTTTACTTTGACAAAGGTGGGAGATTGATAAGTGATAACATTAGCCTTTGTCAGATGACACTACACCAAAGATCCATTTAATTAGAGAAATATTGAAATTTGCACATGATAGACAAAGTACTATTATTAGAAATACTGGTTGGTTGAGTTTCGAATTGATGAGTTTGTTTATATCAAAGTCATCCCTATGAAAAATGTCAACAAATTTGGGAGAATTAGCAAGCTAAGTCCAAGGTACAATATACATTTTAACATCATTAAGGGGATTCATAATTCTTCTTACACATTATTATTACCTGATCATATGTCTGATGTACACAGTGTGTTACATATATCTTTCTTGAGAAAATGGGTATCTAATTCTAGGAAGAGATTATGTATTAATGATGTTGAGGTTCGCTTGAATCTACACTATAGGGAATAGCTCGATAGGATTTTGGCATATGATGTGAGGAAATATAGGTGGAAATAGATTCATATGGTCAAGGTACAATAGAAGCATAGGACAGCTAGAGAGATTACTTAGGAGAAGAATCTGATATGAGAAAGTTATATCTAAGTTTATGTTAACATGCTCTTATTTGAAAATGTCGAGGTCAATATTTTATTTAAGGTGGGTAGATTATGAATATTTTGAGTATTTTATAAAAATTTTACAACAAATGTTTTGAAATTTGTGAGATTTTTATGAATAGAAAGTTATTTGGACTCTAAAAAATAGTGTTGTAGTAGGATAAAAGTTTTAAAATATTATTTGACCCCTAGTAGTTTAGTTGTTGTTTTTTTTTTTTAAATATGTATTTTTGGTTAGTAGGGTTTTATGCTGCTTATAGTTATAAAAATGTGTAATTCTGGCATATGTTCAATTACACCTTAATTCTTATAATATGATGAGAAATGTGTATATGTAATTAAATTATATCTACTCGGAGAGATAATGGACCAGAATCTTTTGAGATTTTATCTATGTCAATGACTATTTTGGTGTATATAAGTCATATTCGGGTGGTTATCAGTCTTGTTCTGATATCAACATACATATTATGGTGCTATAAGCACAAAAGATTGTTATAAGGTGTTATAATCTTTTGAGATTCTATATGGGTCCACAAAATATGTTATGAACTTCTCTTTGATATGAATTATAAATTATTTATTTGCTTAGTAATGTTATTTAAAAAAATGAATAATTGTTATGCTCTTATTATATTTTTCAATATATTAATATATTAGACTACATTTAACTTCTTTTAAATATTCAACAAAATATTTAATAAAAGAATTTAAACATTTATATCGGATTGTGTGGCCTGCTAAGCAGTTGTAGCTCATTGTGGTCTTGCTTTTGGTTTTCAGGATTTGGGAATATAAATGATATTATTAATTAACAGTTCAAAATCAGATCTAAGTTTATAGGTATTTCTATTTTGAATTTTATACAATCATAGCTAGTTTATTCTTCAATTATGTTCTATAGATTTTGTATATACCCATATATTGTAGTGAAAATATATTTTGGTAAAATAAAAGAAATATTGTGAATGAGTTTATTTTTAGCATATGGATGTCTAGTTGCTCTATAGTTTGCAGTTTATTTAAAATGAATATTGGAAGAGAATCTGAAACCTTTCAGAACTAAATATTGTGATTTGTCTGTCACAACTCAACATGATAGTACCTAACCTAGTCAGGTTGGTTTGTGGCACCTTAAACCTTTAATTTTCTCTACAAGCCCTTGCACAACCCTTGAGACTGTTGGATAGAGATAAATGTACAACACTAGCTTTTACCTTTAAAGTTAAATAACTTTCCTATAAAAATACTTATCATAGATTTCAAACACTTCCCCACTCTTTATCTAAGTATTAGGAAGCTATGTTTTAAATTTCATGGCATTTAGATCATTGCATGCAAGGATATTCAACTTCTTCCATAAGTTTTCTCATTTTTTTCCTATACAGATCATAGTATGCTCAAGATTAGGTCCTCATTTTTTTGTGGTGTGTTCATGTTATTGTACAACCCCATCCAGTAATTAGATTGCTTAAAATTAATTCCCCAAAAGTATAGTTATAATTACTTTGGGCATTAATTATGAAACCTAGGAAGGCTTTTATAGCTAAGATTTTGATAGGTCTAAAGCATATGTTTAGGTGAACCTATGTTTCAAATTTCATTGGAATTAGAATTGGTTTGGCCTATCAATTAGTAAACCTAAAATACAATCACATAATTGACTTAGAATCTTAATTAAATCAAAATTAATTCAAATTAGATCCATTAAATATAAATTAAGTATCATACTACTCAGAATTAAAAACTTAATAAGAAAAAAATTAAAAGATTCATCACAAACCCTTAAAATAAAAAGCAATTTGATAATTAAGAAAAATCAGTAAGTAATTAATTAAAATTATATATATATATATATATATATATATATATATATATATATATATATATATATATATATATATATATATATATATATATATATATATATATATATATATATATATAATAATAATAATAATAATAATAATAATAATAATAATAATAATAAAATAAAGCTACAAATTGCTAAAAAACAAGCAAATAATATGGCTATGATTATAATTGTGATATAGATTTTTTATATATTCAAATGATTTATTAACATGCAGGGAGTTTGAGTCAATTTAATTTTCAAAAATATAATTTATCGAAAAAAGTTATGAAAATCAATAAAAGAAGGCATTTTCCCTAAGGATTAGGCCGGATTCAAAGGGAAAAGAAACACCTTTTGATTGAGAATTCTTTTCAATTGGAAAACCCAAATTGATGAACGAAAGAAGCCTGAAGAAAAGAACCAAGAAGAATGGAACATAAATATGCATTTTCTTATAAAGAATTGTGGTATCTCATAGAAATAGAATCTAGGATGTTATTGGTGGAGTCTGACCACTTTAACTTTCAGCAGATCCTGAGTTGTGTATTAAGTGGCACTTGCCACATGAACTTTTATATTTGTACATTTTTAAAAAAAATTTACGTGCTTAAATTATATGCATAGTAAAAATTGTATGTTTTTTCATAAGTTTTTTTCTTGCAAGTTCTTGTGCTTGGAATTTCGCTAAGTTTATAGGAATGAAAATTTATCTTTACATAATTTTAAAATAAAATTCTAGGGATAAATAGTATAGAAAGATGATTGCTATAAGAAAGTAAACCGGAAACCGTATAAGTTCGTATGCATATTTTTCATGCTTCTACCATTGTTTTATACTTTTTCTCGCCCGAGGGCAGAGTTCAGATTATTCGATCTATAAGGATAAGCTACTGAACCTCGGGAAATTTAGTCTTCTAAAAAATTATTTTAAAGCATATAAAAAAAAAACTTCAAGCATTCATGATTCGTGGTACTGAACATGTAACAATTAATAGGAATTACATCATGTTTATCATGATATTCATATGCAGTCTTATCATATGCGTATCAACCATATCCTTATTATATATCATCATATGTTCATATTAACATCTTATCAATCTAGTTCCACATCAATCATATAAATCAATCACAATATATTATGTATCATTAGTTTTATCAGTCATCAATCATCAGTCTATATATATTATCTGTCATCTATCATCACTCGCCACTATTAGTCATCGGCAACCACTGACTACAACCGCCGACTACCACCGCTACCACCTACCGCAATCCACCACAGTCCTGGGCCATCCACCACTAGCCACATCACTGCCAATGTCGACCACCGGTCACTATTTTATTGCACTTTACATTGCATTCATTTTATTTCAAACCAAGCAAAAAATGTAATATCATATATTTCCTTTTACACTTATCTAAACAACTCCAAAGTATTCTTTTTTATATTGCATTCCTTTTCAGGCAACCAAATAGCCCCTTAACTTAGGCATCTTCTTGTGGCTCGACCAAGTGCTTCCTTTCCTCTATCTACTTTGTATTATTCTTCTCCTTGGTCTATGTTAGGTATGTTTTCAAACTTTTTTCTTGGATTTTTATTGTAGAAATTGAGATGTTGGAGGGTTGTAGGTCTAGGTGTAGTTAGATTCAAAAATATTTTTTTTCTTGCTATTGATTCTTAAATCTCTATTGATTAATTTTGTATTTACTTTTTTGTTCTAAGTATGCTTATTCTAGAGATTGAGCATAGTATCACTACTACAAAAATATCTTTCGCAAAACTTAAAGTAGGTTTTCGATTAATCTTGTATTTACTTTTTGTGGCAGTTAAAACACAACAAAAATGTTTGCAACGGTTTCAAAACTGTTGCATGACCACTAGTTGGTTACAGCTGCAAAGACATTTCACAGGTTTTATGATCAGCCGGAAATGGTTTAGATTTTGTGGCAGTTATAACCGTCACTATTGTACCAAATTTATGGTGGTTATAATCGCCAAAAAAATATACATATATATTTTTTTAAATGTTCTTATGAATGACATTATTTGACATTATTTATACCAACAAATAATGAGAAATTATCCATATTAGCCCATGCAATATTAGGATGAAATCACCTCAGATTTAAAATTGCAAATTTTTTACAAACATCCAATGTTTCTTACATTTGGCTGATTGAATTTGCTGAGATGTGACAGATGGCTAATGCACATGTGGCAGCCATGCACTCGAGGAGAATAGCAAGTGTCGGTTGGTCTCTGATAGTAACGGCAAGTATTAATAGATGAAGTTTTATGGCTAAATCTTCTACAGAATGGAGGGTATTGGCTTGCTAAGGATGATTTCTTTCAAGCAATGGATGTTTGATACATATATGACCAATATAGTTATGTGTCGAGAGCATGAAATTAGTCATCTAATTAGGCTTTGTTTGGACGATTTTTTTACTATTTTCTAAAGCAGATTTTTGGTTTAAAATTTTTTGCTAGAATGCTGCTTTAGAAAGCAGTAAGAAGGCCGTCCCAAACAAAATCTAAAACATCTTTTTAGTATAAAATTTTCTTGAATTAGAAATTGGCACTAAAAAATTGCTTTAGAAAGCAAAAAAAAAGCTGTCCCAAACGAAGCCTAATTGGAGTTTTAAACAAAAATTCCATTATTAAATTTAGGTTTCGTTTGGGACCGCTTTCTTACTGCTTTATGAAGCAGTTTCTTTGCGCAAAAAAAAAATTAAATTTGAATTTTTTGTACTAAAAAATTGTTTCATAAAGTAGTAAGAAAGCTGTACCAAACTAAGCCTTAATAAGAAATATTTTCAAACTACAAATAGTAAGTTGAAGCTTCAACAAAAAATCAAGCTAAATATAAAACTAGAAAAGGACAACAAAATCAAGCCAAATGCCAAAACACATATTATCCTTAAAGGGATGGGTCACTAGATACTCGAAAATGATAGTTATTCATCAAGATAAGCAGTTCATCATAAATATAAAGAAAACATTGTTCTAATAATTGGAAAAAAAAAAACTAGCCATGTAAAGAGAAATATCATAAGATCCACTTTAGTTCAAAAATCAAAGGTAATATACTAAGGGTGATCTCTTTTGCCTTAGAACATCAGGCATCAACAGATAAATTATCATTTCTTGCCTGCAAATATTATGAAGACTATGAGAAGTTAATTATCAAATAATATACATTAAAATTAGAACTTCAATTTTTTACATATCATTTGTGAGCTTTCTGTCAGTGAGTGATTCAGCTCAAATTGCTGCATAAATTCTCGTCTTAGCTCATAATAAATAGACCTGTTTGAGATTTGCTATATCATCAATTTTTTTTTTGCTGTCACAGTCAACTTCAATGACACTGTTAGGAAAGTATCGGATTAAAATGACACCAAACTTTTACGTTTGAAATCTGCCAGGGTGTTTAGGCCACATAACCATACTAAAAGATCTTGAAGCACAAGAATATAAACACTTCAAATGAAATAAAAACATAATGAAAGATAGTTTTGAGAATTTGCATTAATTTTCAAAATTTTCACCATCATCATTTGGTTGATTTGCATTGACCTCATTTTGTTCATCCACTATATTTGGGCAAAAAGTTTTCATTAAAAAAACTTTCTATATCATCTATATTTACATGCATATTATGAACTATTTCAACATCTAAATTGGATATAACAAGAAATATGTCATTCATCACAGTGTCGCCTAATTTGGATGTTCTATTATTTAATTATTTAATAAACTATTTCGTTGTTTCTGCATGCAAACAGGCCGATATTTTTTCAATTATTTTTGCTGAGTAGAGCTTTTTCAAATTAGATATTATAACTTTTTCACATATTACGAAACAGTTTTGCAAAAGCTTTCAGAAGCAACGGTTGCAAAAGGGATTCATGAAACTAACTATTATTTCCTCAATTATGTTAATCAATAAGGTAGAAAAAAATTCTCTTTATGGGTAATTATTACAACTTAGAATGGTTTCACAACCTATCAAATGTAGACAACTTAGACAACAAGCCAAAACTTATGAAGGATGAGGGGATTATTCTTAATGGATATGGTTTTGGAGTGAACTCATTAACATTGTGTAAGAACATGACTAAGCAATGTGAAAATGGTAAAGACATCTTTGAATTTAATGAATGCTATGTCATATATGGAGAATCATTTGACATAAGACAAGATGTATTTTGTACAAAACTTATTTAATCTAAAGATGGCTGAAGGGGTTTTAGTGGTACTGTTGTAGTCTTGATTAAGCTAGGGTAAGGAAGGCACGGTGAGAGGGTGGTTGCGGCTTAGACGTGATGGACAGTCAGCCATCCCTCTTAGGAGCTCGATGTAAAAAAGAGGAGCTACTTCTCGCATGAGCTCGGGCACGGGAGGATGAAGACAGGCTTTCTGTTGATGCATTGGCATACACACGGGATAGATGAAGAGGAGTTGGCCGTAGCGTTTGTGCGAGTTTGGGTACAAGAGAGGGAGTTGGGCTTAGGAGAGTACTGGATCGGGAGAGGGAGCTGTGATTCACACAAGCTAGGGCACAAGATATCATATGGTTAGGAGTTTCTTTCATGAATGTGGTGGTTTAAATAAAAAATAAAAGCAGCAGATTAAACCACCATTCAATAGACTTTACGCCAACATTTTTTAGAATGTCACATTGAACTAATGCAAAAAATGTTAATTTTTATAGTGTATGTATGTTATGTAGGTTACTTATGAATTTTTCTAGACTGAACTATAACCTACTATTATGATCTTTACAATATGAAGATGCAATTCAGTTGCTATTACTCATTATCTTGACACAAATGACTTGTTTTGCAATCATTTTAGATGATAAAAAATTCTAGTTTTGATAAAAATACTCATAGTAGGAGGCTAATTTGTGTTAAGTTACTACTTATAAAGAAGTTGTAGGTTTTAATCTAGCTCTCCAAGATTATATCTCTTATAATTTCAAAGATAACTTAAAATTCGGAAAAATAATCAATAATCTTGAGGAATATACATTAGAATTATTGATTATATTTGTTGAAGAAATATTGATTATATATCTTCTGATTATTCTTAAAGTTAATCACAGTGATAAAATGGTGAACATGAGATAATAGAATAAATGTATGACTATTTTCTTAAAAAAGAAAAGTCTAATGGCCATAATTAACTCTATTGTAGAATTAATTAGTCCCTAATATCAAATTAACTTCTTAATTATATTTGATAACCTTTGATATAAAAGTGCATTTTTTTCTCTAATATTAATATTTTAATATATATTATATTCACTTATTAGTCTTTTAACTCATTTAAGCTTTATTTGGGACAACTTTCTTACCGTTTCATAAAACTATTTTTTAGTACAAAAATTTCTAGTTTAAAAATATTATATTTTGTACTGAAAATCTTCTTTAAAAAATAATAAAAAATAGACATAAGTGAAACCTTAATTTGCTATTTCAAAGCTATTCATCATACATTACCTATCTTCACATAATAATGCTTGAACATAATAATTGGACAAAATTTATGTATTACATGTCTTTTAAAAACTTGGTGATGTTGTCACTGTTTTTTTCTCCAATTTTATTTGTAGATTGGTGACCATCTCATGAAAGATTTTTTTTTTCAATTAAGATAAATTCACGGACACATCACATTTGCAAGACTCAAATCCAACGCCTCTTGGTTGATAGCTAAAGTTTCAAACCAACTAGGGGTGTCAATATTTGACACGACACAAAAACCGACCCGAAAAATCTGGGTTGGACCCGACTCGTTTGAAAAATGGGTCGGGTTCGGGTTCGCAGATTCGACCCGTTTGAAAAAACGGGTTGGGTTTGGGTTGCCGGGTCAACCCGAAAACCCATTTAATTTTAAAAAAAAAATTGAATTCCCGCTGCCCCAGTCTGCGCTGCCCGCTGCCCCAGCCCGCGCTACCCGCTGCCCGCCTGCCCTGTACGACGCGCTGCTGCCCCGCGCGAACCCGCGTACAGGTCTCGGGCGCGCTGCCGCCGTGCCGAACCCTCGTGCCGCCGTGCTGAACCTGCGTGCCGCCGTGCCGGTGCCGAACCCGCGTGCCGCGTTGCCGCCGTGCCAACCCGTGTGCCGCGTGCTGTGCCGGTGCCGAACCAGTGTCCGCGCTCGCTGCCAATCCCTAAACCCTAAACGCTGCCGGGTCGCGGGTCGGGTCAAACTCAGGTTCGACCCAAACCCGACCCATCAACCCGAATTGTCACCCCTAAAACCAACAAACAAAAATCAGTTGCGTAAGTATTAAGGTTTCGTTATAACAATTTTCTTACTGTTTTCGAACATATCTTTCTAGTTCAAAAATTTTTAGTTAAAAAAAATTTTGATTTAAAAAGTGATAAAAAAGTTGCCCGAAATGAAGCTTAAATCTTAACTTATTACCTAGAAATAGGAGTTGAGCAAACAAGGCTATCACTTCAATATTGAAATCTAAAATCCTGATGCTTTTCTTTCTAACACTTAAGGTCTTACTATTACCCGCAGATAATTTTTGATCCTGTAGGATGTAGGAGAATTTTGTGGATTTCAAATTATTTACATACCTAACACCCAAAAGTTCCCTATTTACTTATTAAACACTTAAACTTGCCTATTTACAGCCATACCACCTAAAACCTATTTTGCTCTCTAAAATACCATTCCGTCGTCATGTTCGTCAAAACAATTCCCGAAACCTCCGCCGGCCGCCAGCCCTACTCTACACCGCCGACTTGACGTAGCCGCCGGATCGCAAGAAACCACTGAAGTTTTACGTCTAACTGGATTTCTTTCACTGAAGAGCTTAGAACAGAACTTAAATCCTGTGGAGCTCTTACTGAGCTTAGATCAGAACTAAAATAGAGCAGGAAGTCTGATTGCCTTGTGCAGAATAATAAAATCGTACAGAACACATAAAACATGAGCACAACACAAAACATTCAGAACAGGAAGTTTCTTTGAAAAAAAATGAACAAAACGTTCTACAAAACGTATTGAAGAACATGAGCACAACAAAAAACAATCAGCCCGAGTTCGAGGGGCTGGGATCATGGGATTGGGCTGTCGGATGAGCACGGAAGTGAGCAGGTTAGTCACGTGAATGAGACTTATGGAAGTGGACCTGCAAGAAGAAACCATGGATTCATAATTCATAAATCAAAACAGAGCTAAAGAAACAATTATTATCATCCCTTCAGAATCCATAAACCATGGCACAACCTACAGGATAATGCCACAAAGAAAACAAATAAACTTTAAAAACTGCAATAAAACACACTAATTAGCCGGGCACAATTCTATCATGAGGTCTCCCATAGACCAGAACCTGCAATATTCTGATGACTCCATTCCTGACGCAGAACCACATAGCCACAATCTTGGGAGCTCCGCCTAGGTTCGTGATCCGACCCCAATAATCCTGTGTGGGGATGCTATTTCTAGTGGGAAGGCTTCCTCTGAGATGGCACATGACTCTAGTTGCAGGATGATTGTGAATGACTCTTCTTAGTGCAAGTGTACAAATGTCCAAGATATATGCACCTCTTGTTGCTACAGGATTTTGCCATCACATATACAGGGAAGAAGATACCACAAGAAGAGTACAGAACTTAAGCTTTATTAGATGATCTATGTATCTTTATAAAGTGGAAAGCAGCCAATATAGTTAGGCTTCAGTTACTAAAATTTTTGTAGGCTGTTTTGGAGGAAGAAGATGACGATGATGATGATATTGTCGTGAATGAGATTGTGCAGCACTTGAAGCGGGAGCAGAAGCGAAAGCAGTGGAGCAGGCTCCGCTCGCAACCACATCTCGTGTGACGAATGGAAGACTACGACTCCACGGGATTTCTGACGGGATTTAAAGGGAGTGGTAGAATTGAGTAAAAAAAGAGTTTTAGATGGTATATTAGTAAATACAATGGTTTAAGTGTTGAATATGTATTTATGATACTTTTAAGTGTTACGTATGTAAAAACCTCTTAAAATTAATACTTTTTAATGAAATCTACAAATTTGTGATGTCATAATAATAAAATATTTTATAGGCCTTATAAATTTTAAATTTGATAGCCACGAGGATTTATGAGTGCCAAACAAATTTTATGTCGAGAAAAATTGGGTGGGTACTTTGATAAAAATTTAGTAAAAATTGTTTTTAAATACTTAAATTTGCTTTGGGATGCATAAAATATACCTGAAATCATTTAAATTTTATATCACAATAATTTCAAAATAAATACAACAATTTTAAAATTCATTCTCATCATATTTTAATCATAATATCTTCAATAATTTGTTTTTTTTTTCTCATATATACATTCATTAATGTGCACCAAAATTTAAATTGTATAATGTTGTAATTTCATGTAGGAATTTACCATAGCATGAATCTTGACGTTCACTAAGGCTTCATGTAGGAAATATTGGAAGGGCGACTGTCGTTCGAGGGAATCAAACTCGGGATGAGGGGTTCCCAACCGAGCTAAGCATCAATGGGTCCACCGACAAAAGTTACAATGTGATGATAGTTTGATGAATTAATAGTTTTAGACGTTAGATATGTAATTAGGATGTTTTAACTAATATGCAAGTAAATCCTTCTTTTCAATCTTATTTATTTGACTGAAAATCTTAATAACAGATATTAAGTGATACTGAAGAAAATATACATATTTATTAGCAAATATTTATGTATATGTTACCAAATTGACTATTAAAATGACCAATTCGAAAAGTCGAATTCATCTTGTATAGTTATAGCACTGTCTTTTTCTTTTCGTTTTTTTTTTTTTTTATTTTATCATATAGAATTCTCATAATTTAATATAAAATGAAGAATAAAATATTCAAATTAATTTCAGATGTTTAGATGTAAGAGTGACGAATTATGTGTTAGGTTTTATATTCCAATGTAATTTATATCAGGATATGTTTAGAAATTATTATATTAGTTTTGAGATTAATGCAATCTAAACATTTAAATATAACATTAATATTAAAATAAATTCTTATGAGCTTAGGCTTTATTTCTGATGACTTTCTTACTACATTTAAAAACAACTTTCTAGTGCAAAAATTTTTTGAACTAAAAATTTTTACATTATAAAATTATTTTAGAAAGTAGTAAGAAAACCGTAAAAAAAAAAGCCTAAGCTCATCATATAAACTTTTCAAGCAAATGCAACTATATTTAAAAACAGCTATAAAACCTTTTTAAGAAATATTTTTTTGAAATTTATTGGGAGTAATATGATTTTCTTCTTCTAAAAAAGTAGCATAATAATTTTCTTTCAACCATCACACTCAAATGAATTTTATTATTGTTGTGTGCTAGAAAATTTGAGTCCATAGAGATTGAATTTTATGTCTTAGCATGCATAAAAATTCAGCATGAATAGATAAAAATGATAAGTCAAAAAAATTTCTTACGTGTAAAACACAAAAAGGCAAAAATCATGGGATCTAACCAAGTTATAGAATTCACTATGTAACAAGTGATACAAAAAATCCTCCTTCACCGTTGAAGAAGAGAAAAATACAAAGATTAATAATAATTGGATACAATATTCTAGAAGCATTGATGATTTTTGATGTCGATCGTTGGTGATGATGATAATTGATGGTGATAGTGACTTGTGGTTGTCCATGGTGACAATGGTAAGAAAATGTAGTAGAGACGTCTAATTCTTTCTCTTTTTCCTCATTTTTTATCCCCCTTCAACGAAGAATGGAGGTCTATTTATAGTTTTATGAGAGTGATTACTAGTAATAGAAAGAAGCTTAATGACATGTCGGGAGTGTTTCAATGGATGATCGATATCAACTCCTATCATGAACCATTTATTGAGTATTTGAGTGTCTTGGTGATGTTAGAATTCAACAATCTTGGGCTCGTTGGATTTGTCTGGTCGAGCCGCTCAATTTGACTATAACCAAGTCACATTTGGATTTCTATTGGTCATCCAATTAATATTTTGAAGCTTCCAAATAGGTTTTGGTCATCTGATTTGGACCCATTTGGGCTCGAATTGGATCAAATTTGGTGTCGTTGAGTTCGCCTCCTCTAAATATTCAATTGAATATAAGCCTTTTGAAATCGAAGTTCAAATGATCATGATTTTAATTTTTGAAGCATCATATTCATATTTGCTTTGAGATCCGTACCCGATCAAGATAAGTATTTGATGTTATACAACAACAACATAATCATTAAGCCTTTGTCCCACTACTAGGGGTGTCAATTCGTGTCAACGGATCGGGTTCGGGTCGAATCTGAGTTGACCAGAATCTAAACGGGTCAACCTGACCCATCTTTACAAATGAGTCGGACATTTCAACCCAGACTCGCCTCACGCGGGTTGCCAGGTTGACCTGACCTGGCCCGGATTTAGTAGATTTGGTTGAAGAAGTGCGAGCTGAGCACCTGGGTTGCGAGCGCACCAGATGAAACCTAGTCGCGAGCGTGCTATGCACGGTAGCGAGCAGAGTCCGTGGGTCCACGAGTGTGCCAGTGCGGGCGGAGTCGTCCGTAGGTTCGCGATTGCCCTAGTGCGGGCAGAGTCGCCCGTGGGTCCGCGAGTGCGCTAGTGTGGGCAGAGTCATCCATGGGACCGTGAGTGCAGGCAGAGTTGTCCATGCTCTGCGAGCCATGGCAACCGGCATAGTCCACGGGTCATCGTCGGGTTGATTTCGGGTTTTTGGGTCAACCCGAACCCGACCTGTTTTTAAAACGGGCCAAAAATCTAAACTTGAACTCGACCCGTTTGCTAACTAGGTAACCCCGAACTCGAATTTTTCTGGGTCGAATCCGGGTCGGGTTTTGAGTCGTGTCAAAAATTGACACCTCTACGCACTACGTAGGGGCGACTACATTAATTAGTTTTTCCATTATGTCATGTTAAAAGTCAAATTCTCATTTAAATCTAATAAAGAAAGCTCATTTCTAATATTTTCTAACCAAGTCTTTTTAGGCCTAAATGTTTGATGATATATCAGTTATAAAAAAAAAAAACTTTTTTTAATCCACATACAATTTAAAAAATAGAAAAAAATCATAATTTGACAGAAGTATATATAATTATCTAACATATAAAATTATGAGAAAAAAAAAACATATAAAATTTTGCAAAATTTGCTCTACACATACTTCAAGCATACTCTCATGTAAATTTATAATATAATAGAATGAAAGAAAACAATAATTTAATTAACAAAACTTAGCATTAATTGACCTATCGCAGCACAATCTTTGGCTTATCCCAACAGTTATAACCACCACAATGTTCTTTGTTGCGGTTTAAAAACCGGTGCACCCCCGCGGTTATAACTGCCACAAAAAGTTTAGACTTGCAGAGGTTATAACTGCAACAAATTCTATCTAGATAAACATATTTACAGTATTGTGGTGATTTTAATCGCCACAAATCTGAACATTTGAGGCGGTTATTACCGCCACAAATGTGCAGAATTAAAAAAAAAAAATACAAACAAAACCTAAATGTTCAATGCAATCTCATATACACATAAACATATCAAAACGATTATGTTATAGGAACTTTGAAAAATTAAGGGATCGAACCATGCCCATTCAGAACCAAAAAGAATAGAATAATTTTCAAAGGTTAAAAAAAAAGGAGAGTCCAGTAACAATCACAATCAAAAATGAACTTTACTACTTTCTCCAAAATTCTAAAAGATTGTTCACCGACGACAGCCAGAACATTCACAATAGTCCACCATCTACACATACCAAAGACCTATCATTACCCCACTGTAACTTGTATATCTATATCCATTTATAAACATTAAATAAAATAAAGGTGAACCTGTTTGAAGTTTGCTGATAAGGCCAACTCTTCCAAATTCTTGATAGAAATAACATGCGATCGTCATCAAGATGAAGGATCCCTCTCGTTTACCAGTGAAATACTTCATATCATTAAAAATTGCCTTCTGAAGAAATATTTTGTTCTTCATTACAGAAATATTCTTTAACAATAAATCGCTTATATTACGATTTAATGAATTTCATGGCAGATGGTGTACATGAATGTACAAAGAATTCCTATATTGCTTCTCTTGTAGGATATCAATCTTTGTATTACCCCAACTTCATAAACTATAATACTAAGAAGCTAATGGTTTTTTATATATATATATATATATATAAGATGTTTTGCTTTCATGGAGTGGAAAAATCTAGTGCATAATGAAACAAGAGAAATTATATTGCTAATTAACAGAGTTCTTGGCCTAAGGCAAGAACAGTCATGCGCAAAGGAGAAGAGACAAGATATAGAGATGCAGGAAAAATAAATTTATATTCATATCCTAAAATTATTACAGGAGGGTGCATATATATAAGTAGAACCAAAACAGGTGGTTTTACAGGTTTTCCATTAGAGACCTTATTGTTTTCTTGCAAAATGGATGAATATTTCGCTCCATTCATGTTCAATATGGAGGTATGTTAAAAATATATATTTTTTTTATATGCTGTGAATTAACAATTGTATCTATCAGAAATTAAGTTCATGAGTTTTTTTTTAAAAATTTTTGTTAAAGGCTATAAGCTTCGATACATTTTGGTGAAAAATTTCGTTGCTTTTTAAATCTTTGACAATTTTTTATTTGTTAGTTAAACTAACAAATTTTTATCGGTAACGCATTAGAAATTCATTGAAAATTTTATGACAAAAATTTATCCTATTGGAAACATTTTTCCTATGCACGTGATTCCACTAGAAATCCACTGAAAATTATAACTTCCAGCATAATTTATAAATTCTAAGGGGAATTGTTAGATTACCAATGGAATTTTTGGTTGGAAATAGTTCATTTCCCTATAGTGGATTTTTTTTTTTATTATGCTGAATTCATACCTTCCCACATAAAAATTCTTATATATCTTATAATTTGTTGGGGATGTGGAAGTAAACAATGCAATAAAACAAACAAGAAAAAAGGAGAAAGTAGTGAAAAGTGAAAAACATCGGTATTTAATGTGGAAAAATCTGAAACCAGGAAATAACAATGAAGACAACACACTAATAAATTCACTATGAAAATTGAAAGAATTTTGTATAGATCCCCCTTTTCTCTCACTCTCTCCTTGCTTCTATTCACTCTTACCGTTCTCATTCACTAGGCAAAAGAGGAAAGCGGCCTCTATAAACCACAAAGGGACACCACCCTTATGAAAAATGAGAAAGGAAAAATTGTTCAGTCTGCCCCGAAGCAAATTTGGAGTGCTGCAATGCTCAACACTCTGCCCCCATCTACCAGATAGCTATGTGGTGCTGAATTTAGAGCACTGCGGCACTTCTCTCTTTATCTTCTTCAAACAAATTTTTGTAGTGACAGAGAGCTCGGGCACATAGTGTCACGGCATTTCACGAAAAACAAATCTGTTGCAAGCACCTAAACTCAAACAAAGGGAGGACCCATCATATCCCACCAGCAACTATGAGAAATTGGCTTGAGGACTGAGGTAACAATACAATTTGATTGATCGAAACCTTATTCCACACTGACTAACAATATTGACAAAGTGTCTTTTAGCGAAATTTTATCATTTCATCGATTTAGTCTTCTTTTGAGACAACTTTTTTATAACTTTCTAAAGCTGGTTTCTAGTACAAATTTTTTTTTTAAACCTTAACATATAGAGAGATTGGTAAACAATTTATGAAACTAGAAAAGCTTCGAGTGATAGCAAGATGCTTTTATGAAACTAGAGATTCAGTTTGCTTTGTTTCACTAATCGTTCATTTCTTTGACCTTTTTTAACAAATAATCATTTTATAAAATGTAATGTAGAAGAACAAATTTTTTGCTTGTTATAATATTTCATTTAGCTACAAAACAAAGAACAGGCCCAATAAAATGATTTTGACTTATTCTCTCATGAATGTCTCAAATTAATTTTCGGTTGTATATTTAATTTATTTTAGAAAGATTTTAATATCAATCCAATTATTTTAAGACATAATTTAATTATTATTTTTGTTAATTTTGCATACTATTCTTTTATATTTTGTAGGTGAATTGATCAATGCTAGATATTCGACAACACTACTAAAAATATGACTTTTCACAGCAGTTGGTAGGGGTAGTTTGAAAACCGCTGCCAAAATCTGCTTTTTGCACCGGTTTTGATCGCTGCTATTTGCACCGATTTTAACTGGTGCCAATGTTAACCTGAGAATGTGGTTAAGCTTACAGGAAGAAAAATAATGAGAAGTTGAACATTAATGTTTTCCATTGAGTTCTAATGTAAGATTACAAGCCTTTATATAATCAATATTCATGACCATACATAACAGAAAACGGTTTTATAAATATTATGTTGGAACGTTCCACTCCTTTGTATACTAAAAGCCAATACCACTGGTCTAACTCAAACGGCCAAGGTTTTGAATCTTCGTTTACGTCATATCTTCAAAGCTTCAATTACTTTGATTAATTTACTTAAAATCATGATCTAATCAAGTCAATCTGAATTAATTGGATGTTTTACTTTATGCATAATTTAGTAAACTCATTTATAATAAATCATATAAATACACATTTAATCAATTTTAAAAAATTAATGTTGATTATTTATATTTAATAAGTATTATAGATTTTTTTCTTTTACTTACACGTAGCTAATGCATGGAGGTCTTTGGGTGATGAGGTAACAATGAATGGTTAAGTAATTCTGATAGCCTTTTGGATAGACATATTTTTTGCACTTGGCTATTTTCCTGCTCTGATGCGGAGCATCTTAACTATACATCACCTCAAACTTATCTTATCAATTACTATTTCTTTTATTTCCAATTTCAACATTTTATTTAACATCATTCTTTTATGCCCATATTGCATTTTTGTTTCCTGGTATGTATTTAAAATTAAGGAGAATTTTAAATGCAAAGTATCTTGATTACCAGTTTTAGAACACCATTTAACCAACCATTATTTGAACATCATCTTTCAAAAAATGTTGGAACACCGGCATTGGTACATTGACCGATCGCCACCACCATAACAACACTTGACCACCCTCATTGAAAAATGATTGGATTAACCTAGTCCCATCAATGCCAACCACAATTTTTCATCATCTGTTACTCGATTATAAGGAGTTAGTTTAAATTATATCAATAGTAAAACCTATCGCTATTATGACATAATGTCAATCATGCTTATATATAGTAGAGAAAAAGATACATGCACCCATAAAACATTAAAATCCTCATTTGGGAAAATTCTCAAAATATTATATCACTTTTACAAAAAAAAATAAAAAAATTCACTCGTTATTGTCATCACTTTTAGTCTCCGAACATCCTTATCGAACTGTAGTCCTATCACTACAATTATTGTCCTCTAATTTCCATCGGCCGACAATGATCCCCTGACTTACAATTTTCTAAAAATTTTCATTTGACTACTTCGACGCTTGCTTACTTCATCATCTACCATTACAAATAATTTTAACGCACTTTATCGTTTAAAAGATTGATGCATGTCATTGACACCAACTTTGACTCCTAACATCCATATCACGATTTAAGCTTGAATTCTTCATCTCATGTCTTATTTTCTCAAAATAATAAGATCAAACAAATAAATAAATATTCTTTTAAAAATAATTCTCATGCCATATGAATCCTCTAACTTCAATCATATAATATGTTATACATATTGTATATTTATTATATTAAATTAATACATTCTCTCGAGCAAGGGAATCATTTATAGTCAATGACTTGCATTAGTGGAATAATGTTTACGTAAAAACCTAAGAAAATGAAAAACTAGAGGTTTGAAATCAATAAAGGAAATTGATGCATAATCGACAAAAATTATTCTGCCTGTACATTTTAGTAAACTTAAATAATCGACAAAAAACTAAAAATACAAACTTAACCAAATTTTTATCATTTTAGTAAACTTATGTAAAATTTTGATTTTATAATAATCAAACATAAAATAATTTCACCTTTTCTCTCATTTTTTCCAACAATTTTACAAAAATATATATATTTTAAAGTATCTTACTTGCTTAGGTGGCATCTTTACTTACACAGTACCAATGCCCTTGAGCATCGTAGTAGGTCAAAGCTGTCTTCTTGTCCGCGGAAAATTATTGGGTTCGGACAGCACACACAGCTTACCATCCATAGACAAATTAGGTGCAGCCACATTATCCAGTACCGAGCAGTACCAAGCTCAGTACAGAATAGGGGGTGATGTGGTGCATTTTCATTGAGCTTTTGACGGATTGAAAGGAAGGAAATGGGCCTCTACGATGCTGCTCTTACTTGTAAGTAGCAAACTAAGAATAATCAATAATCATAAGCATAGCTAAGCACTCATCGCTAACAATAATTATTTTGCGTTAGATATATACCACTTTAGGATCTACATGCATCCCCACCAAAGCTGCATAAATGACATTATAATTCTCAATCCTTGATGTGCTTGCACAATAAAGAATAATATCCTCCCTACTAACTCCTTTCACAAAAATCTCAACAAGATTTTTATCAAAGCTCAGTTTGTTAACTTACAAAAATCGAAAGAAAATAATAATTTAAATAATTAATGAGATGAAATTTTACCTTTCAAATATTGAAGAAATGGAGCTAAACGATCTAGAAATGACCTTAAATAGCATTGGGAGACAAAGAGGCTGAAAGACGTGTTTGAGAGAGATTTTTTTAAAATGGGAGAGGTAGGCTGCCATGGGATCAATTAGGATTTTTCTGGGGGAATTTCTGGAAAATTTTTTCATTAAAAATTAAAAAATGTTTACCACAAAAAAATATGAAAAAATTTTCACCACTATATTTAATTAAAAATAGAATTATCGATAAGAATTACTGTCGAAAATTCCACTTGTAATTTTTTTGATGAAATTTTCGTTAGCAGTACAGGTAGAAAAATTTTGTCGATTATGCATCAATTTCTTTTATTAATCCCAAATCTCTACTTTTTCATTTTCTTAAATTTTTATGTAAACATGATTCCACTAATGCAAGTCATTGATTATAAATGATTCCCTTACTCGAGAGAATGTATTAATTTAATATAATAAATATATAATATGTATAACATATTATATGATTGAAGTTAGAGGATTCATATGGCATAAGAACTATTTTTAGAAGAACATTTATTTATTTGTTTGGTCTTACTATTTTGAGAAAATAAGATATGAGATGAAGAATTCAAGCTTAAATCGTGATATGAATGTTAGGAGTCAAAGTTGGTGTCAATGACATGCATCGATCTTTTAAATGATAAAGTGCGTTAACATTATTAGTGATGGTAGATGATGAAGTAAGCAATCATCGAAGTAGCAAAATAAAAATTGTTAGAAAATTGTAAGTCAGGAGATCATTTTCAACCGATGGAAGTTAGAGGACAATAATGGTAGTAGTAGGTGGACTACAGTTAGACAAGGATGTTCGGAGGCTAAAAGTCATGATAATAATGAATGAAATTTTATTTTATTTTATTTTTTTGTGTAAAAGTGATACAATATTTTGAGAATTTGCCCCAATGAAGATGTTAATGTTTTATGGGTGCATGGATCTTTTTCTCTACTATATATAAGCATGATTGGCATTATGTTATAATAACGATAGGTTTTACTAATGATGTAATTTTAAACCAGCTCCTTATAATCGAGTAAAAGATGCTGAAAAATCATGGTCGGCATTGATGGGACTAGGTTAATCCAATCGTTTTCCAATGAGGGTGGTCAAGTGGTATTATGGTGGAGGCGATCGGTCAATGTATTAAAACTGGTGTTCCAACATTGTTTGAAAGATGATGGTCAAATAACGGTTGAACAAATGGTGTTCTAAAACCGGTAGTCAAAATACTTTGCATTTAAAATTCTCCTTAATTTTAAATACATACCAGGAAACGAAAATGAAATATGGGCATAACAGAATGATGTTGAATAAAATGTTGAAATTGAAAATAAAAGAAATAGTAAATGATAAGATAAGTTTGATGTGATGTATAGTTAAGATGCTCAGCATCAGAACAAGAAAATAGCCAAGAGCAAAAAATATGCATGTAAGTAAAAGAAAAAAAAATCTATAATACTTATTAAATATAAATAATCAACATTAATTTTTTAAAATTGATTAAAAGTGTATTTATATGATTTATTATAAATGAGTTTACTAAATTCTGAATAAAGTAAAATATTTAATTAATTCAGATTGACTTGATTAGACCATGATTTTAAGTTAATTAATCAAAGTAATTAAAGCTTTGAAGATAGGACGGAAACGAAGATTCAAAACCTTGGTCGTTCGAGTTACACCAGTGGTATTGGTTGTTAGTAAACAAAGGAGTGGAACGTTCCCACATCAAGAAAGTACATTTTAAAACGTTTCTGTTATGTATGGTTATGAATATTACTTATATAAAGGCTTGTAATCTTACATTAGAACTCAATGAAAAACATTAATGTTCCACTTCTCATTCTTCTTCTTCCTGTAAGCTTAACCACATTCTCAGGTTAACATTGACACCAGTTAAAACCGGTTCAAATAGTAGCGATCAAAACCGGTGCAAAAAGAAGATTTTGGCAGCAATTTTCAAACTACCCCTACCAACTGCTACGAAAAGTCATATTTTTAGTAGTGTTGTCAAATATATCTAGCATTGATCAATTCACCTACATAATATAAAAGAATAGTATGCAAAATCTTTAAAAAATAATTAAATTGTCTTAAAATAATTGGATTTACATTAAAATCTTCCTAAAATAAATTAAATATACAATCAAAATCAATTTATTGGGCCTGTTCTTTGTTTTGTGGCTAAATGAAATATTATAACAAGCAAGCAATTTGTTCTTTTACGTCACGTTTTATAAAATGATTATTTCTTAATAAAGGTCAAAGAAACGAACAATTAGTGAAACAAAGCAAACTAAATCACTAGTTTCATAAAAGCATCTTACTATCAACCAGGAGGTATTGGGTTCGAAGCTTTTCTAGTTTCATAAATTGTTTATCAATCTCTCTATATGTTAAGGTTTAAAAAAAATTGTACAAGAAACCAGCTTTAGAAAGTAGTAAAAGTTGTCCCAAAAGAAGACTAAATTGATGAAATGATAAAATTTCACTAAAAGACATTGTCAATTATGTTAGTTAGTGTGGAATAAGGTTTCGATCAATCGAATTGTATTGTTACCTCTGTCTTCAAGCCAATTTCTCATACTTGCTGGTGAGATGCAATGGGTCCTCCCCTTGCTTGAGTTAGGTGCTTGCAACAGATTTTTTTTCGTGCAACGCCATGGCTCTATGTGCCCGAGGGATCTGTCACTACAAAAATTTGTTGGGAGAAAATAAAGAGCGAAGCGCCGCAGTGCTCTAAATTCAGCACCACATAGCTATCAGGCGGATTAGGGTAAGTTTGGAGCATTGCAGCACTCCAAATTTTCTTCGGGACAGACTGAACAATTTTTCCTTTCTCATTTTTCACAAGGGCGGTGTCCCTTTGTGGTTTATAGAGGCTTCTTTCCTCTTTTGTTTAGTGAATGAGAACGGTAAGAATGAATAGAAGCAAGGAGATAGAAAGAAGGGGAATCTATACAAATTTCTTTCAATTTTCATTGTGAATTTATTGGTGTGGTGTATCTTCATTGTTATTTCTTGGTTTCAGATTTTTTCACGTTAAATACCGATGTTTTTCACTTTTCACTACTTTTCCCTTTTTTTTTTATTTGTTTTGTTGCATTGTTTACTTTCACATCCCCAACAAATTATAAAATATATAAGAATTTTTATGTGGGAAGGTATGAATTCAGCATAATAAAAAAAATCCATTATATGGAAATGAACTATTTCCAACCAAAAATTCCATTGGTAATCTAACAATTTCCCTCGGACTTTATAAATTATGCCGGAAATTATAATTTTCAGTGAATTTCTAGTGGAATCACGTGTATATGAAAAAGGTTTTAAATTGGATAAATTTTTGTCAAAAAAATTTCAATGAATTTCTAATGGGTTGCCAATAAAAATTTCTTAGTTTAACTAACAAACAAAAAATCGTCAAAGATTTAAAAAGCAACAAAATTTTTCACCAAAATGTATCGAAGTTTATAGACTTAAAAATTTTTTTAAAAAAAACTCATGAACTTAATTTCTCATAGATACGACTGTTAATTCACAGCATATAATAAAAATATATTTTTTAACATACCTTCATATTGAACTTGAATGGAGCAAAATATTCATCCAGTTTGCAAGAAAACAATAGTCTCTAATGGAGAACCTGTATAACCACATGTAAAACATAAGTTGACAAATAAAAATGTTAGTGCTTTCTTTCATTCAGATTCATTGGTTTCACTCCACATCAAGTCATTTTTAACCAGTTACTTCACACAACTCCAACAAATAATGAAGAAACCAATAATGAATTGACACTTGCAAATCAGAAAGAATTGCCAACAACTTCATCTATCTCAATGAACTAGACGATTAAGAAAGTACATTCATGTGCTAAAAACCACTCTTTGATTTGAAAGGAGGATCTACATTTGAAAATGTTACCTCCAAATCAAAGGCCCAATACAGGCAACATACATCTGTATAGCCAAGCATCAAGGATGCCATCAACTACACGCATGTATCATAAATATTTGAAACAAGTGCGGCGAGTCCCAACAGGTTGGTAATGTATTTCTCCAAGCAATAGCTTAAACAATCAAACAAAATTTTATTGGAGCAGTAAAAGTTAGAAGCATTCTCACAAACACAGAACAAGCACCGAGGTTGAGTCAAAAGATTAAGATTGAATTTTCCCACGGTTTAAGCTTCATGACTTAAAAACCAAAATAATCAACTAAAACATAAACCTTGTTCACGCATAGGAAGCAAATCATAATTAAGCAATTAGCAAACAAAAACACCTATTTCCACCACATTCATCTCCATCTAGTTAACCAACGCATGAAACATCGCTTACTTAAATACATAAAAAATCAAGTCAACATAGTAACAAGTCGAGAGACGGGGTTAACAAAGCAAACCTATAAGCATTAAAATCAAGGGAAAATAAAAATTTAAATATATTTTAATGTAATGAATTCAGAAAAATAACATCTATAAGCAATGGTTCTAAGAGCATTATTCTCATTACAAAGCATAGAAAATTATTCATGTATCAATCAAATAAACAACTGTGCACAATAGCAAAGATTTTACCTCTAGGTGTATAGACCTGCGACACCTATTTGTCTGTCGAGCAAGCCTGATTTTCTTCAGGACATACCTAAGCAAATCAAGAAGAAATAAAAAAAACCCCATCAAGCTAAAGCAATTCCATGGATAAAGCGCAAGCCAAATACAAGTGAGCCGCCACTCCGACTCTATTTACTTTTTCTTTTCCACCTTGTGCTTCACGAGAAGAGCGGAGCCAAATGATCCTTGCCAATCTGCTCTCGAAATAAGCACAATAAAATAAGCATGGTTCTCAGATTTTTTTAAAGCTACTTAACAAACTTAAGCTTGTTATGATTTACAAAACAACAAAACACCAGCTCCCATTGACAAAATTGACCTAATTTGAAACACCCAAAATAGCAAATTTAGGGGAAAGCCAAAGAAGCGAAACCTGAGGATTCTGAGAGATACGACATGGCGGGAGCTGAGATCGAAGAGTTGGGCTGCAAGAAAGAAGACTTCGACGAGACTGGAGCTAACTACTGAGCTTGAAATCAAATTTCCCGACACGGAAGACAGGATGGTGCAACCTATTACCACAAGTTTCCTGTCCGAAACCCTAGCAGAAGATGAGATCACCATCGGATCTTCTTCAGCTTTCTCGGAGTTGAAGTAACCACGAATTACCAATCGCTTTTGAAAACAGGCAATAGGAAAAATAGTGCATTGAGAAAAGCACAATGGAAATGGAATCGAATGCTTACCTTGGAGAACGGCTACGAGAAGATCATTTGACTGATCATTTGGCCTGCTGGGAGACAGACACGGGAGAAAGTTGAGCGGGAGCTAGGGCACGCGAGGGAGATAAAGGAGAATAGGCACATAACAGTGATTTTGAATTGAAGGCATGGCAGCGGTTGGCAAACTGTGTTTACTTAAATTGCAGCTAAAATATTAAATTTTTAATAATTTTTTTAACATCGGTTAACAATGCTGCATATATCAATCTATAACAGCGATTTTAAAACTGCTACTAAAAACTACTGCGAAAACTTTATCTTTTTAGTACAACAACAACATCATCATTATCATCAAGCCTTTATCCCACTATGTGGGGTTGGCTACATGAATCCTTTTTCTCCATTGTGTCCTATTAAAAGTCAATTTCTTGTTTAAATCTAATAAAGAAAGGTCATTCCTAATATTTTCTAACCAAGTCTTTTTAGGTCTACCCCTACCTTTTGTGGGCTCCAAAAATTCGGCCTCGGCCTCCGCCCGCGTTTTCTTTTTCGGCGAGGGAGTTTTAACGAACTAAGTTCCAAGATAAATTTTGGAAGGCAGATGGGTTTGTAGATAAGACACTACCCAGAGATTTCACCCTCATTTTTTGAGGACTTTATGATCTGAGTTCTGGTTTCCTATAGGCGTAAGCCCCTATAGTTAATTACCCCTCCCGATCACGAGAGAGAACTTTCGATTAAGGCTAGTCGTCAATCATATATGTATAGAAATACATGTTATCTGGCAAATAGTAGCAGCATAGGTATGGGAATTTGAGAATTGTAAATGGATTTGGAATTTGGGAGATTTCAGATGTTTAGAATTTGGGTTAGGAGATTTGATAAGTTTGATATTTCAAACTAGAATTTTCACCATCTGGAACTTAAAGCGGATGGTGGGGGAATGGATGATAGACCCGATCAAGATCCCATGGTTCCGTGTCCCGGGCCATCATGGTCCCTGGTCTACTTAGTAAGAGGAGGTAGTCGACCCAACCTGACAGAAGGATCCTTGTCGGCAGCCATGGGTTGCTTCGTCCAAGGGGACCTTGTAGACCGGGGTTGAATGTTTGTCTAAGGGGACAAATTTGAATCCACCTTAGCTAACAGAGGGCTTTGTGCCCTATCGATCATATCCTATTGATTCAAATCTCAAGGATTTAACGCCATTAAGGAGCGTATTTGTAATATCAAAATCTGCTCCAGGATCATCCAGGACGATCTGGGATCGTCCTGGGACGATCAGTTGAGAATCTGTTCCAGAATTTGCCCAGATTTTCTCCAGGTGATTTTCTGTAAGCATCGTCCAGGCCGATCGAGGCTTCGGCCAGGCCGATTGGCACTGTTCAAAATATCAGCCTGAAACTAGTTCTGAGAACCGTCTAGGACGATCCAATTTGGTCTGATCGTCCTGGGACGATCTGGCAATCGGCCGGGCCGATCTATGTATTATAAAGCTGAAATCAGCTCATTTTGAAGAGAGAGAAAAAAAAATAAAATATATGATTTTTCTTTGAGGAGAGAGAAAGCTGCGAATTTTTGGGGAAAAGTGGATTTTAGGACGACGCGGAGCCGTTTTCGTCCGAAGAGATTGTTCAGGATTTTGCTGTACGCAAGGTAAGGCACATTCCTTCTGTTAGCTCACTCTCGTTTTCTGATGGTTCTCAGGTTCTAGGAAAGGGAAGGAAGTCCAGGACTAGAGTTCAGAGTCCGATCTGTGATAGGTACTTTTGTACTTTTGATTTTTGTACGGTTATGACTTTTCTTCTGTATTTCTTCTATTAGCCATGTACTGTATTTGTAGATGATTGTTTTGAGGAAAAGAAAGAAAAATATATATGATTTGTTCCGCTGTATTTGATGATTCATAGTAGCTCTGGTCTGTTCTGTGTGTTGGTGTTTGAGTTGAAATAATTTGGAAGATTTAGTTCAATAAGCAAATTCCAAAGCCAGATCCTGGTCAGTCAGTTTGTTCGTTTCCATGTCGCGACCCGGTGTGAGCGGGATCCGTCCCGGATCGGGTCGAGTCGTGACAACTTTGGTGGTATCAGAGCATTGGTTTTGGAATTTGGTTGGATTGTACAACAGAGCTATAGGAAGAGATCTGTAGTGAGTCAGTCTGGGGTAATTTTGGTTTGTTTGGCTTTTTATTGTGTTGTTTTTGTGATAGTTTTCCGGCTTTTTCTGGATTTTCTGTATGGATCAGCCAGACCCAGACATGACTGACGGGCAGAGTTCCAGTCAAGCAGCACCAGTGGGGAGTACAGCCCCAGTGGCCGGTGCTGACACGCTGTCACAGTTTTCTATGCTTGTTGCTCAGATGAAGAGCGAGACTCAGAGTAGAGCTTCTACCGTCCGATCTGATGATCTTGACAGACATATACAGTTGTTTTTGAGGTTGAAGCCTCCGAGGTTTGAGGGCGCTGTTGAGCCCAGAGCTACTGAGGAGTGGCTGAGGAGGCTGGAAAAGACTTTTGATGGGATGCAGTGTCCTGCGGATAGGAAGGTCCCGTTAGCAGTGTTTTTTCTAGATGGAGAGGCTGAGCACTGGTGGGTTGGCCAGCAGGAAGCCAAGTTTCAGGGCAGACTGAACTCTTTGATCACTTGGGAAGAGTTCACTGAGGTATTCCGAGATTGGTTCGTTTCCCCTTCTG
Source organism: Dendrobium officinale (assembly GCA_019514585.1). NCBI lineage: Eukaryota > Viridiplantae > Streptophyta > Magnoliopsida > Asparagales > Orchidaceae > Dendrobium > Dendrobium officinale. The sequence goes on along the minus strand of CM033697.1, from coordinate 37,040,318 downwards.
CACGACAGCAGATGCAGGAGACTTTTCTGAGGCTGGTTCAGGGGAGCAAGACGGTGATGCAGTATGAGGCTGAGTTTACTGCATTAGCCAGGTACGCTCCGCAGCTGGTTAGCACTTCTGCTGAGAGGTGCTACAGATTTCTGAGGGGACTACGAGACACTCTGAGACAGCCCCTGATACCGTTCCGGATTACTGATTTTTTTGAGCTTGTGGAGCGAGCTCGTCTGATAGAGAATGATATGACAGCTACTCAGCAGCGGTGGACTGCGAGTAGGAAGAGATTTGGAGGCGAGACTTCTGGCAGTGGTTCCTCTGGGAAGAGGAGATTTGTAGCTGGTTCTGGATCGATTGACTCCAGGAGGAGCGGAGGGTCGTCTGGCACTGCTACCAGTACGACGAGTTCTGGATCTGTCAATATGGCACCTGTGTGCCAGAATTGTGGACGCCGACACTTTGGCCAGTGCTACAGGATGGCTGGTCTGTGCTTCTGATGTGGTCAGCCAGGACATCGGATTGCTGAGTGTCCACAGATGGGATTTGATCGGCGTTATGAGTTCCGATCTGAGGGTTCTGTTAGACCTGCCGGTTCAGCAGCAGGAAGACCGAGGACTGTTCCTCCTCGCCCTGAGGGATTTTCTAGGAGAGGTGGTAGTTCTAGTTCTGGACCACGGAGACCACCTACTGTTCAGAGGGAGCAGAGTAGTTCTGTTGCTTCAGCTCCTGCTCCAGTTCAGCCACGAGTTTACAGCCTGAGTCAGCAGGAGGCTCGTGATGCTCCGGATGTAGTGACAGGTATGGTTTACATTTCTGATCAGCCCTGTCGTGTTTTATTTGACTCTGGAGCGAGTCACTCTTTTCTGTCCGAGCGATGTTTTGAGACTTTACATTCGGATTCGATGGTTTTACCAGTTTCTTTGTCTGTGATTTTACCGGCTGGGAGTCCTTTGATTGCTCGGAAGTTTTGTTTGTGTGAGATTGACATTTCTGGCAAGAGGTGGAAATCGAGTCTGATTCTGTTGCCGATTTCATCGTATGATGTGATTCTGGGCATGGATTGGCTGAGTCAGTATGAGGCCCAGATAGACTGTCTGAAGAAGCAAGTGAGATTGCTTATGGCTGGAGAGAGATTTGTATTTCAGGGCTTACGAGGTGTTCTCTCCAGCCTAATTTCTATTTTGGACGTAAGCAGGATGTGGAAGAAGGGATGTCCAGTGTTTTTGGCTTCGGTGCGGGATCTGAACCTAGAGGTTGGTTCTGTTTATGAGATCCCTGTGGTACAGGAGTTTGCTGATATTTTTCCTGAGGAGTTGGTTGGTTTACCTCCGGATAGAGATGTGGAGTTTTCTATCGATGTTTTTCCGGGTACCGCTCCTATATCAAAAGCTCCGTACAGGATGACACCGAAAGAACTTTCTGAGCTGAAAGTTCAACTTCAGGAGTTGGTTGATAGAGGTTTTGTCCGTCCTAGTGTTTCGCCCTGGGGAGCGCCTGTTCTGTTTGTGAAAAAGAAGGATGGTACACTCCGTATGTGTATTGATTACAGAGATTTGAACAAGGTCACAATCAAGAACAAGTATCCTCTGCCTCGGATTGATGACTTATTTGATCAGCTTTCCAGATCTTCTGTGTTTTCGAAGATTGATTTGAGATCCGGATACTATCAGGTGAAGGTGAAGGAAGCTAATGTGGTGAAGACCGCTTTCAGTACTTGGTACGGGCACTACGAGTTCTTGGTTATGCCTTTTGGGGTAACCAATGCGCCCGCGATTTTCATGGATCTGATGAACCGAGTATTCAGGGAGTATTTGGATCAGTTTGTGATCGTCTTCATCGACGATATTCTGGTATATTCTGCTTCTGAGGATGATCATGCCAAACACTTGAGGATTGTATTGGAGACTTTGAGGCGGCATCAGCTGTATGCCAAGTTCTCCAAGTGTGAATTCTGGCTGAAGAGTATTTCATTTCTGGGGCATGTGATTAGCGGAGAAGGTATTTCTGTTGATCCCCAGAAGATTCAGGAAGTTGCTGATTGGCCAAGGCCGACTACGGTATTTGAGGTACATAGTTTCTTGGGCATGACCGGGTATTATAGGAAATTTGTGAAAGGATTTTCACAGATTTCGACTCCTCTGACGAGACTGACGCAGAAGTCAGTAGCTTTTGTTTGGACACCGGAGTGTGAAGCTAGTTTTCAGAGATTGAAGGATTGTCTGACTTCAGCTCCAGTGTTAGCACTTCCGTCAGGTACGGAGGGATTTCAGGTGTTCAGTGATGCTTCACTGAAAGGACTAGGATGTGTCCTGATGCAGAATGGAAGGGTAATTGCTTATGCCTCTAGACAGTTGAAATCACATGAGAAGAATTACTCGACACATGATTTGGAGTTAGCTGCAGTTGTGTTTGCTTTGAAGATTTGGCGTCATTATCTGTATGGCGTCAGATGTGAGATTTTTACTGATCATAAGAGCCTGAAGTACATTTTCACCCAGAAAGATCTGAATTTGAGACAGAGAAGATGGCTCGAGTTAATCAAGGACTATGATTTGACCATTCAGTATCAGCCTGGTAAGGCGAATGTGATAGCGGATGCTCTGAGCAGAAAGTCTTCTGGATTATCAGGTTTGCAGCTTACTTGTGATGACTTTCTGATTCGAGACATGGAGCGTTTGCAGTTGGAGGTGATTTCCTCCAGTAGTTTGGATTTGGCTCAGATGAGTATTCAGTCTACTTTGGAGACAAGGATTTAAGAAGCCCAGAAGTCAGATTCTGACTATTCGAAGTTGATTGCTCAGATTAGATCCGGTAAGACTCCTGAACTTCAAATTTCTGATTCTGGTGCTATTTTCTACAAGAACAAGTTGTGGGTACCTGTGTCTGGAGATTTGAGGCAGGAGATTCTGTACGAATCTCACCATTCAGGCTACACGATTCATCCAGGCAGTGGTAAGATGTACGCTGATATGAAGCTTTTGTTCTGGTGGCCTGGGATGAAGAAGGATGTGGAGGAGTTTGTGTCGAGATGCGAGGCCTGTCAGTTGGTGAAGGCAGAGCATCAGCGACCAGGTGGACTGTTGCAGTCGTTGCCTATCCCTGAGTGAAAGTGGGAGGAGGTGAAGATGGATTTTGCTATGGGATTTCCTCGATCTAGACAAAGGCACGACGCCATTTGGGTGGTTATAGATCGACTGACGAAGTCCGCTCATTTTCTTCCGATTAGACAGACCGATCCGGTGGATCGTTTGGCACAGATATATGTGAAGGAGATAGTCAGATTGCACGGTGTGCCTCGAGTGATTATTTCTGATCGAGATGGACGCTTTACTTCCAGACTTTGGAAAGGCATTCAGCAAGGCTTGGGTACGAAACTGCATTTCAGTACAGCCTTTCATCCTCAGACCGATGGACAGTCTGAGAGGACTATTCAGGTACTGGAAGACTTGTTGAGGCTTTGTATTTTGGATTTTGGTGGAAGCTGGGAAGATCATATCCCTTTGATTAAGTTTGCTTATAACAACAGTTTCCAGTCCAGTATCGGTATGGCACCGTACGAGGCTTTGTACGACAGGAAGTGCCGTACTCCTTTGACTCTGACGGAGGTCGGAGATAGACAGGCTTTGGGTGCCACTTTTGCTGATGAAACTGCTCAGAAGATCAGTTTGATTAAGGAAAAATTGAAAGCTACTCAGGATCGACAGCAAAAGTATTACAATCAGAAGCACATGTTTGTTGAGTTTCAAGTTGGTGACTTTGTGTATGTCAAAGTCAGTCCGATGAAGGGTGTGAGCAGATTTGGTCAGGTGAGCAAGCTAAGTCCGAGGTATGTTGGACCTTTTGAAATCCTGAAAAGGATTGGAAAATCTGCTTACAGACTGTTGCTTTCTGATTCGATGTCTGACGTGCATAATGTGTTTCACGTATCCACCTTGAGGAAGTGGGTATCAGACTCTGGGAAGAAGGTATCAGCTGATGAAGTTGAGATTCAGGAGAATCTGGCGTACAAGGAAGAGCCAGAGTTGATTTTGGCGTACGACGTCTGAAAGTTAAGAAATAAACAGATTCTGATGGTTAAAGTCCAGTGGAAGCACCGGACTGCATGGGAAGCGACTTGGGAGAAGGAGTCTGACATGAGACAGTCGTACCAGTACTTGTTCTGACTTAGTTTGGATGGGATAATGTCGAGGACGACATTTTTCTGAAGTTGGGGAGATTGTAATATCAAAATCTGCTCCAGGATCGTCCAAGACGATCTGGGATCGTCCTGGGACGATCAGTTGAGAATCTGTTCCAGAATTTGCCCAGATTTTCTCTAGGTGATTTTCTGTAAGCATCGTCCAGGCCGATCGAGGCTTCAGCCAGGCCGACTGGCACTGTTCAAAATATTGGCCTGAAACTAGTTCTGGGAACCGTCCAGGACGATCCAATTTGGTCTGATCGTTCTAGGACGATCTGGTGATCGGCCGGGCCGATCTGTGTATTATAAACCTGAAATCAGCTCATTTTGAAGAGAGAGAAAAAAAATATCTGATTTTTCTTTGAGGAGAGAGAAAGCCGCGGATTTTTGGGGAAAAGTGGATTTTCGGACGACGCGGAGCTGTTTTCTTCCGAAGAGATTGTTCAGGATTTTGCTGTACGCAAGGTAAGGCACATTCCGCCTTTCTCAATTTTCAGAACCGTCGTGTTTGGCGGTATTTTCTGTCCGGATTTTGTTTCCGTTAGCGATTTTCGTTCGTATCTTTTGATTGGTTCAGTTTTTACCGCGTAACTTTTTGTATATTGTTGACGTGCTGGGTGTGCACGTTTTGACTATATTTTGAATATTTTTGTTCGGGTATTTTTGATTCGACAGAGTTTTTAGTCGACTGGATTTTTTTGTGAAGTTGAAAATAGTCTGTGCAGTAGAATAAATGTTCTGAATTGTTGTTATCTATATTCTGTACGAATTTGGTAAATTATGTTTTTCAGGAAAAATTGTGTAAATTCCGTATACTGCCGTTGTGCTGCCCGATTTTTGTCTAATTTTTGATTTGTCCAGATTTCTTCTGAATTAATATGCTATCTGTATATACTATATAAAGGGAGTTATAAGGGGCCTGGATCCTATGAGATTCAGTTAGTGTCTAGGAAATCTGAAATGAGCTCAATCTGAATTCTTTTTTGTTCCGGATCCGAGGAAATCTGTTTAGGTGCTATAAGCACTATATATGTATTATGGTGCTATAAGCACATCTGTTCTGGTGCCGTGAGCATAAAGGGAGACATAAGGGGCCTGGATCCTATGAGATTCAGTCAGTGTCAGGGAATTTAGCTATTAATTATATATCTGATATATGATATCTGTTTGTTTTGATCTGTTCCGTTCTGATCTGTTCCTGATTTGATATATGTCCGTTTTAGTTCTGATCTGATTTTGATTCGATATGTCAGTATCTGTTCTGATTTGATCTGTTTTGGTATGAATTGTCCGATTATGATTTCTGTACGAAAATTCCGATATCTGTCTGATTCTGTTTTGGTTTCTGATTTAGATTTGGATCTGATGTGTTTGGTTTTGGATTCTGAAAATTTTGATTGGAGGTTTGTTGCTTTGCTGAGCTGTTGAGCTCACTCTCGTTTTCTGATGGTTTTCAGGTTCTGGGAAAGGGAAGGAAGTCCAGGACTAGAGTTCAAGAGTCCGATCTGTGATAGGTACTTTTGTACTTTTGATTTTTGTACGGTTATGGCTTTTCTTATGTATTTCTTCTGTTAGCCATGTACCGTATTTGTAGATGATTGTTTTGAGGAAAAGAAAGAAAAATATAGATGATTTGTTCCGCTGCATTTGATGATTCATAGTAGTTCTGGTCTGTTCTGTGTGTTGGTGTTTGAGTTGAAATAATTTGGAAGATTTAGTTCAGTAAGCAAATTCCAAAGCCAGATCCTGGTCAGTCAGTTTGTTCGTTTCCATGTCGCGACCCGGTCCGAGCGGGATCCGTCCCGGATCGGGTCGGGTCGTGACAGTATTGGCTCTGGCCATAACCGCTATCTGTGGTGCCATTTGGCGGCAAAACCACTCGGTTCAGAGGGCCCCGGGTCATAACCGTTTACCTGCAGTGCCATTTGGCGGCAAAACTGCCGGTTAGAGGACACGTACCACGCCCTTACTGGCAAGAGATTGTTTGAGAATGGATCCTAGTAATATTTTCGACTAGGCGTTTGACTCTTTGTGAGCTAGAGTAAATTTGATTTGTCCGCCCCGGCAAACTGTTGTGGAGGACAGATTGATTTTGCTTTAAGTTTTTGATGGATTTATTTCAATTTTAAATATTTGAGATTTTGGGATTTTTGTGGAGTTTTTTTGGATTTTTATGGGTATTTTGGGTAAAGCTTTGGAGTATTTGAAATGAACTTTGGATATTTGGGAGATATTTGAAAATATTTGGGGAAACCCCTCCGGTTGAGATTTGCATTCAACGCGGCCATCATCGGGGTGTTTGGGGTCATTTCTATTTGTAACTTGAACCTTGTCAAATCAGCCGAGCTATTGACTGAGGATCGGGTTTTGTAGGCTTCGTGCATTTATTAGTGAATTCATATTGTTGTAGGCATTGAAGGCATAATATGAATGTTTTAAAGCAAATATACCGGTCGTCACAACTTTATATTTGCTTAATGGTTCGAACCCTGTCGACTTCTATTGACCCGTATAGAAGGATCGGTTTCGAACCTGAATTCACTTATTGACCCGCGCAGCTTCCCTAGACGTCACGTGTGTACCAATAACACGCTCGCCGGGGCCCATGCGGGTTTGAGATTGTATTTTTTCCTTTAGTGTACCTATGTGTATACAAACTATGGTGCACGTGCGGGGGTATTCTTAGAATAGACGCCTTCTGTCTGCTTGTACGAATGTTGTATATCCGGTGGCGTGGCGTAGCAGCTTCTGAGTTTAATAGTTCGCTGCTTCGTACAGGTAGACTTTCGTACACTATTTGTTGATTTTTGTAGGCGGATCATAGTGCACTAACTAATCTCCTGTCTTATATCGTAGGAGCTTGCACTTGTCATATTCTTCATATATATGATAGTCTTTGATCTTTTCAGTACATTCACCACTGGTGTATGTAGGTAGGTAGATGTATTTATTTACATATTGAAATTGACTTCAGGATACTGCATTTACTGAAGTCTTTTTACATCTACCCATCAGTGGCATGTGGCACATACATCTGTCTTTGTAAAGAGATCGTATGTGTTGCAGATCTTTTGTGGTGACTTGTAGGAGTTCATATTGTTGCTTGTGAGTGAACCGACATTTCACTTCTATTTGGGATTTTAATGAATGACCTTCATTCATTTATTGGCCTTTTTATTTGCAGGGGATACATGTCTTCTACGACGACCTCCTGAAAGTATTTTGAAGAAGATCCATTGTTTATGCATCGAATCCACCCTTTCACCAATCTCGGGTGGTCCACTGATTATATTTTGTAGAGACGGATCATATTTGATACAGTCTTTTAAAGATGCCCGTAGGAAAGTCATTTGCACCAGTACCATATCGGCGATTGTACTTGCTTGTAAGGACGGATCTTCTACTATCAAGTAGTAATGCTGCCTTCTCAATCTACAGGCAATATTGCTGGCATTGGAGGTTTCAATGGTGTATTTGGGCGACATACACATTAAGCAACCATTCGTTGTCCTTGTGAGTACATTGCATTTAACTTTGTAGGAGCTGTTGTAAGAGTTCGTTGCATTTGCTTGACACTGAACTGTCACTTCTTGTCGTTATGTCGCCTGATAGTTCTTGCATCTCAACCATCAAGCGAGTTGTACTTGGAATCGACATTTAGTTTGAGTTGGAACTTTGTTGCATTCTCTAATTGATCTTTGCTTGTGGGTAGATCATGTGTCTTTAATCCTTATTGATGGTTGCTTGCAAATCAAATGATGATTGAATCATTGAGTATAATAAATATTTCTATTCATTATAGCTATTCTGATGTTGCTCACTAACATGTTACATCCTTAGTGCATGATCGTAGATGAAAACTTTGGCATTGATTACAAGCAAACCATGAATCATCATATTCATCAAGAGCCTTTCTAGTGAATCAATACATTCACTACAAGTAGATTAGGGGTGAACTAGCTCTGATCTTATGAATCAATTAGTATGGTCCAAAAGCTTATATCATGAGTTTATAATTGAACCAAATTCCTTAGTCTTCTTTTATTGCTTATGAACGAACTTCATTTGCAAACTTCTTACTTTGATGATTCAATATGTATGATAATTCTAATATCATCACTTATCAACATCTTTATCCCAATTTGTATATTGGAGATTATCATTCAAAAGTTTCATATCAAAGTTCTTTATGTCCAAAGTCTTGTTTAAGTCCTCCGTATTCCAACTCAAATTTTGTTTTGAGCTCAAATGTCCAAGTCATGTCTTTATTCATTCCAAGTTCTAGTTTTGATTTGAGTTCCTTATAGTTCAAGGCTGATTCAAGGTTAAGTTTTTTATCTCCTTTACTTGGTTCAAACCATGCTTTCTTGCAAACATGATTCAAGTTCTATTCTGTGTATGTGCTTCAAGTCCTCTATCGTTCTAAGTTCAATCAAGTTCTAGCTCTTTGTTCATAAGTCCTCAACTCTTGTTCGAGTACAAATTCCGTTCTTGCTCAAATTGAGTTTATGCCACAGTATTTAGTTCATTTGAGTTTGAGTTCTTTTATGTCAATTTGGTCCAATCAAGTTCACAAGTCCACCATTGTTCTTTGAGTTCAATCAAGTCCAGGTATGATTTCACCCGAAATTTCGGCAGCCTCCCGGCGTCTCCCCCGTTTAGGGGGAAACTTCGAGAAAACTGGAACTTTCCCATCACGCGCAATAAAGGCGTGTATGATAGGTGTCCTCGGACGAGGACACCGCGGCCGTGATTTTTTGTTCCTCCCACCACGCGCAATAAAGGCGTGTATGGGGTCTTTGGTAGTACCTGTTTAAAAATGCACAATTTGCTTTCCCCCCGCTCGAGGGTACTTATAAGTGACACAATTTGCTTTCCCCCCGCTCGGAGGTACTTATAAATGACCCCGCCTCGCCGTAGGTGCCGCACCGGGGTCCCTTCCCACCACGCGCAATAAAGGCGTGTATAGGCGGTTTTTCAGTGCGCCACGAACGTCGAGGTAGAGTTTAGGCGATTGCTCGCCTCGTCGTAGGCGTCGGACCGGGGTCCCTTCCCACCACACGCAATAAAGGCGTGAATAGGCGATTTTCCGGTCCGCTGCGAACAACGACGCGACAATCTGAGTTTAGAAGATTCGTACCTTCGCGGGGTTATAGAGGTTGGCACATGGATCGAGGGAGAGATACATTTTGCATATAGACAACCAATTATAATCAAAAGCAATTGATTACAATATTTATAATTAATCAATAACTAAATATAAATAGTCATAAATAATTATTAATTAAAATTAAAATTAATTAAATATAATTAAAATTGATGATAATTAGTAATTAATTATAATTATTTATTATTAATTAGTAATAATTAATTATGAATAATTAATAATTAGGATTAAAATTAATTAAATATAATTAATTAAGATTTAATAATAACTATTAATTAATTATAATTATTTATAATTAATAATGACTAATTATCAATAATCATAATTAATCAAGTTTGATTCATTATGATTAATGAAATATAGAGCAAAATTTGAGAGGTTTTAGCATATATCCTTATTTCCTCCTCTTTACAGTGAATCTCGAATTTGACCAAAGAAGCATGTTTGAGGGAGAAAGTTACCTTCTCAGCTAACAGGCTCCTCTCCCCACTCCCGATCAAAATGTGTAACTTTCGATCCGACTGGAAGAGGGAGTCGTGGAAGGAACAAAGTCGAACGGCAAGGGAGGAGGTAAGTCGGCTCTCTCTCTCTCTCTCTCTCTCTCTCTCTCTCTCTCTCTGGGTCGGCACAGGAAAACAGAGGATGAGGTAAAGGTGTCGGGTCCAGTGGAGCTCGGGCTCGGTCGGAGAAGCGGGATGAGAGGTCGGAGGTTTCAGCTTGGTTCGGATCGGAGATGAAGATGTTGGGTGAAGAAGCCGGCCGGAGGAGGAGATGAGGGGTTCGGGAGCAGGCCGAAGAGGAGGTTGTGGGATGTGCGAAGAGGAGTCGGAGAAGCAACGGGAATCGGGATCCATGAGAGGTTTCGGTCGTGGGAGAGGAAGTGTGGGGGAGATGGATCGGGAGCAGCCCGAGAAGCCTCCCTTCCTTCGCTATTTAACGACCTCTGCGGACGCTCGATCGAGGCCGGTTCACGGGAATAACGGAGAAGTGATCGCAGTTGCAGCGGGATTTGATCGGTTCGGCAGTCCGAGGTACGCGATGTTTCAGCTAGATTCGTGGGATTTGATCGCAAATCAGAGCAGCTCGCAGTATTTCGAGGATCCTTCGACAGTCCGAGGTATGCGAGATATCCGGCAATATTCGTGGACCCGATGGATTGGAGCAGGTATACATTTCATTTTTATTCTTCTTTGGATATTATATAGAGGTCAACACCTTTCTTAACACCAGTCAAATCTAATACCTCTACTCTCCTAACCGGGTCATCGGAAGGCCGCCTTTTTATGTGACCAAACCATCTAAGGCGACTCTCTCTAATCTTATCTTCTACTGGAGCTACTCCAACCTTTTCACGTATATGCTCATTTCGTATCCTATCTCTATGGGTAAAGCTACTTCAACCTTCATGTTTTTAGTAGTCCTCAATATTTCCTCCAGCAGGCTGTTAAGTTCAAGTTAAAGCACATCTAATGCCTTGGAGACAAAGAGTAGTCTATTCATCTTCATCTCCTTAGTGATCAAACATCAATAAAGGTCTTCTTAGGCTTCGTTTGGGATGACTTTTTTACTGCTTCTTAAAGTAACTTTTTAATACAAAGTTTTAATTTTTATACTAGAAAGCTGCTTTAAGAAGCAATAAGAAAAGCAGTCCCAAACGAAACCTTAGGCTTCGCTTGTGATGACTTTCTTATTCCTTTCTAAAACAGCTTTTTAGTACAATTTTTTTTAAAATAGAAATTTTATACTAGAAAGTCACTTTAATGAGCAGTAAGAAAGGCATCCCAAATGAAGCCTTAAACTTCCTTTGGAACCATGAGCTTCCATTAGATCCATTAATGGCTAGAACCTTTTCCTGATTACTTCCTTAGCTAATGTCATTGTTGAGCTCTCCATGTCAGTGCAAGCTATGGCCTCCTCAGTTCTTTTTATTTATTTGCTTCTTTCCCAGCCTAATTGTTTCTTCTCTATCATGACTTTCAATAGCTTTGACAAGCTCTTTGATATAGGCTTCGCTTGGAAAAGCTTTTTTGTTATTTTTATAGTGTATGGCATATGATATTTATTGATTTAGAAAAAGCATAAGATAAAGTTCCAAGAGAAGTGCTATGGAGAGTTCTTGAAAAGAAAGGAGTCAATAATGCTTATATTCAAATCATTAAAGATATGTATGCAGGAGCTATTACTTGTGTTCAAACACAAGATGGATTGACTAAGTATTTCCATATTTCGGTTGGGTTACATCAAGGATCAGCCTTAAGCCCATATCTTTTTTGCTTTAGTCATGAATGTTCTCACTAAACATTTGCAAGAGGATGTACCTTGGTGTATGCTTTTTGCTGATGATATTCTTCTTGTTGATAAGACTAGAGAGGGAGTTGAAGGTAAACCTGAATTATGGAGGTCAACCTTAGAGTCTAAAGGTTTTCGCTTGAGTAGATCTAAAACGGAATATATGGAGTGTAATTTTAGTAGTAATAGACCTAGTGAGGGGATTGTGACTTTGGGCGATCAAGTCATTAATAAGAGTACACGTTTTAGATATCTTGGATCTATTGTTCAGAGTGATGGTGAAATAGATGGGGATATTATCAGCAGAATTCAAGTTGGATGGTTGAAGTGGAGGAATGCATCGGGCTTGTTATGTGATAGAAATGTACCCCTCAAACTTAAGGGAAAATTCTATAAGATGGTAGTGAGGCCTGCAATGATTTATGGTGTCGAATGTTGGCCATTAAAAGAGAAGCATAATACTAAGTTAAGTGTGGCAGAGATGAGGATGCTCAGATGGATGAGTGGCTTTACCCTTAGAAATAGGATACGAAATGAGCATATACGTGAAAAGGTTGGAGTAGCTCCAGTAGAAGATAAGATTAGAGAGAGTCGCCTTAGATGGTTTGGTCACATAAAACGGCGGCCTTCCGATGACCCGGTTAGGAGAGTAGAGGTATTAGATTTGACTTATGTTAAGAAAGGTAGGGGTAGACCTAAAAAGACTTGGTTAGAAAATATTAGGAATGACCTTTCTTTATTAGATTTAAATAAGAAATTGACTTTTAATAGGACACAATGGAGAAAAAGGATTCATGTAGCCGACCCCACGTAGTGGGATAAAGGCTTGATGTTGTTGTTGTTGTTATAGTGTATGGCATCTTCAACCGTGGAGGCTAGGTCAAGCTATGGAGTCTTAACTTCCATTCTCAATGATCCAATCATGCATATAATTAGGGGATATGCTAGGGGTGTTCTTTCTAATCCAAAAAGCATATCCTTAGGATCCTCTATTATCAACTTAGTTTCTAACACTATTATGTCTCAACCATCTTTTTATACCCTAATCATTGGTATGTGGCATCTTATTGGCCCAATGAGCCGATATGACTTGCGCAACTACTATTGATTTAATAAAAATAAATTTTATCTTGTATCATCTAAAAAGTTGCTATTTTTTAACATGTTATGTAATTATTAATAGTCATGGTAATAATGTTGATGCCCGCTAGAATAGCTTAGGGCTTTATTTTCTTATATATGAATCATGAACTACATTTATGAAAAATCAAGTGCAAAAGTATGTTCTAATGTTTTATATATGATTAGAGTTTATGTAGCCATTGAGATATAACAATTAGGTGCTTTCACTAAATTTATAATTGTACATATGAGTGGCCAATCATAAATATGATTAGAATAAGAATCATTTGAATTTAAATCAATTGAGTATGGTTCTTGAGGGAGAGTAGTAGTTCAAAAAGTAGTGGGGAGGTTGAGTGCTTAATTGGGTTAACTTTTTGATAGTTGAAAATATTGTTTGCCTAAAAAAATTGAAGGATGAAAGAAAAATGGAGAGGAGAAAGAAGAAAAAAAACATATTAAAACTTAAGTAATTCTACAAATCAAACATATTAAAAATGGAGAATGCTAAAATTTGTTTGGCTCGTTTATGTTCACGAACAACACCGTCTAAAGCTCATGAACATGCTTGATGCGAAGCTCGATAAGGAAACATATTTTAGCATTATGTTATATTTTTTAGTGCCAAGAAACACATTTTAGCATTCTGCTATATTTTTTAGAATTAATTTTGTCATAATAAATTATTCTTATTTTATAAATATTTATATTTGTTAGATTGTTTGTTTAAAATATTCATAAACAAAATTGTTTATAAGAAAAAAGCATAGCTCATACGTTCTTGAACAAGCTTTGCTAATAGCCCAAAAATACTAGCTAGATATGTTCATAGACGAGTTCATTTGATAGCTTAAGAATAGTCACTAGATATGTCCGTGAATTGATTGATAATTTAAAAACCCTTACTACTAGATATATTCATGAATAGGCTAACTAGGTATCGTGAAAGCATATGTTCGTTAATGGGCTCATTTGCTATTTTGAAAATACTCACTAGATATATTCGTGAATAGGCTCGATCTAATCATTTGTTAGAAGGCTCAATAAGGAATATTCGTTAAGCTAATGAACATATAAAATTAGAGCTCATTTATAGCCCGATAAGGCTCATGTGTTTAGAACTTGATAAGCACAAAATGAATCGAACATGAACTAAATAGAAACAAAATATGAACATCCATTAAATTAAATAAATCAAACTTGAGGAGGTTTCAAGGAGGATAATATACGAGAGAAACCAAACAATAGATTTTTGTGGTGGGAATTGCAGTGGACTATGCGACAATTTTGACAATGATCATGTGCAAAACTTCACTGATCAAATAATTGACGAACTATCAGGCGATTATACTTATAAGCTATGGAGATCCACGAAAAGCTGCTGTGGATGTCAATGAATTTTTAGAGTGTAGTGACATCCCCTAAGTGGTTGCAGCAAGAGATAATATTATTGTGGTATTAGGGTAAAAAGCATAATATTTTAGAATATTAGGATAGAATCCAACCAAGGATATCAAGGGACACAAGAAGCTATTTTGAGGTCAAGTTCATTGGTATCCCCCAAGCGATTCATTTAGGTCTAAATAAAATGGTAAGATATTGAAATTAGGATGCAACCAACTTGCGGCAAGCAAGAGGCTTGTAGGAGTTTATTGAAGATAAAAGTGGCATGTCCACTTGCATGGTTTTTAGATCCAAGCCAAACATTAGGTTGGTTTAATCATGTGTTAATGTTCAAAATCCAACCAACATGATAACCTAAACTAATGGTTCAATTTTTCAAATCAACAATGGATATGTAATAACCACTTATGTAGTAATGGGACATTTTGTAGTAACCTGATTTAAACCTAGTAAGAATTAATATATTTAATTAGCATTAACAAAAAATTTATGCACTTTGAATTTTTTTTTTCTTTAGGGCTTTGAGAATGCTAGATAGTGAGCGCTACGGTGTTATGTGCCAATGCGTAGCACGAAATTGATGGTTAGCTATGCTATGGTGCCAAACTCTTTGTTTGATTACATGAAATCTTCTCATGGTAGCACTGGTCTATAAATATCGAAATCCACTTTCTGAAATTCATTTCTTTTTTTAGGGATAGTTGGTTAGAGGGAGAGAGATGAAGAGAATTTGAAGAGAGAGTTATTAGTGGTCATAGAACCAATTTCACTCGACGAATCATTCAGAAACGTTGTTCATCTCGAGGTAGGAAACTATTTTCATACTTTAGATTTCAATTTTATCGCTTGTGTGGGTAATTTTGGTATTTTATTTAATTAGATTTTATACAAACGCAAATTTATGGAGATTTAAAAATTTTTTACCATGAAACTTTTGGTATGTAGTAGAATAGAACATTTTAGTTACATTGATAGAAACATGGTTTAAAATTGCGCAATATGAGGCCCGCCTTTGCACAATTCCAGTAAAAAACGCCTTGATGCTTACGCCTCGAGTTTTTGTTATGAGGCTTGCGCCTCAACTTTGTTGAGGCCCGCCTTATGGCCCGCCTCGCTTCACTGGCATGAGGCTTACGCCTCATGCTATATATATTAAAACTTACATAAATCTTGAAGTAAATGCCCGACATTGGACTCTATAGGAGAGGAGGAAGAGGAGAGAGCAGTTCATCATAATGATGATTCAATTGAAGAACCCCTTAGTGATGACAGTGCTGATGATTTATGAGCTCTTATGCGATATGTCATTGCTATTTATTTTTAGAAATTGGAATTATATGTTAATGAAAAGAATACTAGGAATTGGGAAAGATAGAATTTTGAGTTGAACTATATTTCATGTTGTCTTATTATTGAGATATTTTGATTTCACTTCATATCTTATGCTTTTTTATGTTTTATATTATTCACTCATTAGTATATAAAAAATTTATCATTTTATGTTTACGCAATCTTTTAATTTTGAGGCTTACGCCTCAAAACGCCTTGAGGCTTACGCCTCGCCTCACGAATGAAAAACGCCTCAATACCCGAATACGCAATTTTAAACATTGGATAGAAACATATAAATTTTCACTAGTATTTTAAGTTGTATAAAATTTTAAATATGTTGACATTGATCAAAATTTTTACATAACAACAAATACTTTAAAATGACAATGCGAATATTGCTCATAAATATTATGATTTGGTACTCTTGAATATGTGTATACAATTACCATGTGAACACTATTATTTCTATGGTACATGTGAAATTTCATATATTTTTGTATCATTTTGAATGTTATTCATATGTATTGAAAATGCTGATGTTTCTATGTTTATGTGTTTAAAATGTGTGAAAAGGGGGGGGGAAAGAAGAATAACAAATGATAGATGTTGGTGTTTTATGTTCAATACAAATGGAGCTGTAAGGGTCTGCGCACATATACCATAAACCGACTTCGCCATTGAAATTATATTTGTAGTACTTTAAGTATACTTTTTTTTTTGGTAATTTTTAGACATTAGTGCAAATCCTTAAAAAATTAACATCTATCAATACAAATGAGATTTTTTGGACTGTTAGGTGCCCATTTTGTAAATTTATTTCACCAAAGTATCTAAAAATGATAGGCTATTTTATGAATACTTATTTGTAATTTTTAAAGCCCAAAAAGAATTTATATGAATTATATAATAAAAATTGAATAAATTATATAATCATAATTATATTATATTTTTGTTTTATTCAAAATATCTTAAGCCATTATCTCCATTATTTATAAACCATAAAATTCCATTCCTTAATGGTTAACAGAGACCAAAAACAAAATTTTAAGAGAAATAAGAGGAGAGAGAAGTACACGTTGGGATTTGGAGGCCTTAGAACTGATTTCGTTAGTCCATCATGTTGAAAAAATTGCTCATCTTATTGTAATGAACAATTACCCTATATCTGATTTTAATAATTTAATATATTTTATATTTTATACATTTTAATTTGATAAGAACTTGCAAAAGTTGCAACATCGCATAAATTTTAGTATGTGATAAATGTCATCGATATGAGCATTTGGACAAGAATATATTGAATTTTCATCATTTAAATTAGAAGCTACAATTTTTTGAAGTAAATATAAAATATACAAATTTAATAGATTTTCTAGTATTTTATGAATTACTATATTTTATACTTTATGAATTACTTGCATTAAAAATAGAAATAGAGTTTTGGTTATTTGCAAGCATGCCAATAACTCAACTTCAAGAATACAAAAGCCAACAAAATAAGAAAAAAAAAAATCATTATAAGTCCAATGCTAGGAATGGAACGAGAACCTTGTTGATAAAAATTGAACAAGAAATGCCAATAACTCAAAACTTCAAACCTAGAAGAAAGAGAAGAGAAAAGCCAACCTTTTAAGGAAAAAATGCGTACAAATAAAAAGCCATTAAAAGTCCAATGCTAGAAAATAAAAATAGAAACGAAGTCACCTTGTTGATAATAAAATTGAACAAGAAATGAACTCGAAAACAGATTACTCATGATCGTGAAATATTCTCCTTCGAGAAGCTCAAAACACCTTTTTTAACACATTAGAAACACAATGTTCAAATATTAAAAATGCAATTTATTATTTAATGTCCAAATATTATGCAATTTTTTTTTTAGTAGGTCTCGAGTAGTCTACTGAGCAAGTGTTACTCACTTTTGTTTTATCTACATGTTATTTCGGGATAGGATTAGGCCCTGCTTGAGCGGATACTGTTAATAAGGGTTGAAGTTTGAGTTATAGAGGTATTTAGGAGTATAAATAAGTCTAGACGGACTCGCTAACGATGTCACGAGTCGAGCTTATCTATGCACAAGCTAGAGCTCAAATTCAAACTGGATATTTAATGAGCTCGAGTTCGAATTTGATTAAACCTGACTCATCGACTCATGAGCTAGTTTAAATAAATTAAATATTATTTTTTTCATATGCAATAAATATTTAAAAATGTTATTTAAGTTTTATATATTTAATAATAACATATACAACACACCAACTTTTAAAAAGAAAAGCCTTTATCATATTAATTATGTTGTACTTTATCAACTTTTCTAAGAAAAAAAAGATGTCTATACACAACTTCCTTCTACTTCCCTTATATCCAGTCTTTTCAGCGAAGCATGCTCCAGCTGCAATCTCCACGACAGTACCACGTTAGATGAGTTCGTTCGACAAACTTGAAATCCAGCTGTGACTTTATATCGAGTCAAGCTCTCGAGCCTAAGTATGAATGCTCGAGCCAAGATCAAGCTGTTAATTTTAGTGACGATTTGACTTGGAGCTTGCTGTGTTTCGAGCTTGACTCGACTTTTTTACAACCCTAGGTGTACTAGGTGAATTTTTTTTGGCAATTAGATCATTGTCTACATGTTGGTTTAGAAAGAGATCGAAAATGAATTATTATCATATATTATTCTTTTGACAATATGCTAGAGTAAAATGAAATGAAATAAAAAAGTTTATGATTAATATTATTTGATGACATAGAAGGTTTTATGTTGTGAATATTAAGGAAAGAAAATAAATAAAAAATTCTTCCAATTAGGTCTGGAGAAATAGGTCAGCTGTCAATAGGGGTGTCAATTTTTGACCCAATCTGAAACCCGAACCGGACCCGACCCTGAAAAATCCTGGTTCGGGTCAACCTGTTTATGAAATGGGTTGAGTTCGGGATCAATAAACAGACCAATTTCAAAAATCGGGTAGGGGTCGGGTTGACCCGGGCACCTGAAAAGGACCCGAAAATGACCCGGAAATGACCCTTGCCCGGCTGCCCGTGTTGCCACTTGCCAGAACCGCATTGCCAGTCGTGACGCGTGCCAGGCTGCCACCGCTTTGTCTGCTTCGCGTGCAGTCCCCCATGCCCGCTTTGGATGCCCGCGTCCCTGACAAGTTGCCTGGCTGCCCGCGTTGCTACTTGCCAGAGGCCCAGAACCGTGTTGCCCGCTCCGCCTGCGCCCTGTCGCTGCTCGCCTGCTGCCGCTGCGTCACCGCTCCTGCTGCCGCCGTCCGGTCCGGGTTGAGATAGCTGACCCGCTTACAAAAAAGGGTCGGGTTCAGGTTGAACCGTTTAGAAGTCACCTCGGGTTCGACCCGAATCCAACCCGTCGACCCGAATTAACACCCCTAGCTGTCAAGATCTCAATATGATGCGACCTGCCTTTGCATAACATATTGTATTTGATCGGGTTGTGATAGGACGTGGATGACTATTTGAGGCCAATGGGTTGAGATTGTAGAATCATAAGCGGCTAATTAAATCAAAGTCGATAGAGGTTATAAGAGCTATACAAAGTTGAGGGAACCCCTCTCAATACGTTGATGAAAGAGAGCGATAATGATGCTTGTCTCTTCTTGCCACACACAAAACAGGAGGGTATTAGATTAGTTTAGACTATAATGCATTTATACAAAAACGTAGATACATACTAGATAAAATACGAGAATGACATAAATTTATTATTAAAAATATGACATTATAATACAACAACAAAACAAACAACAAGCCTTTATCTCACTATGTTGGTTGGCTACAGAAATCTTTTTTTTTTTCATTATGTCATGTTAAGAGTCAAATTTAAATCTAAATCTAATAAAGAAAGTCTTTTTAAGTCTATCTCTAGCTTTTTTTAACTTAAGTCAAATCTATTGCATCTGTTTTTCTATCCCAATCATCGAAAGGTTGTTGTTGACCTGTAACTGTAATCCACGCACGACCCCCGCTCCTGATCGACTCCGACTTGCACGACACAACCCCAAGATCCCACGACCGTGTAACCACCCACACGCATGACACAAAAATAGAAATCCTCCCCATTTGCACTCTCACACACACAGAGAAGGGAGAATTTCAGAGGATACCTGTGCTCTCGGTCGTTCTTTTGCTCCTGGTCCCGTCGGCCTCCATCGGCTCCAATGATCGAGCCCACCGTGCCCTAGCCGTAGCGAACCAGATCGAGCTCACCGATCGGACTCCGACCTTCTTGCCTGCCTCCGGCGCAACCTTGACATCTTCGTTCGCACAAGCACTCGCCAGATCGACTCCTACCTCCACCGCTGAACCGACGTAGTCATCCCATACTGCCGCCCCAGCCACTAGCCAGTGACCTCCCGTCGGAGCCGACGCCGTCGGCAGACCCAACGCCCGTTCGACTCCAGTCACCATCTAGACCACCGTCGTGCGTGATCCCGCCTCCGCCTCTCCCCGATCGGGCCTGCCTTCTGTCTCTCAGTATATATATACATATAAAATATATAATATTATATATTAAAAAAATATAATATAATAAAAATAGAGAGAGAGAGAGAGGGGGGGGGGGGGGGGGGGGGAAGCATTTTCAAACATATACAAAAGCAAATTTAAGACTTGAAGGAAATTCTGTGGTTTATTAGGCCACCCGAAGCCCTTGGTCGTCGAGTTGATCCGTTGGAGGGATCCAAGACTCTTTATGGGATCGATTCGCTCCCCCCATTCTCCTCATTGTTAATTTGATCTGGCCGAGTCGAGCCAAAAGGGCAGGTGTCATCCCAACCTCCCTTTATCGGAAGGGGGCGCCAGAAGATTGCTGGATTTTCAAGAGAGATAAAAACTATTTTTAAAATTAAATTAAGTCCCTTAATCATCATATCAAAACAAATTGGAGAAGACTGAAGGAAGTCTTGGGGTTGATACGGTCCCCCTAAGCTCTTGGCCGTCGATCTGATATGGTCGAGGGATTGAAGACCTGAAGACTCTTTATGGGATCGATTCACTCTCCCAATCTCCTCGCTGTTGATTTTATCCAATCGAGTTGAGTGAAATGAGAAAGTGTCATCCCCAACCTCCCCACGAGGAGAGAGGGCACCGGAAGACTGCCAGATTTTGGAGAGGAATAAAATTATTTTTTAAATTTAATCAAAATTAAGTTAAATTGCTTAAATTAGCAAGTTGTGCACATTAGAAGACTTTAAGACTATCTGACGGGATCGATTTGCTCTCGAACTTCTCGCCGTTGATTTAATTCGATTCAGTCGAGCCAAAAGGGCAAGTACCCTCCCCTACCTCCCCTCGAAAGGAGGGGGTTCTGGGAGGCTGCTGAAATTTTAAATGAAAAAGGACCCCCACATCTTAATCTGAAACAAAATTAATCATTTTAAATGATTATATATATATATATATATATATATATATATATATATATATATATATATATATATATATATATATATATATATATATATATATATATATATATATAATTAATTAATAATCATTCTAATAAATAAATTAATAAGAAAGAGGGAATCCCACCATTCTAATTTTTTATCTAGATGAACTACATTAAGACTATTTGACTTTAAGAGGTGTTTGAAATCAAGATATAATCCTGAGATATGATGGACTATTCCTTGTTATTCGATATATATAAAATGAAACATGAATCAGCTATAAGAATAGTTGAGTTTATAAGAAGTGTCTGCCATCGCCAACTCAATCCTCTTCTTAATAAGTTAGATTGTCGAATTCACCTATTGAAATTATGCATCAAAGGAACCCTACCGTGTTGTGTGGGTTTGGTCCATATCTTGTAAGGTAAAGACAACAATGAAGGTTGTGATGATAAGGAGAAGAGAAACTTGCAATGAAAGCTCATTTGGAGATAATCTTGATACGTAAAGTGAAGAGACTTTCATAGACTTAGTTCACAAGGGAAGGCAACATTGAGGCTAGTGGTGTGAGAAGTCTTAATCACATGTATACTCTTTTTTTTTTTTTTAGATGTGCTCCTATGAGCTAAAGGACTATTCTTCTAAAACATAGATCCATTCTTGTAAACCAAAGGACTAATTCTCCAAAACACATATTCACCTTTAACTATAAGATATCTACATATAGAGATGGGTCAAAAAATATGTGAAATATATAAGAGTAACGAGGAAATGTAAAAATACATTAAACAGATGTAATAAGAATACAAAATACAGTGTGATTGAAATTCAAATTACACTAAAATATCATTCTTGCATGTGCTCCGATCAACGTGTTAAAGTTATAAACACAAATATCCAAGAATGCTACGCGGGATCAAATGTTCACTAATATAACAATATATTTTTCAAACTAAATAAAAACCCGCATGTGCTCCGAAAAATGCAATATATTTACAAACGCCAATGTCTAAGAATGCTGTGTGGGTCAAATATTCAAGTATTATCATTCTCCATGAAAAGACGAAGTCGACCTGACTTGAATAATAAAATGCCCCCAAATACCCGCATGGGCCCTGATGAGCATGTTATGAAAATACACGTGATGTTTAGGGATGCTGCGCGGGTCAACAAGTAAAGTCAAGCATGAATCTGATCCTTTATCAGCAAGTTGACAAAGTCAACAAGGTTCACTCCACAAATGCAAATGCCCATAATTCACCCTAATGATGGCCGTGTTGGATGTAAATATTAATCAGAGGGGTTAAATCTCAAATCCAACGAAAGTCTAAATCTCTGAAATGAATTTTTTTTCCTTAAAATTTTTAAACTAAAATCATCCACCTCCCACAACTGTTTGTCGGGGGTGATAAATTTGGCAATAACCTTAGCTCACAAAAAGTGAATGCGTGTCAGGTGTATCACTACGATTTATCCTCAAATAATCTATTGCCAACAGGGATGTGCCACATGCCCTCTGATCAGGTGGTTTTGCTGCAAAATGAAACCATTATATTATAATCTTGGCCAAAGCATATATGTTCACTAAAGGCTTCAAACCCTTGAATAATGAATCATATGATATATTTGATAAGCATAAAGCCTTTTGCCAGCTAAGGTGGATTCAAATTTATCCCCTTAGACAAACACCATCCCAGATCTACAAGGTAATCTTACACTAAGCAACTCATGGATGTCGATAAGGTATACCTTCTATTAGGTTGGGTCGACTACCTCCTATGACTAAGTAAACCAAGGAACATGAAGGAACATGACTGCCCGAGATAATGGAACCATGAGATCTTGATTGAGCTTGTCTTCATTCCCCCCAACACCAGTTTTAAGTTTATGGTGATAAATTCCAAGTTATAAAATCAAATTCAAACCCTAAAATTATTGCTATTATACGTTGGATTTACAACCTATATAACCTCTTTAATGACTAGCGTTAATCAAAAGTTCTCTCTCCTTATCGTGAGGGGTAATTAATTATAGGGGCTTGTACCTAAAGGAAACCATAACTCATATCAAAATGTCCTCACAAAATGAGGGCAAAAGCTCAGGGTAGTGTCTTATTTAAAACCCAATATGCTTTCTGAAAATTCACCCGGAACCTAAGCTCGTTAAAACCCTTCGTCGTCACAAACAAAGAAAATAAAAAGAGACCGATGGCACGGAGAAGATGGAAGAATATAATATTTAGAGACCATAGTGACCAAATGCTATAAGGCTACAATTTCTAATCTTATCTTCCACTAGAGCTACTATAACTGTTGAGATTGTTGTAACTTTGTTCTTCGATTGTTGAGATTATTACAACATGTGTGTTTTTGATGATTCTAAATATTATTATTTTAATTACTGTTTCTCTTAACATATATTAGATATATTGCTTATGTTGTTTGTGTGTACTAACATTTCAGGAAAATCATACTTCAGACTATTGAAGACTTTAAGGGAGAATATATTAGGATTTATTTTAAAAGGAGTATATATTCTTTAACTTTTATTAAGACTGAGAGAGTGTGATTGTAATTGAGTAATCATGCACGCACACACTGGGGGAGTGCTTAAAATCTGTAAATTTTTAAACTGATCGTACTGTACGATTTAAATTCGTCCAGGACGATTTGTTCAGTTATTCATTCCTACAAGCAGTTAAATGAATCGATGGAACAAAATATTTCTAAGTACTGATCATATTGTATGATACATAGTTCATACAGACGACGTTCAGAGTACGAAAATATGGGGTATCTTTTCGTCCCGATGAAGTAGAAAATTTTTCTTAAACGTTCATACAGTACGAACATGGTTTATATTCACCAATAAATCATCAGAGCATCTAAACCGAAATACATTCTAAATGTCCGCCAAACATAAAAGAAATTACATTATACAATTAAATCAATTTAAATAACTATAACCTTAAATACTTATCAAAGATGACCTCATTTATAGACCTAAAGGTTCTATCAGAAGCAACCCAACTAGCAACCTAAAATCATGAAGTAATAGGCATGAGTTTGCAATAAACAAATTCAATAGGTAGAATCATATTAAGTAAAACATAAACGACAAGACATGAAATATCAATATAAGCAAAGAGAGGAACATAAATGAAAAATAAACAATGAAATATAATAACTATAAATAATATATAAAATAAGAGATTTTGAATATACATATTTCATTTATTAAAGCTTCTTGTATAGTAGAACTTATAAAGAATTATTTGTGTAAACTAATAATCATCGCATACAACTATGGTCACATTCTTCACTTACAAGTATTTGGTATTTATACACCACCAATGACTCATTAGTCATTTATTAATTTTATCTTTATATCAATATATACATATATTCATAGTCGATTTACTATAATATCCTGCCAGGAAAAGTAGACACTAATCCTAAGGATATACAATGATTTCCTATTAAATCGTCACTTTGAGGGCCCATCGAACCGGCTAGCCAATATACAAAAGGGTTAAATATCGACCTTGCATTTATCATACATACAAGCATATCTTATATGCACCAGAATGAAATACATGCAATGCTAACTATCAAATCCTGTCAAAATAATAACTTGAAATATGATTAATGAATTAGAACATTTTATTATATATATTATTAATATACTAGACATAGCAAGGGATGGACCTTTATCAACCCTAACATGGAAGGTTACATTTATCCTTTACTCAGTAAAGAGTCACCTATCAATTAAAGGCCATAAGCAGTTGAAATTTCCAATCAAGATGAGGCTCCTCCCACTCAACACACAATAAACCCTAAATCCACATGAGTTTAGATTAATAATATATTTAATATATCATACATCAAAACATAAAATAATGTAACAACTACTTAAACATATATTCTTTTTGAAATAAAGGATTGTACCATACACCTAAGTTATTATTCATAATAATCTCAAATTTAAATGATTTGTTTAATACCTTTTATATAAATATTTTTCACCACGGCCCAAATAAAAAATTTAACAACTCTTGAATAATCAATCCTCCTCATATATATATATATATATATATATATATATATATATATATATATATATATATATATATATATATATATATATATATGACCTTAAAAAAAATTATACTTAATAAAAAAAACAAATATATATTCACTTAGAAAAAACCATATTGCACAAATCAAATTTTAGGTGCTGGAGTTTACCTAAATCAAATGGGTGAAGAAGAAAAAGGATGAGATATAATTGCATCTCCTCCTTTTCCTTCATGCGGCCTCCTCCCCAATCGATTGGCTAGGTGTAGCTTAAGTCACCAATTGGCAAAGATATTGAACCGTGAAACTTGCAAGCATGGCCACTCCTCTTTCTCGTGCTTAATTAATGCATTGCATTGCATCGGAGGTCTACACCAGAATTTACCTCCTGGATTTCCCTCTTGTCAGTCATGACCTCCTCTCTCTCTCTCTCTCTCTCTCTCTCCCCGCAGCCCTCTCTCTCATGCTTGCGACACCCTTAGTCACGAGTTAGGACATAAAGGCACAACGTTGCCTTTTTTTTTTTTTTTTTTTGGGTAAACCGGGGGCCAAGGCCCATGTATTAAATAACAAAGTTTAAATTACAAGTAACATGAGAGAGAAAAATAACTAGAGGAAAACAAAATTATACACAAAGATAACATTAAGCAAAGTAGGTGCTGGCAAAACAAAGACTCAGAAAAAAGGTAAAATAAAGATCATCCAGAAGAGTCGTGGAGATCGCATAATGCCCAGGCGGTGGCACCGGTTGCCAGCCACAAGAACCACAGTAAACCACGAAAAGACCAGCCATCTCAACGCCTCCGGTCTGTTTATGCTCGCACAACAACCTTTAGGTATTATAGATCCTCTAATCTAATAAGCAATGGTATTGTTGATAGTGAATTTAAGAAATTGAACCCTACCTGCAAAAGATAGAAATTTGTTTTTCCAACCATCAAGTAGAGCATAAATTTTGCTCAGAAGTGGTTGAAAGTGAGAAGAATTAAGTCTTTTTGAAGAGATGGGAAGGCCCAAGTAGGTGAGGTACATGCTGACTTTTTGAATACCGAGTTCATCACAAATAATTTGATTATTCTGATCATTCTTGGAGAAGATGATAGCACTTTTATTGGCATTAACATGAAGGCCAGATAAAAAATCAAATAAGTGTAAACATCTTTTAAGTTGAGCAGCATTCTCCTTAGTAGATTCACCCACCACTAATAAGTCATCCGCATACATCAAGATTTTTATGTATAAATCTTTGCATTTAATACCCTTGAAATGAAGCTCAGTGTTGCTAATGAGAATGTTGGATAGACTATCCATAACAATGCAAAATAAGAGTGGGGAAAGGGGGCAACCTTGCTGGAGACCAGAAGAGGATTTAAAGAAACCCTCAAGAGAGCCATTGAGACAGACAGAGAAGTGGACATCTGTAATGCAACCTTTAATCCAAAACACAAAAACTTCAGGAAAACCTTTCTGAAGAAGTCTGGCTATAAGAAATTCCCTAGAGACAGAGTCGAAGGCTTTTTTGATGTCCAGTTTAGCACAAAAATTCTTATGAGAACCCCTAAAATCCCTAAGAATCTCAGAAGCAAGAATAATGTTGTCAGTAGAGCATCTATCAGTGATAAAACCAGATTGTCTTTCATGAATAATATAAGGAAGGACAACTTTAAGCCTATTGTCAATGATTTTAGCCACAATTTTGTATAACACATTGCAAAGAGATATGGGTCTGTAGTCGTTGATGTTGGTAGCATGAGAACATTTAGGGATAAGAGCAATGGCCGTGGCCTTCAGTCCTCTAGGCAGAGAGGAAGTAGAGAAGAAGTTGTTAACATCATTGAAAACTTGAATCCCAAGAAGATGCCAAGTCTTTCTATAAAAAACATAAGTAAAACCATCCGGGCCCGGAGCAGAGTTCTCATTCCCATCAAAAACCGCATTTTTTTACTTCCAAGTAAGACAAAGGGGCCACCAACATAGCCATATAACTAGGAGGAACTAACTTGCCAGGAGGGATGTTCAAAGGCCAAGACAGATGAGCAGCAGGAGAGTTAAACCTACTCTCAAAATGTTTAATAATAGCAGAAGAAATATCATAAAACTAGGTAAAATGTCCATCAGATGTGATAATCTCTTTAATGTTGTTGTAGTTATTTCTACTCCTAATCTTGGCAAATAGAAATCCTAGATCATCTTCTCCATGAGTGAGCAAAAGGGCTTTCGCCCTTTGAGCAATCCAGGAACACCACTGAGCTTGCAAAGAGGCAAGTTCCTCATTGATAATATTCAGGTTATTGTTAAGCTCCCTATCTAAGGGCTGGCTTTGAATCTCAATAAGTCATTGATTTTGTTTACTTCTTAACTCCAATAAAGAAGTAGAGAGATAAGTAGAAGAAGCCCAATTTTTACTCTTGAGAGCTCTCTTGAGGTTTTTAAGGCTGTGGCAGAAAGCAGCCAAGGGACTTCTAGGAGATCTAGAAGAGAAAGCTGACAAAACCTCATCCCAAAAACCCTCCTTGTTAATCCAGTAGTTTTTGAACATGAACCTAGCAGATATAGGTTTATCATGAGTAGATTTGAGAATTAATGGACAGTGGTCCGAACCCAGGGAAGCTCCAACATAGTAGTAGGCATTAGGCAAGAAGTCAAGGAAGGCATTGTTAACCAGAACTCTATCCAATTTTATGTGAATGGGGTTGTCCACCCGTTGATTGAACCAGGTATAAAAGAGACCCGTAGAGGAAAGGTCGTGGAGCCCGCAGTTAAAGATCATTGTGGGACCTCCGAAGGAGCACCGCTCGTGGGGTACGAACGCAGAGGGTACGGCCGCACTATCCCTGTGGGACAAAATGATCGCAGACCTCTACACTCGACACGAACAGGTCGATGGGAGGGCAGATTGGATCGCGCATACGACTGACCATTGGGGATAGAGGCTGTCGCCAACACACCCCGATGGGTAGCAATATACACGACCTAGTCACGGGTTTCCCCCACCCGATACGAGAGATCGAGTGGGGTAAAGTAGATTGCGGGGCCAAGTTTCCCACGGGCGCAAGCCCCCGTGGTTAATTACATCCCGGGCCGGAGCCCGATAAAACTCTCGATTAAGGATCATACATTATCTTTTCCAAATTGGGATTAGCACAAGGGTATAGACTAGGAAATCCTACTCAAAGGAAAGAAAGGTCTAAAAAAGGCTCAATCAACATGCGTGGCTCATACCAGCATTCGGAGGCTCTAGGGTACTAGAGAGAAACTGGAGAAAGAAAGACAAGCAATCAATCACATACGTGAGAGAAAGATGGAGGTGGCGTCATCCTGTGACCCGGATAAGTAGGATTTAGGGTCCCTGAAAAGAAGGGACCAACCTACCATTTAAGGCATACTACGAGATCGGATGTAGTAGTCTTGAATCCTAAATCTAGATTGGGCTCAGTGCTCTACGAAACACTAAGACCCGTGTCCTAGCTAATGTAGTGCAAAACCTGGACTTATCCCGGTCTGGATTGGGGGAGCCAGCTAACCACCTAGTCGCTTTAAAACCATGATATTCGGTCAATTATGAAAGATAGATGGGTGGTACAGTTCTTTGGAAATAGGACCGACATCTAGAGAATTTCCTAAGTGGTCCTGGACTTATGTGGGTTAGATGCTCCTAGCTAATATAATTAAATTTTAATTAGTTGGTTACTAATGCAATGCATGCTAGTTGAAATGTCAGCTCATGAATGCTATAGAATTTTAAAAACAGGCTTATAAATTTTTTTTTTTTTTGAAAAGACTGGGTCTCCCTAGGTCCGGCACTTCATCCTCACAGGCCAGATTATCCGGACTCTACCCGCAGGCAGGGAGATATCTTATAACAAGGAAAGAAAGATGCAGTAATATGCATGCGACCCCGGACGGTTCCGGCAATTCCCTAGATTCGTTAGGTTTCTATATTATTTAAGACTTAAAATTTTAGAAATTAGTTATGAGTAGAAAAATTTTATAGTCCTTAGAGAGCCTAACGAAAATTCAGGCGAAAACAAAATCGTCATACAAGGAAAGAAACCTAAGAAAAGCAGGCAATTTCTACTGCGCAATCAGGTAAACACATCAATATAAATCCAACAAATCAAGTAAATGTCCATAGGCCAACTGCCCTTTAATTACAACCCAGGGTATGCAGAAAAGTAAAGTGGCCGGGCACCACTGCCAACAACCTGGATTTCTAAGCCTATGACAGACGCCAACAACTTTGAGTGGGATATTGGGTCTTCAATCTTTAGCTTTTTGGATGTCTTCTCCTTGGGCTCCTTGGAACTCTCCTCCCTGGACTCCTTGGAAATCTCCTCCTTGGACTCCTTCGATCCGTCGTGGCTTGAATATCCAAACGAAGAGACAATTCCCCCTTGATAGGGAGCATTGCCTTTTCTCTTTGGATATCTAAAGCCATCCAACTCGATCTTCCAAATGGAAGGAGACTCTCCCCTTTAAGGATGCCTTTTTCTTTTGGAATCCGAGTTAGATAAGAATATCCCAACTCAAAGTCATTTTCACAACTCTTAACAATTATTACAAAATTTTTACATCCATTTGAAAATCAGAAAAGAAGTCTAAAGAACCTGCAAGGTTATCCTAATAAATTCCCAAGCAGTTTATATGGAAATGTAAATGCTAACACCATTGACCCTGTGCCAAGCCATGCTCTTAATTATGAGGGCTAAGCAGCTCCATCTGTGTAGTTATAATTATTAATTTTAGCCCTCATTTTTATCTAGGGGGAGCTGAGCAAGCACCTGCATAAAATATTATTAGAAATAATTATAATGCTCCCCCTTTTTTATTAGCATTGAGCATAACCACCTGCACGGAAGAACAGTATATGTATATATAATGCTCCTAACCTGCTCCAAACAAGATCCAAACTGATTGGAATCACCCCCAAAGGTCAGGAATGACCAGAGAAAGTGTTCCCAAGTGTTTGGAGAAGGTTTGGGATTTTTAATAATTTTTAATGAATTATTAGAGGCAAAACGGTGAATTCCACTTATGGTCAAATTATGGGTCAACCTGAAGTCAAACTAGGGAGCCCTATTTATCTAAGGTGAATGATCAGATTCTGAACAATTCAAGGTATTATGGGTAATTTTCTGACCTAAAATATATTTATTGTATTTTTCGGAAGGCTTCGGGGCCTTATTTAACCAGTTAATTAGGATTAGTTAACTAAGGGGTCTAAAAGCTCCTAAAAATTCATAGAAAATTCTGATGAGCTTATGATGTCACTAAGTTTAAGTGTTGAAGTTTTCATGTCATTCCGGGGTCTATCCTAGTTCCTAGAAAACTTCTAAGTTTGCTAGACATGTCCTTAATTTTTGTCTTTAGGGTGTCACTACGTTATATGGGTTTGAATCGAAGTTTTAGCTAACCCTCAAGGTAATAAATGCATGGGAGTACAAAAATGAAATAAACACACCATGTCCTTAAATCTAGGAGAGCCTAGGCTAAGTGCTCGTGGTGCAATCCTATACATGCAATCTACGAAAAATAAAAGGACAGACACCTAAAGAAAAGATTAGTGAATGATTGAGACTCAATCACTCACTAATCCTCTCCCCCATGATTGCTCTTCACACATAAGATCCATGTCTAAAATTTCATACGATAGCGGGTCTCCCAAAGTTAGGATTTAGGTATAAGTAGCTTTAAAATAATTTAAAAATACTTATAGATATAAATATACTTTTAGAAAATAAAAATAATTAAAAATAATTCAATTCATAATATATAAGTATAGGGAGACCCACTGACCACCCTAACGAAGTCTCAAGCGATTTGAAAATAGTTTGTATCATGAAAATAATTATCATAATTAATATTTAATATCAAAAATACCCGAATAATCGAATCCAAATAGTGATTTGTCAAAACAACCAAAATCAAGGGCTGGAAATGGTTTCAAAACATAAAGCTCGCTTTTCTGAAAAGAATGAGGGGTTAAACGTCAAAATCCGACTTAAAACGACGAAGATATGATTTTCCGAAGTTTACATATAATAAAATATTATTTTTAAATAGTGCAATTTCACTGTTTTTAAAATAACAAAAAATGCTGACATGGCTTTTATCTGAAAATAGTCTTAAAATGTACAGAATTCAGAGTACACCCAAAACAAGGTGCTGTGCATCAACAGCGGACCTAAAACGAAGAAGTTACGTAATTTCGAAGTTTAAAGGGCAATAATTAATTAATTTTAAAATAGGGCAGCTGGCTGTTTTGAAAATAATTGCACACAGACCCAAAAATTTCAAGTACAACCAATTCCAGAATGTGCAGAATCCAAATATGTTCAAATCAAGGTGCTGTGCGCAAAAATCCGACTTGAGACGAGAAAGTTATCAATTTTCGAAGTTTAAAGGGCGTTAAAGGCCTATTTTAAAAAATAATTTTAAAAGAAATAATGAAAATAGTAATAATAATAATAATAATAATAATAATAATAATAAGTAAAAAAAAAGGGTTGGTATTTCAAAATAACAATAATGTAACTAAGTAATTAAATAATAATGATATAATAATAATTATATTAAAATAATACTTTTAAATAATAATAAAAAAAAGATTTTACTGTTTTTTAAATTAATTAAAAAAAAAATTTCTTAATTTTGAATGAAAATAATTTTAAATAAAAGAGGATAAAAATCCGAGCAATTCGGTATATTATACGTCAAAAACGGAGCGAAATTGAATTTTTTGGCGAATTTTTGAATGAAAAATAGGTTTTAAAATCAATTTTTATATTAAAATATTAGGCGGCGACACGTGGCGAGCGCGGATTGGTTCCGCGGTCCGTGGCCAATCATTGGCGGTGGGGCAATCATTGCGCCGCCAGCCAATGATTGCGGCAATCATGCCACAATCATAGCCGTGGAACTTATCCACGTCGGCAAGGCTCCCCGCCGTCCGATCTGCATGGGAACGAATCAACGGCTCAGATCAAGGCGGACGGCGGATCGGTCCGGCGTGTATACCTCCGCGGTCGGACAGTTAACGGTCCGACCAGATCTGTGCCGTCGATCAACCGAATCGATGGTCCAGAGAGCGCCTGGCTGGGAGCAGGCCAAACCGAGACCTCTAACCTATTTTCGCTTAGATCTCTCAAACCGCTCGACGAAACGTCATGAAATTTTAAACACAGGTATTAAACATGAAGAGCATCAATGGGGGATGTTTGGTTTGATCTAAAAAGCACTTAATGAAAAGCTATTTAACCCTAAGTGTTCTAAACTAGGGTTTGCGATATACCTCAATCCACACGGTGGATTCGGGCGATCTTGGACTCGTTGGACTCGTGGAATCGTCTAGAACAATTCTTCTCTTGAACTCCGACGCCAAAACAGCCTGGATCGGACGGGATTCGCATAGAAAGGACTTCACGCTCGGGTTCACCGGACTTCTCGTCGCCGGCGGCCGAGCAGGTCGGGATCCGGTCGGGAAAGGTAGAGAAAGGGTCCAGCCGTCCTCTCACAAAATCTCAGAGCTTATGGAGGTCTCTCGAGAAAGCAAGAGCAAAAAGATCCTTAATTGGACAAAATTTCTCCTATTTAAATCCCTAGGGTTAAGATCAACGACCAAGATCAATTCTATAATCAATTGGGAGGGAAATTAGCCTGAATATCATGGGATTTTTGAATTCCAAGCGTTTAGAGGCTTTAAATCCCATTAATTATATCTTAAATTCACATGAATAAGTCATATTAACCTATTAAAGGCTTGGTTTGACCAAGTCAGAGTTTGACTTGGTCAAACCAGTCAAAATAGGTTAATGGGGAAGAGTTCAAGCCATGATATGAATTAGATTTGATTTCAAATGGATTTGGGCTCTTAATGGGCCTAATGGGTCAAAATTGACCCATTAGAACTTGGGTTGACCAAGTCAAAGGTTGACTTGGTCAACTCAGTCCACCATGCCCAGGGGTTTGACAAAATCAAGGTCAACAAACGGACCCCCAACAGGAGTGGCGAACAGTTAGTGAATCGCTCGTGTTGGCGTTGACCGACTAAGCCATAGAAAGGTAGAGTGAAATTCATGAGTGAAGAAATATCAGGAATATGGTGGAAAAAGAAGAAAATTCTTCTCCTGGCCTTGCCCCATAGCGGGGGCAGAGCCTGGGAAAGAAGAGAAAGCAGCAGTGCACAAGCCAAGAATCACCAAAATGGTGAACTGGTAGTAGGGTCTTCTCGTGGCCTTACCCTTTGGTAGAGGCAGAGCTAAGAGAAGGACTAAAGGTAAAGTAGCAAAAACATACCAACTATCTGACTGACTATATCAAATCAGCAGAATAGCAGGTGAAAGGATCTCATATCCTCCTGCCCATCTCATAGCAGTGGATTGGGGTGACTCAGTATCTGCCTGACAAAATTGGGTCAGCAAACAAAAGAATCACAAAGCCTGGTGTCTGCCTAATCGGAACAAGACATTCAGGGAAAAGGGTGGTGAGGAGTTCCTTCCAGGTGTCTTGTCAGGCTCTCTCTACCAAGTAAGTCAATGTCCACTCGGCGCATATGCCTGCAGTAGGACAAAAGAGAAAGAAAACTTTTGCCCGGTGTATGTGCCTGTAGTAGGGTCTCTATTTGGCGCATATGCCAAAAGAAGTGTAACGGAAGAACACTCAACACAGTCATCTGGCGCATATGCCAGCAATGATGTGGAGAGGAAAGAGTCACCTCTGCTCGGTGTATGTTCCTGCAGCAGAGTCCCTACCCGGCGCATGTGCCTGCAGTAGGATAAAGAAAAAGCACTCAACATAATCACCCGGCGCATATGCCTGTAATGATATGAGGAGGAAAAAGTGTTGAGGAAAGCCTCCCAGGAACTCTGTCGGGCTCTCTCAACTAGAAAAAAAAACTAATATCCACCAGGCGCATATGCCTGCACTAGTATAGAAGGGAAAAAAAGGTCACCTCTGCCCGGTGTATGTGCCTGTGGCAGAGTCTCTACTTGGCGCATATGCCTATAGTAGAATAAAGATAAAACACTCAACACAATCATCTGGCGCATATGCCAACAATGATGTGAAGAGGAAGGAGTGGTGAGGAATGCCTCCTAAGGACTCTGTCGGGCTCTCTCAACTAGAAACCTAATATCCACCCGGCGCATATGCCGGCACTAGGATAAAAGGTAACAAAAGGTCACCTCTGCCCGGTGTATGTGCCGGTGGTAGAGTCTCTACTTGGCGCATATGTCTATAGTAGAATAAAGATAAAACACTCAACACAATCATCTGGCGCATATGCCAGCAATGATGTGAAGAGGAAAGGGTGGTGAGGATTGCCTCCCAAGGACTCTGTCGGGCTCTCTCAACTAGAAACCTAATATCCACCCGGCGCATATGCCGGCACTAGGATAAAAGGTAACAAAAGGTCACCTCTGCCCGGTGTATGTGCCGGTGGCAGTGTCTCTACTTGGCGCACATGATTATAGTAGAATAAAGACAAAACACTCAACACAATCATCTGGCGCATATGCCAGCAATGATATGAAGAGGAAAGGGTGGTGAGGAATGCCTCCCAGGGACTCTGTCGGGCTCTCTCAACTAGAAACCTAATATCCACCCGGCGCATATGCAGGCACTAGGATAAAAGGTAATAAAATGTCACCTCTGCCCGGTGTATGTGCCGGTGGCAGAGTCTCTACTTGGCGCATATGCCTATAGTAGAATAAAGACAAAACACTCAACACAATCATCTGGCGCATATGCCAGCAATGATGTGAAGGAGTGGTGAGGAATGCCTCCCAGGGACTCTGTTGGGCTCTCTCAACTAGAAACCTAATATCCACCCGGCGCATATGCCGGCACTAGGATAAAAGGTAACAAAAGGTCACCTCTGCCCGGTGTATGTGCCGGTGGCAGAGTCTCTACTTGGCGCATATGCCTATAGTAGAATAAAGACAAAACACTCAACACAATCATCTGGCGCATATGCCAGCAATGATGTGAAGAGGAAAGAGTTGTGAGGAATGCCTCCCATGGACTCTGTCGGGCTCTCTCAACCAGATAAGTAAAACTAAATATCCAGCTATTAGTATAAAAACAGCGGGGTAGAAGGCACAGGTCATCTCATCATCGACCTGACACAGATCAGTGTAGGGATATGAGGAAGAAAGAAAAGGTACATGTAAAAATTTTAAGGGTAGAGTTACTTAAGGAATCTCAAGCTTGTGCTCTGATAACCACATGGTAGAGGACAAATTGTCGTGGCCATGAGTATCCAAATGCCGTCGAGATCTCTTAAAGAGCCCTAATCCTACACAAAAGGGAAGGAAGACATCTGGAAGGACGTATCCCAAACAAAGCTAGAAGAGATACACCCTCAGTGGAGGACGCAAAGGGGTAATCTCATTCCAAAGGAGTAAAGAGAACTGAGTAGCGAGGGGGCATCTCCACTACGAAAGGTAGGACTAAGCCTAGTAACAAAAACAATCCTCAAAGTGGCTACAGTGGTGAACCCATACTAACTGATGGGGATCCTGTAAGAGGTAAGAAACAAGATCAAAACATCCAAAGGACCTCTCCGACAGCTAGGTGTCGGTTCTCAATGGAAAAACAAGTGGTAAAAGTATCTGAAAGAGCTGACTCTCTACTAGAGGATCAAAACTCAAGGAAAAAGCGACGG
Organism: Dendrobium officinale; assembly: GCA_019514585.1. NCBI lineage: Eukaryota > Viridiplantae > Streptophyta > Magnoliopsida > Asparagales > Orchidaceae > Dendrobium > Dendrobium officinale. Next base: position 37,004,677 of record CM033697.1, on the reverse strand, counting down.
AAGCATCTAAGGTGTGATGCTCCATATCACCAGGTGAGAAAAAAAAAGAGCCAAAGTAGCGAGGGATCATCTTCTCCACTAAGGGCAACAATTTTCGAGTAAGTAAAATCTCACAGTGGTAACACCCAAATAAACTAGTGGGACCCTGTGAAAAGTAGAAGTGACCTCAACGCATTCGTAGGACTAATCTAGCGACTGAGCCTAGCACATGAATGGTAAAATGGGTCACGACAGCTGTAGTAGAACTGATCTTCTGCTAAAAGATCAAAGTTCCCAAAGTGGTGATGTTAGTATCCGGGGCAAGGTATACTACACCACGAGGAGGGAAGCAGCTATAGGTAGTGAAGGAGACACACCTACTACCTGAGGATGTTGATCATGTATAATAGTGAAATATCATCAGAAGGGTCATAGTGGTAGCACCTACCCCGACTGAGTAGGACCTTGTGAGAAGTAAAACAACCAAACAATATCCGTAGGGCTACTCTAGCAGCTAAGAGTAGGAAATGATTGCTAAAGTAAGCTGGTGAAAGAAACCAAGGAGTCGGCCTTCCAATGGAAAACCGGAACTCCTGAAACTGTGGTGCTAACACCTGAGAACAGATGTACTACATCACAACACAACTCTGAAGTGACAAGGGAGCACTCCTGACACCTCGTATGATAATCATGAGTGAGATCTATGATTATCAGTAGGTCACAGTGGTAACACCTACCCTAATCAGGTAGGATCCTGTGCGAAGTGAAAGTAACACTATCACATTCATAGAACCACTCTGGCAGCTCAGAGCAGTGTATGAATGAGAAGGTAGGCTGCCAAAAGAGGGCAGCAGGGGGGCGATCTTTTCTCAAAAAGACATAAGCCCGGAAGGTAGTGATGTTTTCATCTAAAATACAGTGTAGTACATCACTATCAAAGAGAGACATTTTTAATCACATAGACTTATAACCAACTAATTGAGAGCTCAACTTTGAGGAGACCACTAAAGTGCTTTCAAGGGAGAAGAAAGAAATTTTGGGGAATTTGGGCTCTTAAAGAGTTTTATCGGGTTCCTCCTGTGACAAGGGCAACTGGTTTTTCTCTATCGAGAGCTTCCCCCTGGTGTGGACCCAGTCAAAAGTGATAAGTGAACACATATTTCAAAAGAGTTTAGTACTTAACTCCCTCTTATTTTAAAAGGAATCTCAATTTAAATTTACTAACTCAGATCAAGCTCCATACTAGCTAAATCATGACACTTCACTTATATGAGTATTATCCTCTCTTGAATTGAAATCTAATCCAAAAAGGAATTTAAATTAGAGAAAGAAATTTAATTTTCTTTATTTCTTGTATGAAAATACACTTCCATATCTTATAGGATATCAATGTATAATGATGATTTCAAAATCATAATTTTCAGACTCAAGTATCAAAAATATCAAAAGAAAATAGATTTTCTGAGATTTAGAGATTTACTAGAAAGGGAAGCCATTTACTTATAACTTTTGGACTCTTTGAGCCACTTTCTCAACTTTCATGTGCTTTGCACAAATTTTAATTACTTGATACACTTTGTGTATCTTTCACTTTTGACGCTTTGCGTATCTTTTCATATTTTTTGTAACTGGCTTCATTTTCTAAATCTCTAAAAGAAAACTATTTCTCAGTTGTAAGATCATCTTCCAAGTACAAGAGAAGAAGACTTACATCTCTTGGACAGAGAAGCATGATCTACAAAACAAATCCTATCCTCTGATAAGAATGAATAGCATGATTAAGAAAATTATGAAGTTTTATGCATCAATATACTATAATTATCTATGAGATAGAGAATCACAAGATAGTAAAGAAAATTTTCACTTCTAAATCCAATTTTAATTTGAAAAAGATTTTAGTTTAAAAGAAGAAATCTCTCCACCCCTAAGATGAGATAGAGAGATCATACTCTTTCATGAGTCATCACTAGAAAGCTAGTAAAGCTAGAAGAGGTAGAAGAGTCAATCATAATTACAAATTATCATTTTTTTTATTGATTAATCATCAAAATAAGGGAGAACAAGGTCCTCCAGCCCAAGTGCTGGAAGGGGGACTGTCTTCCCTTTTGAGGTTACAATCATTTTTTTAACATATTTTTCTAGTACAGATAGAAGTAAAAAAAGAAAATGTGCTGATCTAGCACTACAACAGAAGAAAGAAAAGAAAAATTAGTGCTAACGAAGAAGCTAGAGTGGCAACTGTCGACTTGGCCTTGGGAGGCCTCATCTCAACTGCCTCTAAACTCTGTACAGCTTACTCAATCATCTGCTAAGTCTCCTTGGAGAGTGCTATCTGCCACTCATCCTCAGAACTGTGGAGTAATCTGCCACTACTGCCCTGACTGTCAGTCTGACTAGGACTATGGCTGGGACTGAAAACCATCTGAACTGTTTGAGGGCCCTTGGGCTGCACTAGGTCGCTGTCCTGGAGGTGTATCTGTCCTGTGGCTATCAACCACTCGACCTTATCCTTGAACACAAAACAATCCTCTAACACATGCCCAACGCATCTGTGGTAAGGGCAATAGAGTGGGTGCTCAGTCTGACCCTCCTCCTCCACTCTACTGCTGCTGGAAAAGGTAAGTATGTTCTTCTTAGTAAGGAATTTAAATATTTTCTTCACACTCTCCCTTTTAAAGGGGTATTCCTTACTAAGCTTCTCCTATAAGGACTGCTGACTCTCTGAAGTCCTACGGGAGATCCTGGGATGTGCTGTTGGCTGACTAGCTGAGTGTGACTGACTAGCTGAGCGTGACTGCTGTGGGGGTGCTAAACTGCCTAAGGGCCTCTTGCCCTTATCTGCTAGTCCCTGAGTACTGTGTACCTCCCCTCTCCTGGGTGGAGGTGCTCTTGAAAACTCCTGCCGCTGAGGTCTGCGCAAAGGCTGACTCTCAACCTTAAGAGAGACTGCATCGGGTATGCTGTCCTGTAGGCTAGTGACCTTGGTCAATAGCTTCTGAAAGGTTCTTATGGTGAAACCCTTCAGGTTCTTATGTTCTTCAAAAGTATCTCAACTGCATGCTGCTCCTGTAGCTGCGGCTCGCACTGCAAACTGAGGTTCCTCCATCGGTAGTCTGTGAGTGACTCTCTAGGCCTCTGCCTGATGACTACAAGCTCTCCAACTGTGACTCTGTGCTCAGTGCTGACAAACCTCTGGATGAACAATTGCTCCAGCTCTGCAAAAGTCCTGACTGAGTCGTTGGGGAGGTCGGCGTACCAAGCAAACGCCACCCCCGCCAAGCTGCTGACGAACAACCTCAACATCAATGGGTCACTCCCTCCTATGTTGCAACATATGGCCCGGTACTGAGCCACATGCTGCCTTGGGTTCCCAAACCCGTCGAACACTCTGAACCTAGGAGGGATAAAACCAGGAGGGTAGGGCTCCTGCTCGTACTCTACCGGGTAAGGCCGCCCTCTACTAACTGACTCTCCAGTCTTCCTAGAGGAAATGGCCTGCTCTACCTTCTGTGCAATCAAATCTTGAAGCTGGCCTGCTGACAACTGGGCTGGCTGACTCTGAACAACTGAAGGTGCTGCAGGCACTGCTCTCTGGACCCTGTCCACTCTCAGGGGATCTAGTGCAACTGGGGGCACAACTGGCTGGTCTCTAGAAGTACTGGCAGCGGCTACGCCTGCCACTTGGGGCACTGCCCCCAAGGCTGTCAACTGTGCTGTCATGACTGCCATAGCTCTGGCCATCTCTGCCATCTGTGTCTGGAGGTTCAGGACCGTAGCATCTGTGTCAACTGATCTGGGGGATCCACCCACCTCGGGCTCTCCCTGCTCATCCTGGTCCTCGGGCTCTCTCTCATCCGAGTGACCTCTACGGGTGACTACACAAAACCGGGTGTACTGGCACCTCCTCATCGGAATCTACTAGTGTATCATCGTCATCTAAAAAGCTCTCGCCGCATCGCCTCTATGTACGGGCTCATAGGAGAAGTGATCCTATGAGTACTGGGTACTAAAATCTATCTCGATCCGTACTGGCGATCTGTCTGGGGGTAGAAACTGGACCATCATCGACTGCCATCGGGACTGTCTCAGACCCGGAAGGAACTGCCAAATCCATCTGACCAACTGCCTCATCTGACTACTCTGTCTCTGTCAGTGGCGCTGACTCAACTAACTGAACAGGGTCGACAAAGGTGTTTGCCTGTCGACATCTCCAAACTCCTCTGGTATGACGGGGTGCTGTACTAGCGACCGGCTGCTCTGGGGCTACCACCTCTGAACTGACCTGAGGCTGGGCAGGCTCCTGCTGCTGTCTCCGTCCTCGACGATGTGGGCGTCGTCCTACCATAGGAAGAACTGCTGGCGGCATAACTGCTGGAACTGTCTGTGCTGGCTGCTGCGGTGTCTGCTCCCTCTGCCAACTATAAAGTCTCCTCGCAGCTGCCTCCGTAACTGAAAGGTAGCCCGAAAAATCTGACGGAGTAAGCCCTCCCGACTGACGGGCCCTCTGCCACGAGCTAAGCGGACGATGTTCCGAATCCTCTGAGTGAGGGCTCGGACACCAGCGTCCCTAGGTACCCTAACTCGGGGTAGAGTAGTGACGATAGGAGGAGCTGCCGCTATACGGACAACATCCTCCTCATCTCCACTATGCGTCAGTGGGGAGAAACGTCCTCCCTGAACTGCCTCCAACTCGGGGGCTACCATCACCTCTGGAGTAGGTGCAACAACAACTGGATGTGGCCTCCGCTGCCTGGGAGCCACTCTCCTCTGCCTCTGAACTAACTCGTCGTGAACGATGGCATCTGCCATCCACTACCTCTCTGCCTCTGACGCAGCTAGACGGAGCCTCCTATTCCTCCGGACCCTTCTCCCAAGGCCGGAGGTGGAGGTGGAAGGAACATCTGAACCCACTTCCGGAGGGGCAGGGGGAACAGGGACGACTGGAAGTGTCGGGGTCTGCCCGGCAGTGTCAGGGTGAGAAAGCCGAGCAAAAACAGAAATCCGGCCAGAAGAGGGCGAAGGTGGCTGACTAGCTGAGTGTGACTGACTAGCTGAGCGTGACTGCTATGGGGGTGCTGAACTGCCTAAGGGCCTCTTGCCCTTATCTGCTAGTCCCTGAGTACTGTGTACCTCCCCTCTCCTGGGTGGAGGTGCTCCTGAAAACTCCTGCCGCTGAGGTCTGCGCAAAGGCTGACTCTCAACCTTAAGAGAGACTGCATCGGGTATGCTGTCCTGTAGGCTAGTGACCTTGGTCAATAGCTTCTGAAAGGTTCTTATGGTGAAACCCTTCAGGTTCTTATGTTCTTCAAAAGTATCTCAACTGCATGCTGCTCCTGTAGCTGCGGCTCGCACTGCAAACTGAGGTTCCTCCATCGGTAGTCTGTGAGTGACTCTCTAGGCCTCTGCCTGGTGACTACAAGCTCTCCAACTGTGACTCTGTGCTCAGTGCTGACAAACCTCTGGATGAACAATTGCTCCAGCTCTGCAAAAGTCCTGACTGAGTCGTTGGGGAGGTCGGCGTACCAAGCAAACGCCACCCCCGCCAAGCTGCTGACGAACAACCTCAACATCAATGGGTCACTCCCTCCTATGTTGCAACATATGGCCCGGTACTGAGCCACATGCTGCCTTGGGTTCCCAAACCCGTCGAACACTCTGAACCTAGGAGGGATAAAACCAGGAGGGTAGGGCTCCTGCTCGTACTCTACCGGGTAAGGCCGCCCTCTACTAACTGACTCTCCAGTCTTCCTGGAGGAAATGGCCTGCTCTACCTTCTGTGCAATCAAATCTTGAAGCTGGCCTGCTGACAACTGGGCTGGCTGACTCTGAACAACTGAAGGTGCTGCAGGCACTGCTCTCTGGACCCTGTCCACTCTCAGGGGATCTAGTGCAACTGTGGGCACAACTGGCTGGTCTCTAGAAGTACTGGCAGCGGCTACGCCTGCCACTTGGGGCATTGCCCCCAAGGCTGTCAACTGTGCTGTCATGACTGCCATAGCTCTGGCCATCTCTGCCATCTGTGTCTGGAGGTTCAGGACCGTAGCATCTGTGTCAACTGATCTGGGGGATCCACCCACCTCGGGCTCTCCCTGCTCATCCTGGTCCTCGGGCTCTCTCTCATCCGAGTGACCTCTACGGGTGACTACACAAACCCGGTGTACTGGCACCTCCTCATCGGAATCTACTAGTGTATCATCGTCATCTAAAAAGGCTCGCCGCATCGCCTCTATGTACGGGCTCATAGGAGAAGTGATCCTATGAGTACTGGGTACTAAATCTATCTCGATCCGTACTGGCGATCTGTCTGGGGTAGAAACTGGACCATCATCGACTGCCATCGGGACTGTCTCAGACCCGGAAGGAACTGCCAAATACATCTGACCAACTGCCTCATCTGACTGCTCTGTCTCTGTCAGTGGCGCTGACTCAACTAACTGAACAGGGTCGACAAAGGTGTTTGCCTGTCGACATCTCCAAACTCCTCTAGTATGACGGGGTGTTGTACTAGCGACCGGCTGCTCTGGGGCTACCACCTCTGAACTGACCTGAGGCTGGGCAGGCTCCTGCTGCTGTCTCCGTCCTCGACGATGTGGGCGTCGTCCTACCATAGGAAGAACTGCTGGCGGCCTAACTGCTGGAACTGTCTGTGCTGGCTGCTGCGGTGTCTGCTCCCTCTGCCATCTATAAAGTCTCCTCGCAGTCTGCCTCCGTAACTGAAAGGTAGCCCGAAAAATCTGACGGAGTAAGCCCTCCCGACTGACGGGCCCTCTGCCACGAGCTAAGCGGACGATGTTCCGAATCCTCTGAGTGAGGGCTCGGACACCAGCGTCCCTAGGTACCCTAACTCGGGGTAGAGTAGTGACGACAGGAGGAGCTGCCGCTATACGAACAACATCCTCCTCATCTCCACTATGCGTCAGTGGGGAGAAACGTCCTCCCTGAACTGCCTCCAACTCGGGGGCTACCATCACCTCTGGAGTAGGTGCAACAACAACTGGATGTGGCCTCCGCTGCCTGGGAGCCACTCTCCTCTGCATCTTAACTAACTCGTCGTGAACGATGGCATCTGCCATCCGCTACCTCTCTGCCTCTGACGCAGCTAGACGGAGCCTCCTATTCCTCCGGGCCCTTCTCCCAAGGCCGGAGGTGGAGGTGGAAGGAACATCTGAACCCACTTCCGGAGGGGCAGGGGGAACAGGGACGACTGGAAGTGTCGGGGTCTGCCAGGCAGTGTCAGGGTGAGAAAGCCGAGCAAAAACAGAAATCCGGCCAGAAGAGGGCGAAGGCACCTCGGTCTGGGCACCCCTCTTCCTAGTGGAAGCGAGAGGGGAACCCGAACGTGAGGTACTTCCACCGAAACAGTCGGAGTAACAACAGCAGCAGGCTGCCGGCGCTGAGGGGCCGGGGCAACCTAAGCAGCAGGAGCGGCAGGCAATGAACGCCTAACCGCTGCACGAACAGGTGGAACTACTGCAGCAGGCTGCCGACGCTGAAGGGCCGGGGCAACCTGAGCAGCAGGAGCGGCAGGCAATGGATGCCTAACCGCTGCACGAACAGGTGGAACTACTGCAGCAGGCTGCCGGCGCTGAGGGGCCGGGGCAACCTGAGCAGCAGGAGCGACAGGCACTGGACGCCTAACCGCTGCACGAACAGGTGGAACTACTGCAGCAGGTTGCCGGCGCTGAGGGGCCGGGGCAACCTGAGCAGCAGGACGAACTGGAACCGGATGTGGCCTAGGCACTGGTCGCCTAGCCACAGCGCGCACTGGCTGTGCAAGTACAGGAACAAGACTTGCAGGTGCCCGGGCTGTCTGCCGAGCAGCTGGTCGTCCGAAGGGGCGCATGGCTGCGCGTCCTCTCCTCTGAGGAGGAGAGAATGCAGTAGCCTCCGCCGGGGTCGGCCCGCCAAGGGTGACGAAGGCCGAGTCAGTGAAGGAACCAAAAGTGATTCCTCCAACTGGCGGACTAGCGAGCAGGGACTCAGGGAGAGTCACCCGCGCGTCCGAACTGAAAGTAAAGGTAACAGAAGGAACAAAGGAAGCCATGGCACTGCTGCCAAGAAAAGAAATTGAAAAGTTAGAAATCATAAATCACGAAAGAATGAAGGATTTGATAGAGACAGACAAAGATAGATATGAACGGATAAATGGTAGAATAGCCTGCTAGGCTGGAAAGAAGTAGAGTAGAGAGGAAACCCTAGCTAAGGGAAAGGAACCCTAACTAAGGAAAGACCCTAACTAAGAGTGAGACGGACCTAATCTAAGGAGTACCAATCCCAGAGTACACACAAGAAAAGATAATATATAATCCAAAGATGGAGAGAGAAACTGGTCCCACCGTAGTCGCCAGAAACCTGTGGACCTCCGAAGGAGCACCGCTCGTGGGGTACGAATGCAGAGGGTACGGCCACACTATCCCTGTGGGACAAAACGATCGCAGACCTCTACACTCGACACGAATAGGTCGATGGGAGGGCAGATTGGATCGCGCATACGACTGACCATTGGGGATAGAGGCTGTCGCCAACACACCCCGATGGGTAGCAATATACACGACCTAGTCACGGGTTTCCCCCACCCGATACGATTGATCGAGTGGGGTAAAGTAGATTGCGGGGCCAAGTTTCCCACGGGCGCAAGCCCCCGTGGTTAATTACATCCCGGGTCGGAGCCCGAGAAAACTCTCGATTAAGGATCATACATTATATTTTCCAAATTGGGATTAGCACAAGGGTATAGACTAGGAAATCCTACTCAAAGGAAAGAAATGTCTCAAAAAGGCTCAATCAACATGCGTGACGCATACCAGCATTCGGAGGCTCTACGATACTTGAGAGAAACTGGAGAAAGAAAGACAAGCAATCAATCACATGCGTGAGAGAAAGATGGAGGTGGCGTCATCCTGTGACGCGGATAAGTAGGATTTAGGGTCCCTGAAAAGAAGGGACCAACCTACCATTTAAGGCATACTACGAGACCGGATGTAGTAGCCTTGAATCCTAAATCTAGATTTGGCTCAGTGCTCTACGGAACATTAAGACCCGTGTCCTAGCTAATGCAGTGCAAAACCTGGACTTATCCCGGCCTGGATAGGGGGAGCCAGCTAACCACCTAGTCGCTTTAAAACTATGATATTCGGTCAATTATGAAAGATATATGGGTAGTACAGTTCTTTGGAAATAGGACCGACATCTAGAGAATTTCCTAAGTGGTCCTAGTCTTATGTGGGTTAGATGCTCCTAGCTAATGTAATTAAATTTTAATTAGTTGGTTACTAATACAATGTATGCTAGTTGAAATGTCAGCTCATGAATGCTATAGAATTTTAAAAACAGACTTATAAAATATTTTTTTTTTTGAAAAGACTAGGTCTCCCTAGGTCCGGCACTTCATCCTCATAGGCCAGATTATCCGGACTTTACCCGCAGGCAGGGAGATATCTTATAACAAGGAAAGAAAGATGCAGTAATATGCATGCGACCCCGGACGGTTCCGGCAGTTCCCTAGATTCGTTAGGTTTCTATATTATTTAAGACTTAAAATTTTAGAAATTAGTTATGAGTAGAAAAATTTTATAGTCCTTAGAGAGCTTAACGAAAATCCAGGCGAAAACAAAATCGGTATGCAAGGAAAAAAACCTAAGAAAAGCAGGCAATTTCTACTGCGCAATCAGGTAAACACATCAATATAAATCCAACAAATCAAGTAAATGTCAATAGGCCAACTGCCCTTTAATTACAACCCAGGGTATGCAGAAAAGTAAAGTGGCCGGGCACCACTGCCAACAACCCGGATTTCTAAGCCTATGACAGACGCCAACAACTTTGAGTGGGATATTGGGTCTTCAATCTTTAGCTTTCTGGATGTCTTCTCCTTGGGCTCCTTGGAACTCTCCTCCTTGGACTCCTTGAAAATCTCCTCCTTGGACTCCTTGGATCCGTCGTGGCTTGAATATCCAAACGAAGAGACAATTCCCCCTTGATAGGGAGCATTGCCTTTTCTCTTTGGAATCCGAGTTGGATAAAGCCATCCAACTCGATCTTCCAAATGGAAAGAGACTCTCCCCTTTAAGGATGCCTTCTTCTTTTGGAATCCGAGTTGGATAAGAATATCCCAACTCAAAGTCATTTTCACAACTCTTAATAATTATTACAAAATTTTTACATCCATTTGAAAAGCAGAAAAGAAGTCTAAAGAACCTGCAAGGTTATCCTAATAAAATCCCAAGCAGTTTATATGGAAATGTAAATGCTAACAACATTGACCCTGTGCCAAGCCATGCTCTTAATTATGAGGGCTAAGCAGCTCCATCTGTGTAGTTATAATTATTAATTTTAGCCCTCATTTTTATCTAGGGGGAGCTGAGCAAGCACCTGCATAAAATATTATTAGAAATAATTATAATGCTCCCCCTTTTTTATTAGCATTGAGCATGGACCACCTGCACGGAAGAACAGTATATGTATATATAACGCTCCTAACCTAGGGGTAAATCTAGCGCTCATCACATCACAGAGTACAGGAAAAGAAAGCAAACACACCAACAATTTCAAAGAGCATGCAGTGAAATCCACGAAAGCTCCGGCACACAGCAGAAAAGTAAAATCCAGCGGCCTAACCTAGATCAAGTAGTGGTGCCCTAGAAAACAATTCTATGTGTGTGTAAGGCTGGTGTGGTTTGGATAGGTCATAAGCAGGGTAGTTAAAGTTTTCTAGAATTCAAGTTTGTTGGGGGTCAGAAAAGGAAATTTTTGTTGAAATTCAAATATTAGTGAATTAGGATGCATTTTAATTATTTCAGTTTGTTGATGAGTTTTAAGAACTAAAACTACGGATATTTAAAGTTTAAGTGATATTAGCCAATTTTGGAAAGTTCTAAGTTCTCCTAGGAACTAAGCTAAGGGTCCAAAAAGCCACTATAAGAAAAAGGCTAAGTTTGGGATCCCTAAAATCTTAGGAAAATACTAGACCTTAATACGAGTAGTTAGACAGGTAGTAGGCTGAAATCAGAGTTTTCTATCCAAAGTTATGAATTTTTCTAAGTTTCGGACCCTAAATGAACTACGGTTGACCAAAAAGTTGACTTGCTAACCTAGGCCAATTTCTGGAATCCTAAGATTTTTAATAAATACTAGGCCCTAATTGGAGTCTAATGCAATTGAGTTTACCTATTTCGGAATTTTCTACAATTAGTTATGGATTTCTAAAGATCGGGGTATTTTTAAGGGAATTTTCTAAATTTCCTAACAAAGGGCCTTTTTTATTGTTTTGCTCCAAACAAGCTCCAAACTGATTGGAATCACCCCCAAAGGTCAGGAATGACCAGAGAAAGTGTTCCCAAGTGTTTGGAGAAGGTTTGAGATTTTTAATAATTTTTAATGAATTATTAGGGGCAAAACGGTGAATTCCACCTATGGTCAAATTATGGGTCAACCTAAAGTCAAACTAGGGAGCCCTATTTATCTAAGGTGAAGGATCAGATTCTGAACAATTCAAGGTATTATGGATAATTTTTTGACCTAAAATATATTTATTGTATTTTTCGGAAGGCTTCGGGGCCTTATTTAACCAGTTAATTAGGGTTAGTTAACTAAGGGGTCTAAAAGCTCCTAAAAATTCCTAGAAAATTCTGATGAGCTTATGATGTCACTAAGTTTAAGTGTTGAAGTTTTCATGTCATTTCGGGGTCTATCCTAGTTCCTAGAAAACTTCTAAATTTGCTAGACATGTCCTTAATTTTTGTCCTTAGGGTGTCACTACGTTATATGGGTTTGAATCGAAGTTTTAGCTAACCCTCAAGGTAATAAATGCATGAGAGTACAAAAATGAAATAAACACACCAAGTCCTTAAATCTAGGAGAGCCTATGCTAAGTGCTCGTGGTGCAATCCTATACATGCAATCTACGAAAAATAAAAGGACAGACACCTAAAGAAAAGATTAGTGAATGATTGGGACTCAATCACTCACTAATCCTCTCCCCCATTATTGCTCTTCACACATAAGATCCATGTCTAAAATTTCATACGATAGCGGGTCTCCCAAAGTTAGGATTTAGGTATAAGTAGCTTTAAAATAATTTAAAAATACTTATAGATATAAATATACTTTTAGAAAATAAAAATAATTAAAAATAATTCAATTCATAATATATAAGTATAGGGAGACCCACTGACTACCCTAACGAAGTATCAAGCGATTTGAAAATAGTTTGCATCTTGAAAATAATTATCATAATTAATATTTAATATCAAAAATACCCGAATAATCGAATCCAAATAGTGATTTGTCAAAACAGCCAAAATCAAGGGCTGGAAATGGTTTCAAAACATAAAGCTCACTTTTTTGAAAAGAACGAGGGGTTAAACGTCAAAATCCGACTTAAAACGACGAAGATATGATTTTCCGAAGTTTACATATAATAAAATATTATTTTTAAATAGTGCAATTTCACTGTTTTTAAAATAACAGAAAATGCTGACATGCCTTTTATCTGAAAATAATCTTAAAATGTATACAATTCAGAGTACACCCAAAACAAGGTGCTGTGCATCAACAGCGGACCTAAAACGAAGAAGTTACGCAATTTCAAAGTTTAAAGGGCAATAATTAATTAATTTTAAAATAGGGCAGCTGGCTGTTTTGAAAATAATTGCACAAAGACCCAAAAATTTCAAGTAAAACCAATTTCAGAATGTGCAGAATCCAAATATGTTCAAATCAAGGTGCTGTGCGCAAAAATCCGAATTGAAACGAGAAAGTTATCAATTTTCGAAGTTTAAAGGACGTTAAAGGCCTATTTTAAAAAATAATTTTAAAAGAAATAATGAAAATAGTAATAATAATAATAATAATAATAATAATAATAATAATAATAATAATAATAATAATAATAATAATAAAAAAAAAAAAGGGTTGGTATTTCAAAATAACAATAATGTAACTAAGTAATTAAATAATAATGATATAATAATAATTATATTAAAATATATTAAAATAATACTTTTAAATAATAAAAAAAAAGGATTTTACTGTTTTTTAAATTAATTAAAAAAAATTTCTTAATTTTGAATGAAAATAATTTTACATAAAAGAGGATAAAAATCCGAGCAATTCGGTATATTATACGTCAAAAATGGAGCGAAATTGGATTTTTTGGCGAATTTTTGAATGAAAAATAGGTTTTAAAATCAATTTTTATATTAAAATATTAGGCGGCGACACGTGGCGAGCGCGGATTGGTTCCGCGGTCCGCGGCCAATCATTGCGCCGCCAACAATTGATTGCGGCAATCATGCCGCAATCATAGCCGTGGACACTTATCCACGTCGGCAAGGCTCCCTGCCGTCCGATCTGCATGGGAACGAATCAACGGCTCAGATCAAGGCGGACGGCGGATCGGTCCGGCGTGTATACCTCCGCGGTCGGACAGTTAACGGTCCGACCAGATCTGTGCCGTCGATCAACCGAATCGACGGTCCAGAGAGCGCCTGGCTGGGAGCAGGCCAAACCGAGACCTCTAACCTATTTTCGCTTAGATCTCTCAAACCGCTCGACGAAACGTCATGAAATTTTAAACACAGGTATTAAACATGAAGAGCATCACTGGGGGATGTTTGGTTTGATCTAAAAAGCACTTAATGGAAAGCTATTTAACCCTAAGTGTTCTAAACTAGGGTTTGCGATATACCTCAATCCACACGGTGGATTCGGGCGATCTTGGACTCGTTGGACTCGTGGAATCGTCTAGAACAATTCTTCTCTTGAACTCCGACGCCAAAACAGCCTGGATCGGACGGGATTCGCGTAGAAAGGACTTCACGCTCGGGTTCACCGGACTTCTCGTCGCCGGCGGCTCGAGCAGGTCGGGATCCGGTCGGGAAAGGTAGAGAAAGGGTCCAGCCGTCCTCTCACAAAATCTCAGAGCTTATGGAGGTCTCTCGAGAAAGCAAGAGCAAAAAGATCCTTAATTGGACAAAATTTCTCCTATTTAAATCCCTAGGGTTAAGATCAACGGCCAAGATCAATTCTATAATCAATTGGGAGGGAAATTAGCCTGAATATCACGGGATTTTTGAATTCCAAGCCTTTAGAGGCTTTAAATCCCATTAATTATATCTTAAATTCACATGAATAGGTCATATTAACCTATTAAAGGCTTGGTTTGACCAAGTCAGAGTTTGACTTGGTCAAACCAATCAAAATAGGTTAATGGGGAAGAGTTCAAGCCATGATATGAATTAGATTTGATTTCAAATGGATTTGGGCTCTTAATGGGCCTAATGGGTCAAAATTTTGACCCATTAGGACTTGGGTTGACCAAGTCAAAGGTTGACTTGGTCAACTCAGTCCACCATGCCCAGGGGTTTGACAAAATCAAGGTCAACAATCATGTTGTTTAGCTCTCCCAATCTACTACTAGTCAATAAAGAACCTCCCATTTTTTCAGATTCAAAACGACAGCAGTTAAAGTCTCCCATGATCACCCAAGGTTGATCCAAAGGAGGGGTATTGTCTAAAAGGTTGTCCCAAAGGCATTTCCTTTCCTCCATAGTGTTAGCAGCATAGATAACCGAAATGTAAACTGGTGGGAAAGAACCCACCGATATCACTCCATGGATAAGTTGAGAAGAGGTGAACAGTTGTTGAAAAGAAATCACTGAATTGTCCCATTTGATCCAAATTCTACCAGGTGTAGAATCCAAAAAATTATTACTGCTTCATTCTCAAAAAGTCTATGAGAACAAAGAAACCACAAATCTTCCATAGAAGAGATAGCAACTTTGGCTTCCAAAATGCATAACATCTTGAGGTCTTGATCTTTAATCAAAGATCTGCAAAAACTTACTTTGTTTGGGTTATTAAAACCCCTTACATTCCAACTAGCAATAGTTGGCAGAGACATTAAGAAAATTGATATTTGGCCTTCTTGGCCGATTTCCCTTTGGGAGGCTTTGACTTATTAGGCGACTTTCCTTTTTCTACCGATGACCTGGTGTTATGAACAATAATATCTCTACCTTTGGTAATCAAAAGATCAGCCTCCGTGTTAGAACATGAAGCAGGATCTGCTTCAGAGATAGTCTTCCAAAGAGTCAGCCGGGGTTTGGTCTTCAGCTTGAAGAGTTGCAAATTTATTTAAGAGAATAATATTGGGAGGTTGCGGGATCCTGAGAGGAGCCTGGAATCCAGAAGAGGCAGAGTCTTCTGTGGGAGAGTTAAGATTGGGTAAATGATGGTTTTCTTCAGGTGGAGGAATAGGGATAGTTACAGGAGGAGGTTTAATGGTGCTTGACGGGTTGGGAGGAAGCTGTCCAGAAAGAGAAACAGGAGGGAGACCGGTCACTGTGGGCGTGGGATTGGGAACAACAGTGTTGTTGTTTGGTTTGGAAGGGGGCTGAATGGAAGGAGATCGATGGGGGCGGGTTGATTGAGGTCTAGAGGTGCTGTGTCCCCTAGGTTTGGGAGGCTGAGGGGGTAAAACAGGTTGTGGATTGGGGTTTTTAGGGCATAAGGAGAAAGGGTGTATCAGAGAGCCGCACCCTTCGCATTTTTCTGGTTTCCAGTCGTATAACACTTTCGAAATAAGATCTTCACCATTAATGTCTATCGGTATTTCATCTGGCAAAACAGAGTCTTTAGTGATAAGAACACATACCCTTGCAAAGGTTAGTCTAGTGTGATTTGCAGTGAGAGAGTCTACAAAAATCGGTATGCCTATGAAGCTTGAAATTTTAGAAATGCCAGTTGGGGTCCAAAGCGCAAGAGGGAAATCTACTATTTTGATCCAGATCGGGATCGGAGCAGATTCATCACGTTTTGGCTTGAACTTTGGAGACCACCTTTGCAAGATGAAGGGTTTTCCCAACAGGAACCAGGGGCCTCCCGAGAGTACCATTTCAAGATCTTCCTCAGTAGAGAAATTCAACAAGAAAAAGCCATCAACAAGAGAAAGGAGGGTCATAGAACCTTTTAGAGTCCAAAGCCTTTGCATGGATTTGAGCAGTCTCTCATAGTAGGGACGAGGGCCAAGAGAGTACCCAATAAGAGCGGAAGTCCAAATATTCTTGCCTTCAAACAAGTCTTCAGCTTTAAAGGAAAGCTTTTGAGGAGGGGAGTAGAAGGAGACCGGGAAAGTAGCAGGCTTGACGGAAGAAGCCGAGACATTAGCAGCCTAAGTAGGCCCTCTATTACCAGCCAAGGTTAGGCTGCCAGGAGAAGGACCAAGAACCGAAGAAGAAGGAAGTGGTGGAAAATCGGAGGTGGAACAGTCCATCAAGGGAGGGAGAGGCCCTCCCGGACGTGGAGCGAAAAAGAGAACTCAAAGCGGCTGAAATCCTAGCAGAGCGATTTCAGCAAAAAACCACGACACACGCACAACGTTGCCTTAATATGCTAGGAGATGAAGTGAACTAAGTTTATTGAACTGGTTCGATTCAACTCCCACCTTATTTAAGGTTACTATAATTATATTATACTTTGATTTTAATTCTTGTTCTGATTAGCTGATTTTATATGCATTTATTATTGAAGAATTCTACAAATATTTGAATACTGAAAGAAATTATTCTTAAATATTTAAGATGGCATAATGTTTATATAAATTATTAGGATCTTTTAATATCTAAGTATGTAATAGAATTACAATGTCATTATATGATCAGATTGAACCATTCAACCAATCGTCGAATCGGTTCAATGACTTGGCCAATATTGGAAACATTGATTCTTTTTATAGAAAATGACATCAAAGGCTGAAGTCAATTAATTTTACGTAGACTTCAATAAATATATTCGAATGAATGAAGAAATTATTCTTGAATCAATGTTTCCGATTATCCAAAATTTTAAGCATTTCGATTACTTACGATAACAAAATAATGTATTTACAACCTGTGATCATCTTTTGCAAACCATGACTTCGCTTCCGGAAGCTGTACTAATATTTCTTTGAATCTTAGATTTTAGAAATCTGTACTGAATTGTGTATGTTCATAAGAGATAAAGGTGAAATTCAGACCTTATTTTGTTTAGTATATGTAGCCATAATGGCCTTATTCACAAATGGCCTCCACTGCAGAAGCTTTCAATACACCTGGGCATGGGTCTCCTCCAAAAACTTCAGAAATAACTGCCACTGAGCACAGTTGCTGTCCTAGGCATTTCTACAAATAGACAAGGCATTCTTTGTTTAGATCTTTCAA
This sequence comes from Dendrobium officinale, assembly GCA_019514585.1. Lineage (NCBI taxonomy): Eukaryota > Viridiplantae > Streptophyta > Magnoliopsida > Asparagales > Orchidaceae > Dendrobium > Dendrobium officinale. Next base: position 36,987,497 of record CM033697.1, on the reverse strand, counting down.
AGGACTTAATTTCCTATAGAGAGTTACATTAAAGGAAGGAAAATCTACCTTTACAAACACGTCGTAGGATTTATTGGCATGGCAGTTTCCAACTGAGTAATTACCGCAGGCTCCTTGAGGATTCCCAAAACTGGCAAACTTTATAGTCGTCATCCTCTTTCCTTGCTCACAAGATAGATGGACCTTTGGATTCTTATAGTCTTTAGTACGCCAACTAATCATGGATGGCTGCCATTCAGACACATGAGCACAAATACTTCCTACATTCCTAGTTGCCATGGAAATACCAGTCGGATCTCCACCCCATTCTTCAAACAAGACCATCAAATTGCCTGTTGGGTTTAGCCATGAGCGAGGAACATGGTACCTGAGATTTGACAAAAAGCTTCTTTTCCTACCGTAAAAATAGATAGTAAAAAAAAAAAAGGGTCCCAAATGAAACTTTAGTTTAACAAGTTTTGTGCAAGTAGTGTTTGAACATTATTTTACCATCTTTGAGAGGGTGCTCCACAATTGCTTTGGCACTTGGTCTCATTGAATTCTCCGCGATAGTCGCATGGACTGCAATCGCCAGTTGCAATATAACCAGGCCAATATCTACCTATGCTTTGCCCATTTATCCACAGTTGCCCCTTTCCCATACTAATCATATCAATAGCCAATGGATCATTTCCCTCTGGTGCATTGAAAAAGGCCTGTAAGAAGAAGAATAAGAAAAGATTGCGCATTATACATTTTATACTATAATGTTTAATATGCATATCTTTTGGAATAGCAATCACCTTGTACCATGTTAATGGTTGTTTTGGGAGTAATTCTCCCCACTCGACTGAAGAGCTACCACTAAGAGTGTGAAGATTTAGAGCTTCTCCTTTCAAACCAATCTAAAAAGAGAAGAAGAAAATGATGAGCTTCTATGGTGCAAAAAATAAACCAGATGATTGATATTAAGATGAAAAACCTGGTAGGTCCATGTCTGCGACGTAAGATCTCTCCTTCCTTCATTGAGACCATTTAAAGTGACTGGACCAAGAACCCCAATATTCCAAGACTCAAAATGCTCTCCAACATTCTGAGTTCAATTTATTGAACTTCATTCTATCATCGATCTTAAATTATAGTAAATTTTAGGTGCTTCAATTAGAAAAGTGCACCATGAATGAGTCTAATAAAAGCTTACGGGAAGACCAACTGATGCACTTAAGATAGAAATTATGTTGTTGCCCGCCCACAACTTCACACTTCCAGAATATGTGAGTCTTGGATCCTGCAAACCAGCATAAGCCGAGCCTGCCATATTTTGATAAGCATCAAACATTTAGCCAACAATTACAAATTCTGCCACCATTAGCTTTGATTGAAGAACCTGCCTAACCTGCTAGCTGCCCATTGATGAACACGTTTAAAGAGTGACCTGCAGACATCACAGTTAGAACTGGATAGGCTCCACTCTTCAAAAAGCTTTCGTTTTCAGCAATGTCAACACTGAAATAAAAGGACAACAAATATTGATCCAATATTCATTATCAAAATTATTGATTTTGAATATACAGACAATATTCAAGGCAAAGAAATGTCTAGTACTCACTTTGTCCTGTACCATAAGTAGTCAGTACTATCTCTAGTTACATTTAGTTGCTCCAATAATCCCACGAAGGTGAATGACTTATCATCATCAAAATTGATGTCATCACTGTATGATAGCCAAGAGAAGTTTCCAACAGGATTCATTTTCATCAGTGAGGTCTGAGCTCCCACCTGTAAAAGCAAACATGATATTTTCTTTCAGTGTTTCATTAGATTTTGAAGGTTGCAGATTTTTCTGACAAATTGTAGAATAGAGAAAACAAATTGCAGAATAAAGAATTTACGTTTGAGACAGCTTTCTTACTACTTTTTAAAGTAATTTTTTTGTATAAAAAATTTTCAGTTCAAGAAATTTTCTGTCCCAAATGAAGCTTACATCAACTTAGAAGAGCTTTTTAAGTACAACTAAAACCTCACCTTGGCAGTATTGAAAATTGTGGTTTTGCAATCTGGAAGGATGCTAATGGACCATGGTGGAAGATCATAATGCAGTCCATTAAAAGTAACCTTGCCATAAAATTGAGTATCATAATTGGCAAGAAAAGCCGCACAATCTCCAGAATTTGACCTGAAAACATGTGACTAATAAGACAATGAATTAAATAGTTAGTTCAGTTCCTATTTATCTTTCATTCCATATTAATTCTACCCCATTAATACATAATACATATAACCATACCTCTTGAGAATTTCCAAGTGTCTTCACAATAGGATCACCAGAAATCAAAGCTGTTTCACTCAATTTAATTGCTCTGTGCAAATCCTTCAAATGACCCCATTTTGGTTGTCTCAAAAGTCCTAGTGAATAAAACAAAGTAATATATCTTAGGAATTAGGACTTTTTTTTAAAAAATAGAAGAGATTAAGGCTTCGTTTGAGACGGCTTTTTTTTGCTTCTTAAAACAGCTTTTTAATTAAAATTTTTTAGTAAAAAAGTTGCTTTATGGGCTTTGGCCATTAAAAAGATAAGCATAATACTAAAGTTATTCATAGACATTAGAAGAGTTATGAACTTAGGAATTAGGACTTGAGATTTAAATTATAGTTTAGGATAAGAGATTAAGGCTTCGTTTGGAACGGCTTTTTTATTGCTTCTTAAAATAGCTTTTTAATTTAAAATTTTTATATTAGAAAGTTGCTTTAAGAAGCAGTACGAAAACTGTCTCAAACGAAGCCTGAAGTTGGCTCACCAAATTCATCAATTGGGGCATCATAGTCATAGCTAGTTGCTATGAAAGGGCCACCAGATGTGCGGCCAAAGTTTGTTCCTCCATGGTACTGAATGAAAAATGGATATATAACTTTAGTTCGCCATTATCACGTACATATCTATCAAGACACCCACTGAATCAGCAAATATGGAATTCTGACCATATAGTAGTTAGCAAAAGAGCCTCCTTTTTGTATAAACTTTGCTATGGAAAAAGCCAAGTCCTCAACAGGCCGGTGTGGCACTGGACCTCCAAACCCTGTGAACCTGTAGTTTACTAGCCGAATCATATTCTGTCTCAACCAACTCTTAAAAACTTTTTTTTTTTTGAAGTAAACTTTATGTATATGTTATGGAAGAAAGAATATCGAAATAATTACCAGCCAGTCCAAGCTTCTGTAAACATGGTGGGCTTGTAAGGTTGATTTGGACTGAAATAATCACCATAAAACCCATTCCAGGTATTGATCTATAAAAAAAAAAAAAAAAAAGTTTTATAAGGAACAAAATGACAAAACAGATTACAATAAATGGAATGCTGTCATGACCATGTCACCTTAGAATAACATAATATAAAGTAGTAGAAACTTAAAACATAATATACTTACAAAAAAAAAAAGTTTCATGATAGTTCTTACTGATTTTTTAAAGCAGCTTTTTAGTATAAAAAAAATTTATTTGCGAAATTTTCGTATTAAAAAGCTGCTTTAAAATACAGTAAGAATGTTATCCCAAATGAAACCTTCGTCAATTGATTATATAAAATTGATCTTAATTTATTCTCCAAGAGACTATTTGTGATCAATCTTGAATAGTCAAAATGATAAAGTTGAAGAAATGTAGTACTTTAAAACTAAGCTTTCGTCTAGGAAAGCTTTTTTTATTACTTTATAAAGCAAATTTTTAATACAAAAATTTCTATTTAAAACATTTATTGTACTAAAAAGCTGCTTTAAAAATTAATAAGAAAGTTGTCCAAAATAAAATCTAAATTTGATGTATATGAAAACTGAAATAACTCTTTTGGGGTTTTTCCCTTTTTTAAAGCCTGATGATTTATGAATTATACAGGTTGCCATTATAGAAGGCATATGAACTGCTTACAATAGGATCAGGAGCATCATCTTCTTTACACATGATCCATGGGACACCTGTGTCGAGTCCTGTAGCCATCTGTGCAGCCCAAGCCGCATAGGCCTTTGCCGGTTCGCCTTGATCCCACTCTAATGGTCCAAATTCATTCTCAATCTATATAATTTTAAGAATAAAAACAGCAATTTCCTATTATTATTATTAGTACTATTATTATTATTATAGTGAATATCATTAAAATAGCAGAAGTTAAGAAGAGAAATTATTGTGTGTGGTCACCGAACGCCGTTCATAGGCAAATTAGGACGTGCCACGTCACTTTTTAGTTGTATACCGGATGATGTGGCGCATCCTTATTTGTCTCCAGACGATCTAGTAACCGCACATAATAATTTCTCAGTTTTTAAAGATACCTACCTGACAGAGAATGATGGGGCCACCTTGCCACTCGAAAAGTCCTTCAGACTTCATCATGGAGACAATCTTTACAGTGAAATTCTTCATGGCAGCCTATTTCCACAATATATTTCTTCTTTATAGGGACTTCACAAACATATCAATGCACTTTTATTTATGAAAGTAATATCTTTTATGCTAATTTCCCAAAAAAAAATATCTTTTATGCTTACAACCATAGCATCTTTTTATTTAAATTATATATCAAAATATATGTATATAAATATATTTATTTTAAATAAATAAATGCTATAGATATTCTTATGTCATTTAAAAAATTAAAATATTGTAAATATTAAATTTTGTGTTAATTATATAATTAGACAAAATTTATTAGTAAATTTGTGAAGAAAAAGGTTTTTTCATGATGTCTTAACAAAACAAAATTAATGAGTTTAAATTTTTTGAATATATTTTGAGTGAATTTAATATAAATAATTAATATCATAATCATTTAAATATATATTTAATAATTATAAAGTCCATGACCAAAAACATATTAGGATATTCTCATACAAATTTTTTCCATTAATAAATCAGTCTTTTTATTTTTTTGGAATAAAGCAATTGAGTAAGAATGAAGGAAAGGTAGGTTGGTTGGCTAAAAGAAACAAATATGTACTGAATATATACCTTGAAAGGTTCATTATCAGTTCGAAATTTGATCCCCGGAACATATTTTAGCCATACTGGAAATCCTCTGCTTCACTCACAAAATTTAGTCCCAAAAAACAATTTTAAATTAAGGTTTCGTTTGGAACATCTTTTTAAATACTTTTTAAAACAGTTTTTTAGTACAACAAATAAAAATTTTATACTAAAAAACTACTTTAAAAAACAGTAAGAAAGCCATCCCAAACAAAGCCGAAGCCTTGGACGGTTTTTTTACTGTTTCTTAAAACAACTTTTTAGTAAAAAAATTAATTTTTTTTATTAAAAACAGCTATAAAAAGCAGTTAAAAAGCCGTCCAAATGAAGTGTAAAAGAAAATATTGCTATGAAAAACAGAAGCATTATTTTGAAAATGGAAAAAAAAGGATAAAATATTCTGACTAAAATTTTTTTTAGGAAGAGTTTAAAAAATTTTAAATAAATTTTAAGAAGAGTATAATGTATATGAAATTAATCAAAAATTTATATTTTGTTTATCTCAAAATCTTTATAAAGTTTCTTTCCTTTGAAAACTTACCCAAAGTTCCACTCAGCGCAGATGTAGGGGCCAATGCGGAGGTTGACGTAGAGACCAGCCTGCTGAACTAGCTTGATAAATCGAACCAGATCATATCTGTCCTCAAAATAATACTGCAAAAATTAAAGAAGAAAAAGGAATTTATTTATATATCTGATACACAAAATATTATATCTATTTATATAATATTTTAAGATAAAAACAATATTAAAATAAAAACATAAAAAAATGTATTCTATTTTAAATAAATTAATTTTAATAATATTAAATTGTTATATAAATAAACATAAATATTTATATGTTAATTAAATAGAGAGATATTTTTAGATAATACAACTAAATTCCTATATATGTATCACCTAAATATATATATATATATATATATATATATATATATAGCATATATATATATATATATATATATATATATATATATATATATATATATATGATGAAAATGTAAATTAAATTTTGATAATTTTATAATAATAATAATATAATTAATTTTATTCAAATATTAAAATATTATTCCCCTAATATAAATTTTTTTGGGTTAAGATATATAAATAGATATATATTTAAAAAAAATAATAGAATCAGTGAATTGAAAGAAAAAATAATGAGAAGCTTAACACTCAAAATTTTGGTATTTATAAAACTCATCTTATTTTTTTGAATAACTGATTTCATCGAGTCATTAAAAATTTGTCAAAAGAGAAAGGGAAAGAGGAGCCCGAACCTGTCCAGGAGAGGGTTCATGGCCGTTCCAGAACACATAGGTTTGTATAACGTCCAGCCCTCCATCTTTAGCCTTCTCTATAAGATCCGCCCACATCTGAAAGAAGTCCGAAACCCCGAAACAAGAAATCAGAGACATTAGTGCATAAAAGCCAAACAGAGAAAGGAAGGAAAGAAGCCATTTTTGTCCTTTAAGCCAACAAAGCTCACCTCTGGAGAGCTTCTCGGGTAGTGAATGGAGCCGGAGAAGAGAATCCTCCGCTGCCCATTTATTATAATTGCCTTGTGGTCGTAGGCGACGGCGGCGGTCGCCGGAGTTAACAGAGAAAGAAGAACGCCGGCCATCGTCGCCGCCGCAAAAAGCAGCGATTTTTCCTGCAACTCCGGCGATGGCCGCGTGCAATCCATCACTCTGCTCAAGGCAGACCCGACGAATAGGCTACACGAATTGCGGGATTAGTGGGTGGGACCTGGATTGAAGCCTGCAGAGGGATTTTAGTATAAAGCTGCAGGAAGGTAGTGGGCTTGTACTGAAGTCTTTACAAAAATTATTTTTTATTCTGCAATAAAGTTATATGGTTCATCCCCATCTGTTATATCATTTAATATATTTGCAGTGCCAACCAATCCCATGTGCATGGGAACCCGCAACTAGTTTAATTATTTTTATTTTTTTTTCATTATTATTTAAAAAAATTGATTAAGAAGGATTTATTCGTCATGCATTGAATTTTTAAATGTTTAATGATAATTTTCAGTAATTTGAATGTGTTTAGCATGTGCAAATTAAATAATTTAATTTTTTTGGACATATAGGTTAATTAAAACAAATTCACACGCAGATTACATATGTAAGTTTCAAACATAAATTTTTTTAGTTGAAAGTCAAAGCTCTCAATCAATCAATAAATCAAGATGACCTATATTTAATTTGGATGAATCAATGATGTGAGTAAGATGATAGAGATGGAGATTTATATAATAATAATGGTTGAGGCTCTTTCCGATAATATATTGGGCCTTTGCCCAAAAATGATTAATGATATTCGTAAGGTGGAGCACAATTATAACACTCAGGATAATAATGACAAAAATAATGAATTTTTAAATAACTATAACAAATTTAATCAAGATGATGACAATTAAACTAATCTTTCTTTCTCATAAGGTCATATTTTTTAGTCACATGTAAGTTTTTTTTGGGAGATATTTAGGCCAATTAAAATAAATTCACACACACATCATATACGTAAAACTCAAAAACCTAAATCTCTTAGTTGATCGCAATATCTCATAACTAATAGACCAATATGAGTTGCGTGTCATGAATGCTCGAGGACCTTAGAAACCAAGAGGCTTAATAAGATTGCATCACGAAAGAAGCTAAAAAAAAGTTGATTGCAGACCAAAATACCTGAGCAAATGTCCTAGGTAATTTTGATAAGAGGATTATTAATGAGCATGGTGCATGAATGTTTTTTCTTTAATTTAATATTTATTTATATTAATAATAATTTTATTATTATAAGAAAATATTGCGCACTTCAAAGTATAAATTTAAGTCTTTTTTTTTTTTGTAAAATAAATGATAATTTGAACATTATATCTTATTTTATGTGATTTTATTTAATTAGAATCGATCAGATTTTAGCTAATTATAGCTTCTTTGAGTGGCAATTTAGATCAGATTTTTGCTACTTATAGCTTCTTTATCCAAGCATCTCGTCTCCAAGTTGTCCACATAACTGCAGCCATGGCTTTCCTCTGCATGGTGATTGATTTCTAAGCACAGTTCTTCATATAAAAATGTTTAGTCTTGAATTACTTGTGCTAATACTGTATTCCTTAGCCGTGAAGCATGATCAATTATGGTTTGAAGTTCCTTTTTGGTCCTGGGGGTACTCATTATCTTTCTTGGATCCCAAGCATCCTTCTTCATTGTTGAGCTTTTTGAACAGTATCAGAGCTTGTTGTTAGTGAATAGTGATCGACTTCAGCTTGTCTTTTGTTTCCATTTTTTAGATCCAATAAAACTTGAAATCACTTAACTGTGAAGGTAATCGACCAAACTCAGCATTAAGACACTCTTTTAGTAACCATAAATTATGCCATCCAAGGCTATCATTGTTATCTTAAACCATAGAAGAGGAACTTAGAATATGATGCACATGCAATTTATCTATCCTTAAATAAAGGAGATTTTTATATTCATCTGATTGACCATATTATGAAAAGTGCATTGGTGCTTTAAAGTTTTGATTGCAAGCAACTTTTTCTTATTCCTTGTCAATGAGATGCAAAGAGAATATTTTTAATTAAAAAGTAGCTAGATAGAGCTTTAATTTTTAATTTTTTTTTCTAAATTAATTTTTAAAGTTGATTATCAGTTAAATAGAGTTTGTAGAAAAGTTTTTTTTTTATCTTAAAATCCTATTGTGAATTGTATGAATTCAAGATAATCCACAGAAATCAATAAATGAAGGAAAAGGATCACATGAAAAACTATAAAAAAATAGCATGGGTAATCGAAATATTATATTTTGATGGCAAATAGAAGCACGGTTTTGAAAATCGGACCAAATCAACTGATTTGATCGATTCAACCGTGAACTGGTCATTTGACCGATTTCATCATCATGAAAAACTGGCTCAAGATCAAGCCGAATTGAACCGCATGTTTAATCGACCAACTATTGAATTAGTCTTCATTTTATAATTGACCGGTTCAATTCATAATAATATAAAATATTTAATTAAATATTAAATTACTTTAATTATACCATATTTTATTTAACGAGCTAAATTTTTTTATTATAATTATGTTGAAACTTATTCAATATGAATTAGGTTGTTAAACCTAAGCTTATGTCCAAGCGGCTAACTAAGAGGGGGGGGGGGGGGGGGGGGGGGGGTGAATTGGTAATTAAAAATTTTACCCCCCGTTTTAAATTTAAAACCAAGAAAATAAATTTTAGTGAATTTTATAGAAAACATTTTTCAACCACAAGTTAAAAATAGTAAAGCAAAAATAAAAGCTGCGAAAAAATAAAAGACACGAGATTTATAGTGGTTCGGTCAAACACGACCTACATCCACTCCCCGAAGGCACCCTCCGAGTATTGCACTAATACCAATAGTGACTCTCCTTTTGCACCCACAGCAAGGCGGAGAAGTCTTTACAAAACTCTCTTTCACCACTACCCGGTGCGGTAGAGAACCGTCGTCCTTTTACACTATTCCAAGTGTTGGCAGAGAACCCTTCGTCCTTTCACACTCTCTCGGTGTATGTAGAGAATCCTTCGTCCTTTCACACTCACCTAGTGTGGGCAGAGAACCCTTCGTCCTTTCACACTCTCCTGGTGTAGACAGAGAACCCTTCGTCCTTTCACACTCTCCTAGTGTGGGCAGAGAACCCTTCATCTGTTCACACTCTCTAAGTGTAGGCAGAGAACCCATCGGCTATTCACACTCTTCAAGTGTCAGCAGGGAACCAAATTTTCTTGATAGATCTTCTCACAAGAAATCTAGAAGGAAGAGAGAAAAGAGTGAAGTATTAAAAAAAAACAAGTAGAGATTCTTACCTTTGAGTTTCAAGTGAATCATTCATGCTCCAATAGTAAGAAATCTCCTACAAACACTCTCTCACACTCTCTCCTTGACTCTCCTTTCAATTGGCATGAAGATCAGTATGCAAAAAGATTAAGTGACAGTCTAAGTTGGACTATTTATATGAAAGACAAGAAAAACCGTCAAAAAACTGTAAATATTGAAGTCAACACGCAGTTGATCGTCCCGTACGATCGTGGATCGTCCTGGACGATTTTACTTAAATGTGTGGAAACGAACCAAATGTATATTGGTACGAATTGAAATTGTACCCGAGCATCGTCCTGTACGAATTAGGTTCGTCCGGTATGAACAGTTATACCATAGGTCGGATTCCCAAAAACTGTAGGACGTCGCCAAAATTTGAAGAGTCGGTTCACTTTGTCCTGGGACTAAAATGAGTTTGTCCGGACGAAATTTTTACAGAGGGCAATTCGTCCTAGGACGAATTTGTGTTCGTTTGGACGAAAATTTTCCATAGAGCATTTTATCCTGGCACGAATATAAATTTTGCCTGAATGAAAATTTTCCAGAGGACATTTCGTCCTGGAACGAATTTGAGTTTGTCTGGACGAAAATTTTCTAGAGAGCATTTCGTCCTGGCACGAATATAAATTTCTTTTAAACAAAAATTTTTCAGAGAACATTTTGTCATGGGACGATTAAACATTCGTCCTGGACGATCAGGACTTAGAAATTTTTTTTTTCAACTCTTGTTCGTTCTATTGCTCATTAGAGGAGATAACTAACTTGATCATCCCATACGAACTATGTTCGTCCCGTATGATCAGAATAAATTTTTAAAGTTCTCCTTAAGTGTGTTTTTGTTCATTCACTCAATTACAATCACTTCCTTTTAAATTTAATTCAAAAAAAAAAGTGCAGGCTTCAATTCACAAAATCTCTCATGCTAAATTTGATTTGAAGTCTTCAGTAGTCTGGAGTTTGATTTTCCTGAAATGTTAGTTCACACAAGAGCAAATACAAATCTTTCAAAAAATATTAGGAGATATTCAATATATAAAACAATAATATTTGGAATCATCAAAACTATACAAGTTGCAAGAATTAAAACATGCAAATAGCAACTCTCTTAACAATCTCCCCCTTTTTGATGATGGTAAAACAATTATTATTTGTATAATTTCAAATTCTAAGAATCTCCTAAACTCCCCCTGAATTGATAAACACGTAAAAATAAGCAGGCAATTTAATTATAATTTTTTATTTTTCAAAATTTTTAGAGATACAAAATAAAATAAAAACACTTCAAAACAAAACAAAAACACATAAAAACAAAACAAAAACACATAAAACAAAAATACATATGAACAAATAATTTCTCCCCCTTTTTGACAACAATAAAAAGTGAAGAAGAAAAAGACTAGAAATGTAAGCAGTCATATGAAAATCATTTGATAATTGAACCTTGAAAGTGATTGAAATAAGTTTTGGAAATAAAATCAAAACATTAGACAAATCATAGTAATGCATAGAATTTAAGAAGAGATATAACCTTGATAATAAAAAGTATATATCAAAAATATGAGTCAATTTAGACACTAAGATAGAGAAAATCATTGTAAAATGGATGAATAGAAAATTTGTATATTTTCATATTTCAATACGAAATATAAATGCACAGTAGATCAATTTGAATTAAGAGATTAAAAGATAAAGAAATAACTACCACATGTGGCGCTTTGCGCAGCTTTTTCATATTTGTGGCACATTTTTGTGCATCTTTTTACTTATGGGTTTATTTTGTGCCTCTTTTTCAACTTGCGAACTATTGCGTATTCCTTTTGATTTTTGTACATTTGTACATTTTTCAAGAGTAATTTTTATCTTTCCAAAATCAATAATAAAAAATTTTAAATTTTTTTAAGTGCATAAATATTTATTGATAAGTGAAATACAAAATAAGAAAATATCACAATTACAATAATAATATTAGACATTAATATAGTCTAAATAAGAGACATGAAATTGACAATCTTAATTACATTAAGTTATAAGCAATACTTAAATTTAGAAAAATTAGATTTTTTAATGAATTCAATTTTAACTTGCATTTCAAGTATAACACTTTTAAGATAAAAAATTATAACGATTGTCATATGGACTAACACACATTTCAAAAACAAGATTAAAAACAAAATATGATAACTTATATTGATATCAATATGAAGGATATTACAATCTAAGCATGTGATATCAATACATCATAAAATTTTAAAATAAAAACATCTAAGAAAAAGAAAGTACAATACATTTTCCTAAACATAAAACTAACACATCAATTAAAGAAAACAACAAAAATAAGTACATAAAATCTAGTATGAGTGTCACTCAGAAGGACCCTGATCTAGAGGAGGAGGAGCAGCAGCAGCACCAAAGATGTTAAAATAAGTACTCATCACAAGCACATTGGTACTAATATCATTCATTTGTGCTCTCATAAACCCCATGTCTTGAGTGTAATGTATATCATGCTACTGCATATGAGCTTCAATTTGATTAAACTTTGATCAAAGTGAGTCTCTAAATGATCAAATATTTGAACCAAATCCTGATAATTTGGTTCATTAGCAGGCGCAGGTGCAGCTTCATGTTCTTCCTCAATATCACTAATGATATGTGTTTTACTTGGTTCTTCTTTGAAGATTGCTCAAAATGATCTGTCGTTGTAGTAGAGCGGTTCTTCAAACTCTTGATCAGGATGAACCAAATTGTATTTCTTTCTTTTATGCTTGACATGACCAATTTCAGAGAGTCCATAAAGATAGTCAAGGATTAGTTGGGCTTCATCTATAGGTTCTTGAGTCATGATAAAAAAGGTTACCATAGAAAGAAAAGGAGTAATGTTGATTCTATCACCTGCTTTAGGAATTATAGAAGTTCTAAGAACATGCTGGATGATACGAGCATTACGAACGAGACTGGATACTTTATGCATATGCTCGTTAAAATTGATTCCTCTAATCACTTTATTAATTTCATACCATTGATATTCAGTTGAGGTGATCAAGGTATGTGCTCTAGCTCCCTCAGTCCTTAAGTTTAAAAAGGCTCCTAAGTCAGCTTTGGTGATTTCAACTTTTTGCTTAAAGACAAAGGAATGGATAACAGTATGGTCGGAGTTGAAAGACATGTTTGCCAGGAAGTAGTGAAAGGTTTTTTTATTGTAGAGATAAACTATGGTGAGGATAAAACCAAATTAAGTTGAGGCAAACAAGTTCATTACCTGAAAAATTAGTTGTTCATGGATAAGAATTTTAGAGGGTGTGATAATGGCGGAGATAAACCTAGGGAAGGATTCTTCATTGGCTTTAGAAAGAAAGTTCTTAGATGAATTCTTAGGTGGACCCCTGGACAGAGTCTTTTGACGCTTGCTAGAACTTGCCATTAAAAAAATGATTTGCAGTAAGAAAGAGTTGAAAGTGAAGTGAGAGTGTGACTGTTGAGTTCAAAAGCCCATCTATTTATTAAAAAAATGATTGTTCGTATCGGACAAAATTTTACGTTCGCCCCGTACGAATATATTTGTTCCGTATGAAAAACTTTTGTATGGACGAATGAATGCAATAAAAATAAAATGACTTTTCGTAATCACACAACTTACGAAGCGTTCTTTCATACAGACTTTTGACCAGACTGATCATACAGAAGAACACGTATTTGTCCCGGGACGATCAGAACTTATGATCAGTTTTAATGGCAGTTGAAATTGTCCCCTCCATCGAACTGACATGTATTCATCCGGACGAACCAAAGGTTCGTACGTACAAAATATAGCATTAAAAAATTACCTTATCCGATTAACTGTCATTCAATCATCCCGTCGTTTGAACAAGTTCGTCCTAGACGATCGTGACGATCGTACAAATGAAGTGAAAATTAAAAATTAAAAAAACTGCACGTAAATGATTCAAAATTCGACAGTTTGACACCCGACACAAATCACCCCGTACGAAAAATTTTTTTCTCAGACGATTGTCACTCAAATTTTTCAAAAACAAGCACTCAATCAAAACTAAAACACAAGCACACTAAAAACCTTATGAAAACAAAAATAAAAACTCAATCAAAACTAAAACACATGCACACTAAAAAAATATTAATTAGAAAACACATATCAATGTTGTAGAAAATATTTTTAATTAAGCATTCAAATCAATCACACCTAGCCTTATTCTTAATGCACTGAAAGTATCAAAGGCTAAGGGTTTTATAAAAATGTCTGCAAGTTGATTTTCAGTAAAAATATGAGTGAGTTCAATTTCTTCTTTGGATACATGATCTCTTATAAAATGATGCATGATGTCTAAATATTTCGTTCTTGAATGTTGAATAGGATTTTTAGAAATATAAATAGCACTAGTGTTATCACAATAAATTGAAATAGTGCCTATAGTTAATCCTAAATCAATTAATTATTGTTTCAACCAAAGTACTTATGCCACACAACTTTCTAATGCAATGTATTCAACTTCTACAATAAATAGGGCTACTAAATTTTGTTTTATACTAGACCAAGAGACTAAAGAATTTCCAATAAACTGTTATATTCCAGAAATGCTCTTTCTATCCACCCTACAACCTGTAAAGTCAGAATCTGAATAACCAATTATTTCAAATGAAGAGCTAAACTTATGATACCAAATTCCTAAGTTATGAGTGTAGACCTCCGAAGGAGCACCGCTCGTAAGGGTTTGAATGCAGAGGGTACGTCCGCACTATCCCGTAGGACAAAACGATCGTAGGCCTCTACGCTCGACACGAACGGGTCGATAGGAGGGCAGATTGGATCGTACATACGACTAACCATTGGGGATAGAGGCTGTCGCCAACACACCCCGATGGGTAGTAATATACACGACCTAGTCACGATTTTCCCCCATCCGATACAAAGCTCGAGTGGGGTTTAGTAGATTGTGGGGGCCAAGTTTCCCACGGGCATAAGCCCCCGTGGTTAATTACATCCCAGGCCGGAGTCCAAGAAAACTCTCGATTAAGGATCATACATTATCCCTTCCTAAAATGGGATTGGTACAAGGGTATAGACTAAGAAGTCCTACTCAAAAGGAAGAAGGGTTTTAAAAAGGTTCAGTCGACATGCATGGCTCATATCAGCATTTAGAGGCTCTAGGGTACTAATTAGAAACTGGAGAAAATCAAAGTCAGACATCCGATCACATGCGTGAGAGAAGAGATAGAGGTGACGTCATCCTGTGACGTAGATAAGTAGGATTTAGGGTCCCTGGAAAGAAGGGACCTACCTATCATTTTAGGCATACTACGAAATCGAATGTAGTAGCCTCGAATCCTAAATCTAATTTGGACTTAGTCTTCTACACACACTAAGACCAGTGTCCTAACTAATGCAATGCAAAACCTGGACTTACCCCGGCCTAGATGGGGGAGCCAGCTAACCACCTAATCAATTCAAAACCATGCTATCAAGTCAATTATGAAAGATGGGTGGGTGGCACAGTTATTTGGAAATAAGATCGACATCTAGAGAATTTTCTAAGTGGTCCTGGACTTATGTGGGTCAGATGCTCCTAACTAATACAATTAAATTTTAATTAATTAGTTACTAATGCAATACATGTTAGTTAAAATGTCAGCTCATGAATGCTTTAGATTTTAAAAACAGGCTTAATATAAAATAATTTTTAAAAAAGACTGGGTCTCCCTAGGTCCGGCACTTCATCCTCATAGGCCAGATTATCCGAACTCTACCCGCAGGCAGGGAGATGTCTTATAGCAAGGAAAGGGAAATGCAGTAATATGCATGCTACCCCGGACGATTTCGGCAGTTTCCTAGATTTGTTAGGTTTCTATGTTATTTAAACCTTAAAATTTTAGAAATTAGTTATGAGTAGAAAATTTTTATAATCCTTAAAAGAGCCTAACGCAATCCAGGCTAAAACAAAATCGGCATGCAAGAAAGAAACCTAGAAAAAATAGATAGTTTTAAGCGCAATCAGGTTAGCACATCAATATAAATCCACAAAAATAATCAACTAAATGTCCATAGGCAAACTGCCCTTATTACAACCCAAGGTATGCATAAAATAAAGTGGCCGGGCACCACTGCCAACAACCCGGATTTCTAAGCCTATGACAGACGCCAACAACTTTGAGTGGGATATTGGGTCTTCAAATCTTTAGTCTTCTGGATATCTTCTCCTTGGACTTCTTGGATTTCTCCTCCTTGGACTCCTTGGATCCGTCATGGCTTGAATATCCAAACGAAGAGACAATTCTCCCGTCTAGGGAGTATTACCTTTTCTCTTTGGATATCTGAATCCATCCAGCTCGATCTTCCAAATGGAAGAAAACTCTCCCCTTAGGGATGCCTTCTTTTTTTAGAATCCGAACTGGATAAGAATATCCCAACTCAGAGTTGTTTTCACAACTTTTAACAGTTATTACAAATAAATTTTACATCAAATGGGAAACAGTAAATTCTAAAGCACTGCAAGGTTATCCTAATAAAAATCCCAAGCAGTTTATATGAAAATAAAAGTGCTAACACCATTGACCCTATGCACAGCCATGCTCTTAATTTTGAGGGCTAAGCGCTCCACCTGCGTAGTTACAATTAATTTAGCCCTCATTTTATTTAGGGGGAGCTAAGCAAGCACCTGCATAAAACATTATTAGAAACCATGACATTGCTCCCCCCTTTTATTAGCTTGAGCATGGCCACCTGCACGGAAGAACAGTATATATATATATATATATGGCTCTCCTAACCTAGGGGTAAATCTAGCGCTCACATCCAGAGTGCAGAAAAAGTAAGCAAACACACCAACCATTTTTCAAACAGCATGCAGTGAAAACCACAGAAAGCTCCGACACACAGTAGAAAAGTAAAACCCAGCGGCCTAACCTAGATCTAGAAGTGGTGCCCTAGCAAACAATTCTATGTGTGTGTAAGGCTAGTGTGGTTTGGATAGGTCATAAGCAGGGTAGTTAGTTAAAGTTTTCTAGAATTCAAGTTTGTTGGGGGTTTGAAAAGGATATTTTATTTGAAATTCAAATATTAGTGGATTATGGTCCATTTTAATTATTTCAGTTTGTTTATCAGTTTTAAGAGCTTAGGGTATTCATATTTTAAGTTTAAATTATATTAGACAATTTTGGAAAATCCCGGGTCCTTTTATGTACTAAGCTAAGGGTCCAAAAAGTCACTATGAGAAATAGGCTATGTTTTGGGTTTCTATCACCTTAGGAAAATACTAGACCTTAAGACGAGCAGTTAGACAGGTAGTACACTTGATTTGGAGTTTTCTAGCCAAAGTTATGAAATTTCTAAGTTTCGGGCACTAGACTATAGGTTGGGGTTGACCAAAAAGTTGACTTTCTAATCTATGGTCAAATTATGAGTCAACCTGGAGTCAAACTAGGGAGCCCTATTTATCTAAGGTCAATAATCTAATTTTGGTCAGTTTGATGTATTACGAGTAATTTTCTGACCCAAAATGTATTTATTATAATTTTCGGAAGGTCTCAGGGCCTTTAATTAGGGTTGGTTAATTAAGAGGCCTAGAGACTCCTAAAAATTCCTAGAAAATTATGGGATGTTTCAGATGTCACTAAGTTTAAGTGTTGAAGTTTTCATGTCGTTCTGGGGTCTATCCTAGTCCCTAGAAAATTTCTAAGTTCGCTAGACGGGTCCTTAATTTTTGTCCTTAAGGTGTCACTACGTTATATGGGTTTAAATGGAGTTTTACACTAACCCTCAAGGTAATAAATACATGAGAGTACAAAAATGAAATAAACACACCATGTTAAACAGAATTTTCACCCAAAACTGATTTCAAACTGTACAGAATTCCAAATACACCCAAAACAAGGTACTGTGCATCAAAATCCGACTTAAAACGAGAAAGTTACGCAATTTCAAAGTTTAAAGACAATAATTAAATAATTTCAAAATAGTGCTATTGACTGTTTTCAAAGTAACTGCATACAGATCCAAAAATTCTAACTAAAACTAGTTTTAGAATATGCAGAATTCAAATACGTTCAAATCAAGGTGCTGTGCGGTGACAGCGAATTCAAAATGGAAAAGTTACGATTTTCGGAAGTTAAAATATCATAAATGGGTTTAAAAATAATTAAAAAAAATAATATTTAAAAATAACTATAAAAAATAGCATGAAATAATACTTTAATAGTTCTGGAATTTAAACTAATTTTAAAAAGAAAATAATAGTAATATTTTAATTATTAGTAGTATCTTAAGTAATTTTAACTAATTAAAATAATTAAAATACTATTTAATTATTAAAAAAAATACAATTTTTATATCTAAATAAGTATAATATTATAATAATAAAAATAATAGTAATAAACAACATAGATAAGTTAAAATAATATGTATTTATTAATAGTATAATTAAACTAATAGTATTATAATATAATAATAACAAAATAATTAAAATAATGTATTTAAAATAGTATTTATATATGTATTTTTACTATTTTGTTAATATTTAAAAATAAATACTTTATTTTTATAAAAAAAAATTTTTATAGTGTAGAGGATGAAAATACGATCAATTCGAGGTGTTATACGTCAAAATTGGACAAAAAACGGATTTTTGGCGAATTTTTGAAGGAAAAATAGGTTTTAAAATTAATTTTTATATTAAAATACTGGCGGCGACACGTGGCGCACTCCGATTGGATCCCGCGGTTTCAGGCCAATCATTGGCGGCGGCTCAATGATTGCGCTGTCGGCCAATGATTGCGACAATCATGGTGCAATCAAGCCAAATCCACTTATCCACGTCAGCTCGAAGGAGAGCCGTCTGATCGGCGCCTGATCCGAATGAACGACCTAGATCTCGGCGGACCGAGACCTGTGCATCTGAGCGGCATACACGGTAGCACCGAACCGCAGTGCAACCCGATCCGAGCCATTGATCGACGGATCAACGACCCAGCACGCGTCCAACCTGGGCGGACGGAATACCGAAACCCTAAGAGGGTTTTTTGCTTCGTTCTCTCAAACGACTCAACCAAACGCAACAAAACTTTAGATCTAAGTTTTATTAGTGAAGAGCATTCGTGGGGGGTATGTTTCTTGAATTAATATCCACTAATGACGACACTAATTAACCCTAAGTGTTCTAACTAGGGTTTGAGATATACCTCAATCCACATGGTAGATTCGGGAGATCTTGGTCTTGTTGGACTCGTGGGATCCTCTAGAACAAGTCTCTAGTTGATGTCAAGCTCCAACGCTTCCTCGGTCGAACGGAAATCAAATGAGAAGGAAAATAGGCTCGGTCTAGCCGAAATCTCACCGCCGGCATGGGTTCACCGTCAGGAATTGGTCGAGGGAGGTGAGGGGAAGTCCAAGGAACTCTCACACGAAAGTTCTCAGACCCAGACGGTATGGAGAGAGAGAGATTGTCAAAAAGATCCCAATTTGGACAAGATTTTTCATATTTAAAGCCCCTAGATCTAATACCAACGGCTGGGATTAATTCCTGAGGTGATTTGGAGGGAAATAGGTCAGTTTTGACCGTGGTTTTCAATTCAAAACGAAGGGGGGGGGGGTTTAAATGCCATTAATTAGTCATTAATCTCATTTCAAATAGGTGATTATGACCTATTTATGACCTAATTTGACCAAGTCAACGCTTGACTTGGTCAAATCAGTCAATTAGGTCCAAGGTGAGTGAGGTTCGAGCCATGAGGAGGTCTAGATCGGATTTAAATCGATTTGGGGCTCTAAATGGGCTAAGTGGTCAACCCTGGTTGACTTGGTCAACTGGGTTGACCCAAGGTCCAAGCTCAGGCTCAACAGACTCGACTCGAGTCATTGAACCCATTAGAGAGGGTCTCGGGGTCTGGCTTGGTCAATTTGACCAAGTCAACCCTTTGACCAAGGGTTTGGGCAAAATCGAGGTCAACAAACAGACCCCCAACAGGAGCAACGAACAACTAGTGAACTGCTCGTGTTGGCATTGACCAACTATGCCACAGAAAGTAGAGTGAAAAATATGAGTGAAGGAATATCAGAAGGATGGTGAAAAGGGAGGAGACTCTTCTCCTGGCCTTGCCTCATAGTGGGGGCAAAGCCTAGGAAAGAAGAGAAAGAAGCAGTGCACAAGTCAAGAATCACAAAAATGATGAACTGGTAGTAGGGTCTTCTCCTGGCCTTACCCTTTGATAAGGGTAGAGCCTATGATAGAGCCAACAATAAAGATCACCTAAAAAAAAAAGGTGAAAACGAGGTAAGGAGATTCTCCTATAGCCTTGCCCTATAGCGAGGGCAGAGCAGAAAAGAGAATTGAAAGTAAAGATCACCTCTAGGGTGAAAAAGGTAAAGGGATTCTCTTCTAGCCTTACCCCGTAGCAGGGGTAAAGCCAAGAGAAGAACCACAAGTAAGGTAGCAAAAGCATACCAACTATCTATCAGACTATATCGAATCAGCAGAATAGAAGGTGAAAGGGTCCCATATCCTCCTGCTTATTTCAGGACAGTGGATTGGGGTGACTCAGTATCTGCCTGACAAAATCGGGTCAGCAAATAAAGGAATCACAACGCCTGGTGTCTGCCTAATTGGAACAAGACACTCAGGGAAAAAGAGTGGCGAGGAGTTCCTACCAGGTGCTCTGTCAGGCCCTCTCTACCAAGTAAGTCAAACCAGCTTCCCGCCTGTTCATTTCAAACAGCAGGATAGAAGGTGAAAAGATCCCATCTCCTCCTGCCTATTTCAGGACAGTGGATCGGGACGACTCCGTATCTGTCTGATCAACTCAAGACAGCAAACAAAAGAGTCACAAAATCTGGTGCCTGTTTGATCAGAACAGGACACTCAGGGAAAGAGGCGAGGAGTTCCTGCCAGGTGCTCTGTCAGGCCTTCTCTACCAAGTAAAACAAGCTACCCGCCTGACCGTATCTGGACAGCGGGGTGAAAAGCTAAAGGATCCCGCCCCTCCTGATCCTTTCGGAACAGTGGATTGGGGTGACTCGATACCTCTGCCTGACCTCAGCAAAAGTAAAGAAGACACGAACTAGAAGCCTGCGTAGTCTTTTACAGGACATCTGAGTAAAGGGGTGCTTAGGAATTGCGCCTCCCAGGGACTCTGTCGGGCTCACTCAACTGTAGGTAAAAACTAACTACCAGGCTGACCGCATCTGGACAGCGGGTAGAGGGTGAAAAGGATCCCTCCCCTCCTGCTCCTTTCAGAACAGTGGATTGGGGTGGCCACTACTTCTGCCTAACCTCAGCGAGAAGCTTATGAACCACGAAGTGGAAGCCTGCGTAGTCTTTTACATGACATCCAAGTAAAGGAGTGTTGAGAAATGCCTCCCAGGGACTCTGTCGGGCTCTCTAAATGGTAGGTAAAAACCAACTACCAGGCTGACCGCATCTGGATAGTGGGTAGAGGGTGAAAAGGATCCCGCCCCTCCTGCTCCTTTCGGAACAGTGGATTGGGGTGGCCACTACTTCTGCCTGACCTCAGCGAAAAGCTCATGAACCACGAAGTGGAAGCCTGCGTAGTCTTTTATAGGACATCCGAGTAAAGGGGTGTTGAGGAATGCCTCCCAGGGACTCTGTCGGGCTCTCTCAACGATAGGTAAAAACCAACTACCAGGCTGACCGCATCTGGACAGCGGGTAGAGGGTGAAAAGGATCCCGCCCCTCCTGCTCCTTTCGGAACAGTAGATTGGGGTGGCTACTACTTCTGCCTGACCTCAGCGAGAAGCTCATGAACCACGAAGTGGAAGCATGTGTAGTCTTTTACAGGACATCCGAGGTAAAAAGAGAAATGTTAAGGAATTACGCCTCCCAGGGACTCTGTCGGGCTCACTCAACAGGTAAACTTCAACATCTGCTCGGCCAGCTCGGCTTTACAAATGAAGAAGGGCTCGATACCCACTCAGTCGTTTCAACTGATTGAATAAAGAGTCAGGCTCTGATGCCTACCTGATCAAGACAGGGCAATCAAAAGCGTGGCGAGGAGTACCTGCTAGGTGCTCTGTCAGGTCCTCTCTACCAAGTAAGACCAACTACCTGTCTGTTCATTTCAAACAGCAGGATAGAAGGTAAAAGTCACCTCAACATCTGCCTAACACATATCTATGTAGGGAGGTGAGGGGGAAAGAAGTAAGTAAATGGGATAATTTTAAGGCTATAGCCACCTAGGGAACCCCTTCTAGCACTCTGGTAACCACATGGTAGAGGACAAATCATCGTAGCCATGAGTATTCAGATGCCGTCAGGATCTCCTAGGGAACCCTAACCCTACACAAAAGGGGAGGAAGACATCAGGATGATGTCTCCTAAACAAAGTTGGAAGAGGTACCCTCTCAGTAGAGTATGCAAATGTGCAATCTCATTCCAACGAAGCCAAAGAAAACTATGTAGCGAGGGGGCACCTCTACTATAGAAGGTAGGACTAAGCCTAGTAAAAACACTCAAAGGAGCTACAATGGTAAACCCACACTAAGTGATGGGGACCCTGTAAGAAGTAGAAGTGGTATCAAAACATCCAAGGGACTTCTCCGGCAGCTAGGAGTGGGGTCTCAATGGGGAAACAAGTGGTAAAAGTATCTGAAAGAGCTGAATCTCTTCTAGAGAATCAAAAGCTCAAGAAAAAGGTGATGGTGTCATCTAAGGCATGATGCTTTGTATCACCAGGTAAGAGAAAAAGAGTCAAAGTAGTGAGGGAGTACCCTCTCTACTGAGGGCAACGACTCTGAGTAAGTAAAATCTCACAGTGGTAACATCCACGCAAACTAGCGGGATCCTATAGGAAGTGAAAGTGACCTCACATAATTCATAAGACTAATCCGGCGACTGAGCCTAGTGTATGAATGATAGGATATGTCAAGAAAAGGAGTAGGAGAATTGATCTTCTGCTAGAAGTTCAAAGTTCTCAAAACAGTGATGTTGATATATGAGGCAAGATATACTACATCACTACAAAAAAATCAGCTCTAGGTAGTAAAGTGGACACCCTCACTACCTGAGGACAGTAATCATGTATAAGATTGATAAAACATCAGAAGGGTCACAGTGGTAGCACCTACCCTGATCGGGTAGGACCCTGTGAGAAGCAAAAAGCAACAAAACAACATTCATAGAGCTACTCTAGTAGCTAAGAGTAGTATACGAATGCTGAAAGTGAGTGAGTAAAGGAACCATGGAGCTGATCTTCTACTAGAAAATCTGAGCTCCTGAGGATGTGATGCTAACACCTGAGAGAGGGTGTACTACATCACAATAAGGAAACAACTCTAGATAGTGAAGGGGGTTACCAAGGATAGTAATCATGAATGACATCAATGATTACCGGAAGGGTCACACTGGTAATACCTACCCTAACTGGGTAGGATCCTGTGAGAAGCCAAAACAACAAGAGAACATTCATAGGGCTACTCTAGCAGCTAAGAGTAGGGTACGAATATTGTAATAGGTCAGTGAAAAAAACTGGGGAGTTGATCTTTGAATAGAAAATCAGAGCTCCTGGAACTGTGATGCTAACACCTAAGAACAGATATACTACATCACAGTTAAGAAAATAACTCTGAGGTGATAAGGGAGCACACCTGACACCTAATTTGATAATCATGAGTGAGATCTATGATTATCATAAGACCACAGTGGTAACACCTACCCTAATCAGGTAGGACCCTGTGCGAAGTGGAGGTAATACTGCCACATTCATAGGACTACTATGGTAGCTCAGAGTAATTCATGAATGGGAGGTAGACTGCCAAAAGAGGGCAGCAGGGGGCGATCTCTTCTCAGAAAGACCTAAGCCCAAAAAATAGTCATGGTTACATCTCAAAATACAATGTACTACATCAGTAACGAAGAAATGCATTTAAAATCATATAATTTAATCGACCAACTAAGTGGAAACTCAACCTTGAAGAGATCGTCAAAGTACTCTCAAGGGAGGAGAAGAAGAAATTTTTGGGGGAATTTGAGCTCTTAGAGAGTTTTACCGGGTTCCTCTTGTGATAAGGGCAACCGGGTTTTTGTCCTCCTAAGAGCTTCCCTCTTTTTATCACACATTTTTTTTTAATCATGTTTGCCACATGAACAGAACTGGGAAGTTTGTGCCCTTAGAGAGTTTTACCGGGTTCCTCCTATGACAAGGGCAACCGATTTTGCTCTACTAAGAGCTCCCCTCCTTTATCACACATAAATTTTTAAATTGAGGGTAGTGGATGGTTTTGATAACCCAGACCACATTCATCTCATGTGAATGAACTGGGGAGTACAATCGTATAGAAATTAATGTACAACTGAAATTATCATCGGGATAAAAGATCAACACTACCATATTTGACTAGCATGGGATGATGTAGACCTTGTATCCTATCTCAAAAGAGTCTAAACCAATGACTCTAACATCCTTGATCACATTCAACTCATATGAATGGATTAGGGGCTACATCTATCAGGTTAGGACTGATAGGAAGAAGAAACTCAACTAGGGATAGTGGATCTCCCTCACCATACCTGACTGTCATGGGGTGGTGTGGACCCAGTATCACCTCTCAACACTAGACTCGGACTGTTGGTTTTGATATCCCAGACCACACCTGGGGCGGTAGGTGAAACTGGGGGACTAAGCCCTACAAAGGGAAGAACAAACTAAAAATTCTATGCGATAGCACCAACGTGATCGGTGCACACAGACCAAAATATAAAACATCCCTACGGCGTATTGGTGTATCACCTCTAAGGATAGCTTCATACTCTTCTAAGCAACGTCGCGTGGTAGAGGACAAATCATCGTGGCCACGCAGACTACTGAAAAGTAAGAGGAATCCTTTTAGGAGCTACATATACAGAGGGATATCTACAGGCGGTAGGGAGGCTCCCCTGTGAAGTACTAGACTCAGGCATTATACTTTTTCAAGTACTGCCCGTTGATGACAGGCATTGGGTGAATGCCATTTGCATCAACAAGTAGGTAGGCACCACCTTCATAAACTTGCTCTATAGCGAAGGTGCCTTTCCAAACAGGCTCAAATTTACCACCTCGTCAATGGTGCGAGATGATAGGCCTGCGCAAAACAAGAACTAACTCGCCTACCCGGAAAGCACGGGGTCTAACAAGACGCTCAAAGTGCCGTTTCATTCGGTCCTGACATAGCTTAAGGTGTTGATAAGCTCGTAAGCGAAGCTCATTTAAACCATCAAGCTCTTCCAACCTCAGTCGGGCATTATCTTTCTCAGATAGGTTGTAACTAACTGCTACACGCAATGAGGGGAGCTCAACCTCAAGTGGGAGGGCAGCTTCAGCCCCAAAAGCTAAAGCCTATGGGGTGGACTGAGTAGGAGTACGGTAGGTAGTCCTATATGACCATAATGCTTCAGGTAACTTATCATGCCATTCTCTCTTGTTTGCAACAAGTATTTTCCTTATCAGTTGCACAAGAGTCTTATTAAATGCCTCTGCCAAGCCATTGGCTTTAGGGTAGTAAATTGATGAGTATCGCCAATTAATGTTATGGCGGCTGGCATATCTGACAATCTTGGTGCTTCTAAAGGACGGGCCGTTATCTGAGATTATACGGCACGGAACACCAAAGCGATAAACAATGTTATCGCGAAAGAAACGCATCACATCTTCTGATTTAACTTCCTTAAGTGGGACAGCCTCTGCCCACTTAGAGAAGTAATCAGTGGCGGCTAAATTGAACCTATGACCCTTAGAGGAAGGAGGGTCTATAGGACCCACCACATCCGTGCCCCAGCCCTCAAATGGCCAAGAAGAAATAGTAGGGTGCAACAGATTAGGGGGCTGGTGAATCACCGTGCCATGAATCTGGCACTGGTGGCATCTCTTAGCATGCTCCATGCAATTGTGGATCATAGTCGGCCAGTAGTAGCCAAGGCGTTTAATTCTGCCTTTCATTTTAGGTCCAGACTGATGGGCACCACAAAACTCTTCATGTATCTCGCTCATGACTCGACTAACTTCTTCTTTACTGAGGTATCTTAATCACATTTGGTCAAAAGAGCGTCGATACAGAGTTTCATTTATATAGGCGAATGATAAGGCTCTCTTTCTAATTTGAGCAGCGAGAGACTTATCATCTGGAAGCCTACCATGCTTTAAATACTCTATGAAGGGTTCTCTCCAATCTGACTTCTCATCCACAGCAAACATTGCAAGGGTCTGATTGGGAGTAGACAAGTCTGTGGGGCACAGAACTTGACGATACTGGACAATAATAGACACTGGGTTTCCAGTAGGGTCAGCTAATTCTTTTGCTAACTTGGCCAATGCATCTGCTTTTCCATTTTCAGATCTAGGGAACTTGGCCAAAGTTACTTCTGGTATTAAGCTCAGGAGCTCCATTGCTTTATTATGATATGGAATGAGCTCAGGCTTAAGTACTTTATAGACTCCAACTACTTGATTGATTATCAGTTGGGAGTATCCAAAGATCTTCACCTGCTTAAGACTCATATGAATGGCCAACTCTAGTCCCAAAATCAGAGCTTCGTACTCAGCTTCATTATTAGTACGAGGTTCTGATAAGCTATAGGAGTACCGTAGAGTATGACCCTCAGGAGACACAAAAATCAGGCTTAATCCTACCCTAACTGTAGGAGTTTCATCTGGACTTAAGATTTTAACGGATGACGCACCGTCAAAGTAAAACTCCCAAGTAGGGGACTCCTGTTCATCCACACTCATGATGAATTCATCAGGTAGCTCATCGTTGAGTGGGGAATCTGCAGGGATCGGGTGATTGGCTAGAAAGTCAACTAGAGCCTGTCCTTTGACGGCCCGTTGGGGAACAAAAGTAATATCAAATTGC
Source organism: Dendrobium officinale (assembly GCA_019514585.1). NCBI lineage: Eukaryota > Viridiplantae > Streptophyta > Magnoliopsida > Asparagales > Orchidaceae > Dendrobium > Dendrobium officinale. Next base: position 36,960,788 of record CM033697.1, on the reverse strand, counting down.
AGTAGTATCATCGACCACGGTGCTAGACAACCTGAGAGGGTCGGACGAGTCATCAAGTACTGCAACGGGTTGACTCGAGAGATTAAATTAATCTTATGTGATAGCATATAATGCTTAAGCTTCTTTACCGCGAAGATCAAGACTAAACATTGCTTTTCTATCGCTGGGTACTTAAGCTCTGCAGGTATCAGTAGCCTGCTGAGGTAGTACAAGGCATTCTCCTTGCCTTTCTCATTCTCTTGAGCCAACAGTGCACCTAAAGACTCATCCAAGGCCGTATTGTAGAGAATCAACGGCCTACTCGGGATAGGTGCTGGTAAAACTGGGGGGTTCATCAGGTAGCGCTTTATACTCTCAAAGGCCTCCTGACAACTCTCATCCCAGTGGAATTGGGCATCCTTCTTCACTAGTGCAGAAAAAGGATGACACCTACCAGAAAGATTGGAGATAAATCTCCTCAAGAAAGCAAGTTTACCCTGAAAGGATCTCAACTGAGTAAGACTCTTAGGGGGTTTTAAATCTACTATGGCCTTGATCATAGAGGGATCTATCTCAATGCCACGGTAGCGAACTATAAACCCTAAGAACTTTCCTGCACTAACTCCAAATGCGCATTTTAAAGGATTCATCTTTAAATCAAACTTGCACAGGCATTCAAAAACAATTCGCATATCTCTGAGGTGATCTTCACGGACCTTGCTTTTGACGACCAAGTCATCCACATAGCACTCAACTTGCTCTTGTATCATCTCATCGAAGATGACAGTCATGACACGTTGATAGGTGGCCCCGACGTTCTTGAGACCGAAGGGCATCACCTTATAACAAAAGACACCTATAGGTGTCCGAAAAGCAGTAAACTTCTCATCCTCGGGGTCCATCTTTATCTGATTGTAACCAGATGAACCATTCATGAATGAGAAGATGCTATATCCACCATAAGATCATGAATGGGAAGAGGAAAATCATCCTTAGGACATGCCTTGTTCAAATAGCGGAAGTCGATACAGACTCGTATCTGTCCGCTCTTCTTCCGGACTGGAACAATGTTGGCAAGCCAAGTGGGGTACTTCTCTTCCCTAATGAAACTAGCTTCTATAAGCTTCTTGGTTTCAGCGATCACCTGTTGTTCAATCTCCAACCTCATCCTACGAGGTGCTTGTTTAACAGGGACTGCATCGGGCTTAATGGCTAACTTATGGATTGCTACCTCTAGATTTAGACCAGGCATCTCGGTGTAGTTCCAAGCAAAACAGTCTCTAAACTCTGATAGTAACTTTATGTATTCTTGAGCCTATGAATCAGACAGTAGGGCACTATGAAAAATAGGCCTAGGATCTGACTCAGTGCCTAAATTTACCTCATGCAGTTCGTCCATGGCTGAAGTGGTGCCATCTTCAAACTCTTGTGGAGCATCAAGTATTCTATCATCGCCACTATCCGGGTCTTCTTCGTCGGCAAGAGAAATAACCAGATAAGCATGGGAAATGACACGAATGTTGGCATCACTGGACTGATTTAACCCCATATAACCTACGCCTCCTAGACCTTGGGGGAAATCAATCCGCCAGACTCGGGCCTGCTGTAGAGCTTCTTCGTCGGGCCAAGTGGAACGAACGAGACCCCTCTCAACAAAGCTCTCTACAGTAGGTGAAAAGTAATGAGGGGAACTCCTGACCTCTATATCCATAGCGGTCTCCTCTAGATCCTGTCTCACAGGACCCAGTGGTGCACCTATACTACGGGGTATAGAGGGACATTCCCTAGGTCGGGCTGGCCCAAATGTATCATACAAGTGAGGTATGGGGTTGTGGCTACCCCATATTGGGCTACCATCATCGTCTACAGGAGTGTTAGAAGATCTCTAACTGGAATCCCCAACTCCTATCCTGCGTATCTGATGGGGGGAAAGTTGTATGGTAGTAGTCTGACGTCGGAAGTCCTCTTCCTCGTCTGAGCTAATATCAATAACCAATCCTCCTTCATGTATCAAATGGCAACGAATAGTAGGTAGTGAATCATAGCCTGCGGAATAGGGATGTGGTGAAGTGACTGGACGTTGAAGAACATCGATCATTTTATCGTCGGAAGAGTCGGACTCTACAGTCAAAGAAGAAGTGTAAAGGTTAGGGGGAGGAGGTGTGCGAGTGTCGTGGTTCCGCGGCTCGCGGATCGCAACTATACCTCTCCCTCTACCTCTACCTCCCCTACCTCTACTAGGGGGAACATCATGCCTCACTGCAAACTGAGAGGGGTCTCCATCAGATTGGGCAGTGGGAACACCTGGCTCGATACCAACCTGTGATGGATCCTATACTGACGATTGTATAGGACCCTGTGCAGGTGGCTGCGTAGGACCCTGTACAACAGTATCATGCATCACTGGGGACTGAGCAGGTGGAGCTCTACGAGATTTCCGAGGTACGTAGTACTCGGCGTTGTCGTACATAGAGATCTCATGCACGGAAAAGGGCTGGGTATCTCTAGGAATGGTATACTCAACATAATTCCTCAGAAACTTCATACATTGGTGTAAGGTAGAGAGCACCATTCCATACTCATGGATCCAAGGCCTTCCTAAGAGAGTCTTGTATGAAGTGTCAGCCTCAATCACATGAAACTTCGCCTCAATTAGAAAATTGCCAAATTTCAGAGGCAGGGTGATAGACCCCAGAGCTCGCTGGCCTTGGTCATTGAAGCCTTTCAACATGATCTTGTCAGAAGTGAGCTTCAAATGACCTAGGGAGAGGCTCTTCAAAGTTTCATGGGTTAGTATGTTTACTGAAGCCCCTTGGTCTATGAGGACCCTATTCAACTCATAACCATTGACTTCAGCAGTGACATACAAGGGACGATTGTGCTCAGTGGTCCCTAACAGAAGGTCACGATTAGAGAAAGTGATGCATGGCGTGTTGTACAAATTCCATGCCCCATCATCAGGGTCGAAAGTAAAGAATGCTTGATAAGTCTCCGGTTCAAGCAAGGCTTTTACCAGTGTCTCTCTCAAGTCAGGTGACAACATCAAAGCATCATAGACACTAAGAAGAGAAGGAATTTTCCTTAGATGAGCCAACACATTGTAATCAACCTCCACCTGAGGGTCTTTCCCTTTCTCTTTAGGCTGCTCATGGGAGGAAGGGATAGAGTCATCCTGTTTGGTAATGATATTTTATCTTTTGTATTTTTAGCCAACCTAGGTGGAAGAATCTTCCCTGAACGCAGATGAACTTCATGTATTGAGTCATCCTCAACAGGAGATTCCTCTGGTTCAGTGGTGGTGGCAGGTGTTGGTTCTAAGGAAAGTATTGGGAGTGTGTTCTCGAACTCATCCTCTGAATCCATGTAACATCCACCCTCTGGTATCGCAAAGACTGGTTCATCTTCATACTCAGACTCAGACTCTTCACTAGAATCATTCATATTATAAGAAATATGTAAAGCATGAGAAGACTGAGTGCTAATAGAAGTAGAAGCAGTAGAAGTAGAAGTAAAAGCAGTAGGAAAAATAGTAGGAGAAGAACACCAAAAGTAGTCAGAATCACCTTCTTCTATTATTTCTTCATCAAATAAAGGGAGAACAAAGTCCTTTAGTGTAAGTGCTGGAAGGAACCCTGTCTTTCCCTCAGAGGTTACAACACACTTTTCTCTTTCATACATTTTCTTATTACATGAAGCAGAAGAAAAAGAAATGTGCTCAGTAGGCACTATAATAGAAAGAGAAGAAGAAGAAGGTACAAGTGCTAGAGTAGTAACTGTAGGGGCAACTGTCGACTTGGCCTATAGTGGCCTCCTCTCAACTGCCTCTGAACTCTGAACTGCACGGTCTTTCATCCTCTTGGTCTTTTTGGAGAGTGCTAACTGCCACTCTCCCTCATAACTCTGGGGTAAATTGCCACTACTGCCCTGACTGTCATCCTGGCTGGGACTGTGGCTAGGGTTGGAAACCATTTGAACTGTCTGAGGGCTCTTGCCCTTGGGCTGCACTAAGTCACTGTCATGGAGGTGTATCTGTCCTGTGGCCATCAACCTCTCAACCTTGTCCTTGAACACAAAATAATCCTCTAACACATGCCCAACGTATCTGTGGTAAGGACAATAGAGTGGGTGCTCAGTCTGACCCTCCTCCACTCTATTGCTGCTGGGAAAGATAAGTATGTTCTTCTTAGTAAGGAATTTAAAGATCTTCTTCACACTCTCCCTTTTGAAGGGATATTCCTTACTAAGCTTCTCCTGCAGGAACTGTTGACTCTCTGGAGTCCTACGGAAGGTCCTAGGCTGTGCTGCTGGCTGACTAGCCGAGTGTGAATGACTAGTTGAGCGTGACTGCTGTGGAGGTGCTGAACTGCCTAAGGGCCTCTTGCCCATATCCGCTGGTCCCTGAGTACTGTGTACCTCCCCTCTCCTAGGTGGAGGTGCTCCTGAAAACTCCTGCCGCTGAGGTCTGCGCGAAGGCTGACTCTCAGCCTTAGGAGGGACTGCATTGAGTATGCTGTCCTGTAGGCTGGTAACCTTGGTCAGTAGATTCTAAAAGGTCCGTATGGTGAAACCCTTCAGGTATGGAGCTATGAAACCAACTATATTCTTCAGCAAGATCTCAACTACGTGCTACTCCTATAACTGTGGCTCACACTGCAAACTGAGGTTCCTCCATCTGACTATGTAGTTTGTGAGTGACTCTCTAGGCCTCTGTCTGGTAACTACAAACTCCTTAACTATAACTCTGTGCTCAGTGCTGACAAACCTCTAGATGAACAACTGCTCCAGCTCTGCAAAAGTCCTGACTAAGTCGTTGGGGAGGTCGGCGTACCAAGCAAATGCCAACCCCGCCAAGCTGCTGACGAACAACCTCGACATCAATGGGTCACTCCCTCCTATATTACAACATATGGCCCGGTACTGAGCCACATGCTGCCTCGGGTTCTCAAACCCGTCGAACACTCTGAACCTAAGAGGGATGAAACCAGGAGGGTAGGGCTCCTGCTCGTACTCTACCGGGTAAGGCCGCCCTCTACTAACTGACTCTCCAGTCTTCCTGGAGGAAATGACCTGCTCTACCTTCTAGGCAATCAGATCCTGAAGCTGACCCGCTGACAACTGCGCTGGCTGACTCTGAACCACTGGAGGTGCTGTAGGCACTGCTCTCTGGACACTGTCCACTCTCAGGGGGTCTAGTGCAACTGGGGGCACAACCGGCTGATCTCTGGAAGTACTGGAAGCGGCTACACCTGCCACTTGGGGCACCGCCCCCAAGGCTGTCAACTGTGCTGTCATGGCTGCCATGGCTCTGGCCATCTCTGCCATCTGTGTTTGGAGGTTCAGGACCGTAGCATCTGTGTCAACTGATCTAGGGGATCCACCCACCTCGAGCTCTCCCTGCTCATCCTGGTCCTCGGGCTCTCTCTCATCCGAGTGACCTCTATGGGAACTACACAAACTCGGTGAACTGGTACATCCTCCTCCGACTCATCCACTAGTGCATCATCGTTCTCCAAGAAAGAGTGTCGGAGGGCTTCTATGTAAGGACTCATAGGGGAACCAATCCTATGAGGGTTACGGGCTGACTCTGTCTCATCTCGCACTGGGGATCTATCTGGAGCAGGTACCACATCCTCATCACACATCATCGAGACCGTCTCGGTCTCAGAAGGAACTGCTAAGTCTATCAGATCATCTGCCTCATCTAACTGCTCCGCCTCTGACAACTGCTCTGTCCCAACTGTCGGAACTGGGTCGACAGGGGTGTCCGCCTGTCGACGTCTCCAAACCCACCTCCTACGGTGGGGCACTGTACTGGCAACTGGCTGCTCTGGGGAAACTACCTCTGAACTGATCTGAGGCCGGGCAGGCTCCTGCTGCTGTCTCCGTTCTCGACGACGTGGGCGTCGTCCTACAACAGGAGCAACTGCTGGAACTGTCTGTGCTGGCTGCTGCGGTGTCTGCCCCCTCTGCCAACTATAAAGTCTCCTCGCAGTTTGTCATCTCAACTGAAAGGTAGCTCGAGAAATCTGACGGAGTAAGCCCTCCCGACTGACGGGCCCTCTGCCACGAGCTAAGCGGATGATGTTCCGAATCCTCTAGGTGAGGGCTCGGACACCAGCGTCCCTGGGTAACCTAGCTCGGGGTAGAGTAGTGGCGACAGGAGGAGCCGCCGCTATACGAGCAACATCCTCCTCATCTCCACTATGCGTCAATGGGGAGAAGCGTCCTCCCTGAACTGCCTCCAACTCGGGGGCTACCATCACCTTTGGAGAAGGTTGGTTGCAACCTTTAAGGAAAACTTCCAATTTCTCAAGTGTACGGGTCCGGATGTTCAAGATAGTTGATTCCTCTTATTAATGAAAATTGACCTCTACCTTAAGTCTTAAGTAGGAGAGAGTTGTAGTTGACTCCATCAAATGTTTGAATACCCCTCCCTCCCACCGCTTTTGTGGGTTGATTTAATTTTTGAATTAAGATCTACTTCAAATTTAGGTTGATTCTAGAAATGAATATTTTATCAATCTTCTGGCAATCTTCTATCTTAATAAGAGATTCACGCATGTCTAGAATCTGTTCAATGATTTTCAAAAGTCAAGTCAATACTCTTTTCAAAAAGATTGGATGTGCTTTGAGGATTATTCTTCCTTGTATAAGAGAACGAATTTTTTTCTCTAATACTTGAGATATAATCCCAACATTCAAAATAAAAAGATCGATCAATTTAAGGTATTTGAAGAAAGCAGAGCCTCTTCTCGAATTCAATTGAAGTTAAAAGATGCGCAAATGCGCTAAAAATCAAAAGATGGGCGAATGCGCCAAAAATCAAGAAATGCACGAAGTGCACAAAAAGTCAAAAGATACGTAAACTGTGTCACTAGAAAAAGAGAAGAAGAGTAAGAGGCCTTCCTTCTTTTGAATCCTTAAATCTCAAAAATAATCGCCAACTTTAAATACTTGACTTTGAAAATCTTGAATCCAAATTCTTCATCATGCATCAATTATCTATTAGATAGAAGAATCTTGTGCAAGAGAATTGAAGAGATCAAATTTCTCTCTTCAACTTAAACTCTTTGAAGTTAATTTTAATTCAAAATTTATTTAAGGGAGACCCCAGTTCAGTTTTTACGAAACTTGGTCTGGGCCAACAAAACCTAAATCCTTAAGCCTTTTCAAGGGTAGTTGGAGTCAACACTACTTCTCACTGCACTTCTAAATTTGTTCCCATATGTTGTTCCGACAGGGTCCAAATGGTTAAGAGGAAATTTCTTAATAGAAAGAACGAATCTTCCACTCTTGAAAAGAATTCAAATCTTATCCTTGAAGAATGTGTAAGTCCTTATGGGTAGGCATTTTTTCCTTTAAAGCTTTTTTAAAAAAATTACACTCTACGTTGGGTCCAAGATTAACCCCACTAGTGGAGTATTTTGTGATGCTGGGAATTGACATTCAAGTTCAAACCACGATTGAGCAGAGTGCCCGACTCCAATTTGAAGAGCTCGAGGCCTTGTAGAGCTTTGTTTTAAGGCTTAATAGAACTCAAAGTATTTCGAAACCTGATTGGTTAAAGCTCGTGATAACATAGAGCAACTTAGAATCTTCCAAGTAGGAGACTTGGTCTAGGTTCTTTGGATGCATATCTTAGCCTACCGAGAAATCGGTGGAGAAGCTTGAGCCAACTTAAGACTGTCCTCTTGTCGTAGGGATGATCTAAAAAATTTCAAACATTAATTGATCAACCCCGGAGAATGCCACCTGATATTTTTAAATGTTGGGGAGGCTCTTCAGGAAGTACCATGCCAGATGAGTGTCAAATTCAAAGTCAATAAAAAAAAGTCTTCGAATTTCCTGGATTTAAGAAGTTTCTCAATTCAAAATCAAACATCTGAAACTTTCAAAATTCACTTTTAAAAATCAAATTCAAATTTCAAAATTCAAAAATCAAATCAAAACCCAGATTCGAAAAACCTTCAAATTCAAATTGTCAAATCAAGTTTCAAACTCAAACTTTTTCAAAATTAAATTTCAAATTCAAGCACATTTAGAATCAAATTCAAAACTATTCAAATCTCAAATTTCAAACTTCAAATCTGATCCTCTGTGTAGAGCAAGTTTCCTCTACATACGATCATTCAAATACGATCCTCTATATAGAGCAAGTTTCCTCTATATATGATCGTTCAAACCCGATCATCTGTGTAGAGCAAGTTTCCTCTACATACGATCATTCTAGTCCCGATCCTTTATATGGAGCAAGTTTCCTCCGTATATGATCAATCCCTGATTCGATCCTCTATATAGAGCAAGTTTCCTCCATATACGATCATTCCAGACACGATCCTCTATGTGAAGCAAGTTTCCTTCACATACGATCAATCCAGATCTGATCTTTCGTGGGAAGCAATGCTTCCTTCCCACAAGATCTTCAAATTTTCTTTTCTTTAAGGACAGATGTGAGTCATCGTGCTTTCTATCCTTAGGATTAGATCTACTAGTGGTGGAGCACGCCCTCTATGGCACCATCCTAGTTTTCAAATTCCAAACCTAATCTTCTGTGGGTAGCAATGCTTCCTTCCCACAGGGTCCTCTAATCATCTTCTCCTTAAGGTTAGGTTTCCTCCTTCCCTTAGGGTTAGATCTACTAGTGGTAGAGCACGCCTCTCGTGGCACTACCCTAGTATCAATTCAAATTCGATCCTCTATAATTAGGAGTTCTTCCTTCCTATATTATCATTCGACCTGTCTTCTCCGTAATGTTAGGTTTCCTCCTTCCATTAGGATTAGACCTACTAGTGGTAGAGTACGCCCTCTTGGCACTACCCTAGTATCAAAACTTAAATCGATCCTCCATAGTTAGGATTTCTTCATTCCTATACGATCAATCCAGTCTTCTTCTCCTTAAGGTTAGGTTTCCTCCTTCCCTTAGGATTAGATCTACTAGTGGTAGAGTACGCCCTTAGTGACACTACCCTAGTATCAAATTTAAATTCAACACTTTAGGGTTAGGACTTTCCTTCCCTTAGAATCAAATCCAAACTCAATCTTCTAAAGTTAGGATTCCCTTCCTTTAGAATCAAAACTCAAATCTGATCCTCTACAGTTAGGAACTCTTCCTGCCTATACGATCACCTAGACTTCCTTTTCCTTTAGGGATAGAACATTTTCTTCCCTTAGGATTCGACTCACTAGTGGTAGAGTACGCCCTCTGTGGGATTACCCTGGTATCAATTCAAATCTTGATTCCCCAGGGATAGATTTTATCTACCCTTAGGATAAAAATTCCAGACTTGACCTTTGAATTCGGTCAACGCCAATATGTGCAATAGAACTTCATTCTATTACACATATTGGGGGTCCATTTGTTGACCTCATTTTTGTATGAGGTCACATGGACCAATCCTGACCCTACATTAATCCAGACCTTAGATCTTATGATCAATCTGATCCCTAGGATTCTTTTAGATCTAGGCCTTAGGATCTATTCTAGATCTTAGGACTCTTCCAGATAGATCCAGACCCTAGGATCTATTCTAGATCTTAGGACCCTTTTAGACTTCAGATCTTAGGACCTATTCTAGACCCTAAGACTCTTCTAGATCCAGACCCTGTAATCTTCTTAGGCCTTAGGAATTTCCTAGACCTAAGATCTATCCAGACCTTAAGATCAATTCAAATCCCATATCAATCTAGACTTCAAATCAATCCTGACTCATTTAAATTTATGGGATGAACCATAAATGATTGGTTTGGGCATTTGAAGGTTTTTTAGCTCTGGTTCAACCAGAGCCGTCCGATCGCGCCAGAAGGCGCGATCGGACGGCCCAGAAGCGGCCACGTCGCCCTTCCCGAACGCGCCATCTCCCCTTGGATTCGAACCCGCGCCGTTTCAAACCACGGGTGATGACGTGGCGCAATCCGGGCCGTCTATCTCACCCGCGGTCGATCGGACGGCTGATCTAGCCGTCCGACGTGGTTAAGTGGCGGGACCCTGCCCTGCCACGTGGCGCTCTGCCATTGGGCGCCGCCAATCCGGAGCCAATCATTGGCGCCGACGGTCAATTTGACCAAAAAGGGTCAAAAATAATTCAGAAAAATGGCCAGATCTTCCAAAATTCATAGAAAATCGAATTGTTCACCAAATTGGACGTTCTTGGGCTCGTTGGAAAGATAATTACATCTAGTATTTAATAAAATTAAAATAAAGTTGATTTGGTTTCTGAATTGTGAGATATTTTTATTTGTTTGAATTATGTTTTTTGCAAATTTCTCACAATCCAGTGATCAATTGGAGCCCAAATTTTGGTGGATGATTATTGGGTATCTTAGGCATGTTTACTAATTTTTTTTAGGGTCAGATACCTAATGGATTTCTGTGATGTGAATTTGCAAGGTAAATGGTCCATTTTGGACCCTAAAGTTTGAAAATTCATAACTCTTTAGGTTCTTAATGTTTTTCTGTGAATTTTCTGTGCTGTGAATGTGTTTGCATAAGGGATAGACACACCAAATTTCAAGCCCATTTGAACAGTAGATAAACCTAGGGAAAATAATTAAGGACAAGGTCTAGAAAACTTAGAAAAATTCTAGGATATTCTACACACATCCAATAGGGGTGAAACTTGAGAAAAATAAACATAGTGACATTGTACACCTTAGGTTAAAATTTCATCCAATTTTGAGTTCATTAGGTCAGATAATTAAACAAATCAAAATCAGCCTTATTAAGGACTTTAAAACTTCCAGAAATTCCAATAAATCAAGTTTAAATCCAAAAAATACATATAACCCCTCAAACTGATCAGAATTCAAACCTCAATCCATGAAAATTAAAACCCCCTTGATCAGACATCAAATCAAGTCTTAATTGAATTTTAATTGAAAACCAATATTTAATTAAAATAAATAATTAATAATAATTAAAAATTCCAAAAAAATTCCCAAACACTTGAGAATTACTTCTTAGGTTATCTCTGACATTTTTAGTTGATTTCAAGGAGTTTGGAATTTATTTGGAGCAAAATCAAGAAAACCCTTCTAATTAAACAATTTTAATAATTCTAAAAAATACAAAACTTCAAAAAATCATAACTAACTCTAGAAAACTCCAAATTGAACAAACTCACTTGCATTCAACTCAAAATCAAGTCTAGTATTTATTTAAAATTTCAAACCTTCAAAAATCAGTCAAAGTCAAAAAGTCAACTTTTTGGTCAAATATAGGTTAAAATCAGTTCAAAACTTCAAACCTTCATAACTAATTGTAAAAAAATCCGATTTCAGCGTACTTACCTTCTAATTTATCGTATTAAGGTCTAGTATTTTAATAAAATATTAAATTTCTAGAAAACACTCATAATTGAAAAGTCAATTTTTGACTCCTTGATTAAGTGATTAGAATAATCCAGAAAATTCCCGAAACTCAAAATCACTCTAAAAATTTAGAAATCATTAATGAACCTTAAAATCAATATCAAATCATTAATATTTAAACTCAAATTTAAATCTTCCCTTAAGCCTTTCAACCAATCAAAACTTCAAACAACTTTAACAAATTGCCCTCCATAGGACATATCCAAACCACACGGCCTACCTCACACACTTTAGATGGTTTGCTAGGACAACCAACTCTAGTTTTAGGCTAGGCCGGTGTTTACTTTTCCGCTGTGTGTCGGGTTTTCGAGCTTTCACTGCATGCTGGTTGTTAGCTTAGAATTGATTGAATGTCTGTTTATTTATTTACTGCACTCTGTTGAGCATTTAAATTTCAAATATATCAACTGCTTGAGAATGAATATCAAATGCTTGAGATTGAATATTAACTGCTTGGGATATCAATTAACTGCTGATTATTAGGATAACCCTGCAGGGTCGAGTCTAGATTTTTCAATTTTGCTTAATGTAATTTGATATAATTTGAGTTGTATTTAAAGTGATTTGAGTTGGGATGATTAGATTCAACTTGAATTCCAATGAGGAGAAGACATCCCTAAAGGGGAGAGTTTTCGTCCATTTGGAAGATCAAGTTTGGATGCTCTTCAAATATCCAAAAAGGAAGGATAACACCCCGTTCAAGGGGGAGTTTCTTTCCATTTAGATATCCAGAACCGATGAATCAAGATGTTCGTCAGAAGACGAAGAAATGGACGACGAGAAGAATCCCAAATCTCAAAGTCACTTGAGTCCTAGGTTTAGAACCCGGGTTGTTGTCAGTGGTGCCCGGCCACTTTACTTTCAGCAAACCCTAGTTTGTAATAAGCAAGGCACTTGCCTATGGACTTTCAGTTTGAATATTAATTTAATTGATTTGATTAATGTTTGATGTTGATTGCGATATAGGATTGCCTGCTTTTTATAGTTTTTTGGCGATTCTTGCATGTCGATTTTGATTTAGCCTGGAATCTCATCGTAGGCTCTTAAGGACTCATTAAAACTTTTTCTACTTAAATCAAATTAAAATATTTAAGCTCATATAAAAACTCTAACGTTTTAGGAAGTAAGCCCGGGACCGCCGGGATTCCTCATTTCATAGCATTCATTCAAATTCAAACTTTTAATCGAGTCGATTATCATGCATCATATTAGTAACTAATTAAAAAACCTTTGAACCTTTAATTGCATTTGCTTAAGCATCAAACCTAACATAAGTCAAAGGGGCCAATTAGGATCTGCTCTAGATATCGGTCTCATTCTTAAAACCTTTCTTAAACGACGTCCCTACCACTCAACATTAAAAGACCAGACACATGATTTTAAAATCATTTAGGTGGTTTAGCTGGCTCCCCAATCCAGGCCGGGGTAAGTCCAGATTTGCACTACATTAGCTAGGTTCGGGTTACTTTTTAGTACCCAATTTAGACTTAGGTTCTAAGGCTAGCTCGGGCTATAAGACCTCAACCTCCAGGAATTGAGTCCTAATTTTCTAATAAAATTGACCATTTAACTCAAAAAATCTCTGTCGATCAAATTCAAGCCCAACACTTAGGATAGGCTGAGGTGTTTCTGAAGTAATTCAGAATCCTAAAACACCTCCTACCTTTCTTCCTTTGATTTAAGAAATAAGTGTTCAACCTTGATCCAATCCCGATTGAAAATTCCAACCCTTACCCTCCTTTGATATCGATCTTTGAAAATCTAAATAAAATTTCTACCACTATTTTAATCGAGAGTAGTATTCGTAGGAAAATTCTAATTTTCCTATGATGTAATTAACTACGAGGGCTTGCGCTCGTAGGAGATTTAGAAACCCAGACCTGATTTTCAAAATCAATTTTTCAAAATCTCAATTAATTCTCTTTGGAAAAATTAAACCCGACGATCATTATCATCTTTTTCAGACGATCGATAATGATTGATATCTTCTTTCTTCGGACAGATATACCAATTATTATCATGGTTTTGATTAAGAAATTAATGATCTTTAATTCATATTAGCATAGTCAAACAATTGATTAAATTCCATTTTGATCCTCCGAGGTCAAATGTGATTCTCCCTTTGAGTTTGACTACGATAATCTGGATAAAATTAAAATTCTGAAATTTGAACACATTAGAGAACGATATGATCACCTCTCGAGGCGATATACTGTTCATAATGACGTGTTCAATTTTAAAATTTAAAAGTTAATATTCCCAAAGAAAATTAATACTTTTTCAAAACAACTTATATTTTTCAACCAAACAAAAATGGCGACTCCACTGGGGAAAAGTCTCACTCTCCATCTTTAATAGCGGTATGAATTTTTTTGAATCGGTAGTCTTAACTACCTTTCTTTCCGTTGGTCCCTCTCTCATTTCTTTCTTGGGTGAGTGTGGCCAACTCAATTAAGACATGTGAAACGAGAGGTGAGTGTAGGAAACCTCCCTTTAAGTCGGGCTTTGACATTTTGCCTCCAAGTTATTTGGTAGAGCGAAAGAGTCAAGCCGAATCCTTTTGTATATGTTGCAAACTTGCATGCGAGTAAATAACTAGCGTGCTAAGTTTCACAATTTACAGAAGACTCTTCAATTTCAAATTCATAAATTTTAATCGAGTCGATTATCATGCATCATATTTGTTGACTATTAGCTAAGGAAAACTTCCAATTTATGAATTTCCTAGACCTAAGAAAGGTGCAACAACAACTGGACGTGGCCTCCGCTGCCTGGGAGCCACTCTCCTCTGCCTCTGAACTAACTCGTCGTGAACTATGGCATTGGCCATCCGCTGCCTCTCTGTCTCTGACGCAGCTAGACGCAACCTCCTATTCCTATTCCTCCGGGCCCTTCTTCCAAGGCCAGAGGTGGAGGTCGAGTGGACTTCTGAACCCACTGCCTGGGTGGCAGGGGAAACAGGAACGACTGGAAGTGCCGGGGTCTGCCCGACAGTCTCGGGGTGAGAAAGCCGAGAAAAAATAGAAACCCGGCCAGAAGAGGGCGAAGGCACCTCGGTCTGGGCACCCCTCTTCTTAGTGGAACCGGAACAACGAGAGTAACAACAGCAGTAGGCTGCCGGCGCTGAGGGGCCGGGGCAACCTGAGCAACAGGAGCGGCAGGCACAGGTCGCCTGACCGCTGCACGAATAGGTGGAACAACTGCAGCAGGCTGCTGGCACTGAGGGGCTGGGGCAACCTGAGCAGCAGGAGCGCCAGGCACTGGACGCCTAACCGCTGGATGAATTGGAACTGGATGTGGCCTAGGCACTGGTCGCCTAGTCACAGCGCGCACTGGGCACAAGTACAGGAACGGGACGAACAGGTGCCCAGGCTGTCCGCCGAGCAGCTGGTCGTCCGAAAGGGCGCATGGCTACGTGTCCTCTCCTTTGAGGAGGAGAGAATGCAGTAGCCTCCGCCGGGGTCGGCCCACCAAGAGTGACGAAGGCCGAGTAAGTGAAGGAACCAAAAGTGATCCCTCCAGCTGGCGGACTAGCGAGCAGGGACTCAGGGAGAGTCACCAGCGCGTCCGAACTGAAAGTAAAGGTAACAGAAGGTACGAAGGAATCCATGGCACTGATGCCAAGAAAATAAATTGAAAGGTTAGTTAGAATTGAAATCAAGAAAGAGTGAAGAATTTGATAGAGATAAATAAAAATTGATAAGGAACAGAATAGCCCGCAAGGCTAGAAAGAAGTAGAGTAGGGGGAACCCTAGCTAAAAGGGAGAAATCCTAACTAAGGAAAGACCCTAACTAAGAGTGGGACGGACCTAATCTAAGGAGTACCAATCCCGAAGTACACACCAGAAAGGATAATATATAATTCAAAGATGGAGAGAGAAACTGGTCCCACCGTGGTCGCCAGAAACCTGTAGACCTCCGAAGGAGCACCGCTCGTGGGGTTTGAATGCAGAGGGTACGGCCGCACTATCCCGTAGGATAAAACGATCGTAGGCCTCTACGCTCGACACGAACGGGTCGATGGGAGGGAAGATTGGATCGTACATACGACTAACCATTGGGGATAGAGGCTGTCGCCAATACATCCCGATGGGTATTAATATACACGACCTAGTCACGGGTTTTCCCCATCCGATACAAAGCTTGAGTGGGGTTTAGTAGATTGTGGGGGCCAAGTTTCCCACGGGCGCAAGCCCCCGTAGTTAATTACATCCCAGACCGAAGTCCAAAAAAACTCTCGATTAAGGATCATACATTATCCCTTCCTAAAATGGGATTGGTACAAGGGTATAGACTAAGAAGTCCTACTCAAAAGGAAGAAAGGTTTCAAAAAGGTTCAGTCGACATGCATGGATCATATCAGCATTCGGAGGCTCTAGGGTACTAAATAGAAACTGGAGAAAATCAAAGTCAGATATCCGATCACATGCGTGAGAGAAGAGATGGAGGTGACGTCATCCTGTGACGTAGATAAGTAGGATTTAGGGTCCCTGAAAAGAAGGGACCTACCTATCATTTTAGGCATACTACGAAATCGAATGTAGTAGCCTCGAATCCTAAATCTAATTTGGACTTAGTGTTCTACACACACTAAGACCAGTGTCCTAACTAATGCAATGCAAAATTTGGACTTACGCCGGCCTGGATGGAGGAGCCAGCTAACCACCTAATCGATTCAAAACCATGCTATCAAGTCAATTATAAAAGATGGGTGGGTGGTATAGTTATTTGGAAATAGGACCGACATCTAGAGAATTTTCTAAGTGGTCCTGGACTTATGTGGGTCAGATGCTCCTAACTAATGCAATTAAATTTTAATTAATTAGTTACTAATGCAATGCATGCTAGTTAAAATGTCAGCTCATGAATGCTTTGGATTTTAAAAATAGGCTTAATATAAAATTATTTTTAGAAAAGACTGGGTCTCCCTATGTCCGGCACTTCATCCTCATAGGCCAGATTATCCGGACTCTACCCGCAGGTAGGGAGATGTCTTATAGCAAGGAAAGGAAAATGCAGTAATATGCATGCTACCCCGGACGATTCCGGCAGTTCCCTAGATTCGTTAGGTTTCTATGTTATTTAAACCTTAAAATTTTAGAAATTAGTTATGAGTAGAAAATTTTTATAATCCTTAAAAGAGCCTAACGCAATCCAGGCTAAAACAAAATCGGTAAGAAAGAAAGAAACCTAGAAAAAGCAGATAGTTCTAAGCGCAATCAGGTAAGCACATCAATATAAATCTACAAAAATAATCAACTAAATGTCCATAGGCAAACTGCCCTTATTACAACCTAGGGTATGCAGAAAATAAAGTGGTCAGGCACCACTGCCAACAACCCGGATTTCTAAGCCTATGACAGACGCCAACAACTTTGAGTGGGATATTGGGTCTTTAAATCTTTAGTCTTCTGGATATCTTCTCCTTGGACTTCTTGGATTTCTCCTCCTTGGCCTCCTTGGATCCGTCATGGCTTGAATATCCAAACCCACTAAAAAATAAGTATATGGGAGACCCACTGACCACCCAATCGAGACTTCAACACGATTTGAAAATAGTTTGTATCTTGAAAATAAATATTATATTAATTATAAAAGTAATATCAAAATACCCAAATAATCCAATCAAAGATGAAATCTATCAGAAAAGCCGAAACCAGCCACCGAAACCATGGTCAAAATAAAATTCACATTTTTCTGAAAAGAACAAGGGGTTATACGCAAAAATCAGATTTAAAACGACGAAGATATGATTTTCCGAAGTTTAAACATAATAAAAGAATATTTTAAAATAGTGTCACTTTACTGTTTTGGAAATATCAGAAAATCTAAATCGAATTTTTACCCAAAAGTGATTTCAAACTATACAAAATTCCAAATACACCCAAAACAAGGTGCTGTGCATCAAAATCCAACTTAAAACGAGAAAGTTACGCAATTTCAAAGTTTAAAGATAATAATTAAATAATTTCAAAATAGTGCTATTGGCTGTTTTCAAAATAACTGCATACAGATCCAAAAATTCTAACTAAAATTGGTTCCAGAATGTCCAGAATTCAAATACGTTCAAATCAAGGTTCTGTGCGGCGACAGCGAATTCAAAATGGGAAAGTTACGATTTTTGGAAGTTAAAATATCATAAATGGGTTTAAAAATAATTAAAAAAATAATATTTAGAAATAACTATCAAAAATAGCATGAAATAGTATTTTAATAGTTCTGGAATTTAAACTAATTTAAAAAAAAAATAATAGTAATATTTTAATTATTAGTAGTATCTTAAGTAATTTTAACTAATTAAAATAATTAAAATACTATTTAATTATTAAAAAAAAATACAATTTTCATATCTAAATATGTATAATATTATAATAATAAAAATAATAGTAATAAACAACATAGATAAGTTAAAATAATATGTATTTATTTATATTATAATTAAAATGATAGCGTTATAATATAATAATAACAAAATAATTAAAATAATGTATTTAAAATAGTATTTATATATGTATTTTTACTGTTTTGTTAATATTTAAAAATAAATACATTATTTTTATAAAAATTTTTATAGTGTAGAGGATGAAAATCCGATCAATTCGATATATTATACGTCAAAATTGAACAAAAAAATGGATTTTTGGCGAATTCTTGAATGAAAAATAGGTTTTAAAATTAATTTTTATATTAAAATACTGGCGGCGACATGCGGCGCACTCCGATTGGATCCCGCGGTTTTGGGCCAATCATTAGCGGCGGCACAATAATTGCGTCGCCGGCCAATGATTGCGGCAATCATGCCGCAATCAATCCAAATCCACTTATCCACGTCGGCTCGAAGGAGAGCCGTCCGATCGGCGCCTGATCCAAATGAACGACCTAGATCTCGGCGGACCGAGACCTGTGCATCTGAGCGGCATACACGGTAGCACCGAACCGCAGTGCAACCCGATCCGAGCCGTTGATCGACGGATCAACGACCCAGCACGCGTCCAACCTGGGCGGTCGGAATACCGAAACCCTAAGAGGGTTTTTTGCTTCGTTCTCTCAAACGACTCAACCAAACGCAACAAAACTTTAGATCTAAGTTTTATTAGTGAAGAGCATTCGTGGGGGGTATGTTGCTTGAATTAATATCCACTAATGACAACGCTAATTAACCCTAAGTGTTCTAACTAGGGTTTGAGATATACCTCAATCCACACGGTGGATTCGGGAGATCTTGGTCTTGTTGGACAAGTGGGATCCTCTAGAACAAGTCTCTAGTTGATGTCAAGCTCCAACGCTTCCTCGATCGAACGAAAATCAAACGAGAAGAAAAATAGGCTCGGTCTCGCCGGAATCTCGCCGCCGGCGTGGGTTCACCGTCGGGAATTGGTCGAGGGAGGTGAGGGGAAGTCCAAGGAACTCTCACACGAAAGTTCTCGGACCCAGACGGTATGGAGAGAGAGATATTGTCAAAAAGATTCCAATTTGGACAAGATTTTTCATATTTAAAGCCCCTAGACCTAATACCAACGGCTGGGATTAATTCCTGAGGTGATTTGGAGGGAAATAGGTCAGTTTTGATCGTGATTTTCAATTCAAAACGAAGGGGGGGTTTAAATGCCATTAATTAGCCATTAATCTCATTTTAAATAGGTGATTATGACCTATTTATTACCTAATTTGACCAAGTCAACGCTTGACTTGGTCAAATCAGTCAATTAGGTCCAAGGTGAGTGAGGTTCGAGCCATGAGGAGGTCTAGATCAGATTTAAATTGATTTGGGGCTCTAAATGGGCTAAGTGGTCAACCCTGATTGACTTGGTCAACTGGGTTGACCCAGGGTCCAAGCTCATGCTCAACAGACTCGACTCGAGTCATTGAACCCATTAGAGAGGGTCTTGGGGTCTGGCTTGGTCAATTTGACCAAGTCAACCCTTTGACCAAGGGTTTGGGCAAAATCGAGGTCAACAATGAGTTTTAGGTTTTGTAATAAATTTTCTTGAGCTAAATGTGCCCTGATAACAATTCTAGTGTGTGTAAGGCTTGGTTTGTGTGTAGTAGCGTGATGCGAACAGGTGTGATTAAATTACTTATTCATTTTTTACCACAAAGAATGGTTTTTTTTTTAATCAAAGTTCAATTAAATGATTTAGGGTCCATTATAATTATACTCGTTTTTGATCATTATTAAGATTAGCGGATATTCATATTTTGAAGTTCAAATTGTATTATCCCAATTTTGGAAAGGTCCTAGTTCCACCTAGGAACTAGACTAAGTTCCCAACTCACCTATCGGAAAAAGGCTAACGTTTGGGTATCCCTAACACCTTAGGAAAATACTAGACCTACTGCGAGTATTCTAACATGAGGTAGTGCTTGAAATCGATTATTCCTATCCACATTATGAAATTTTTAAGTTTCGTGCCATAAATGAACTACGTATGACCAAAATGTTGACTTTGTTCGAAATCTAAGCCCGTTTCAGAATCCTAAATTTAGTAATACTATACCCTAGATTGGAGTCTAACAAAAGTGATTACCGTACTAATGAATTTTCTACAATTAGTTATGGATTTTCTAAGATCGGGTAATTATGGGAATTTTCTAAATTAACTAGGAAAGGGCCTTTTTTATTGTTTTGATCCAAATCAACTCCAAACTAATTGGAATCACTCGCAAAGGTCAGGAATGACCAGAGAAAGTGTTTCCAAGTGTTTGGAGGAGATTTGGAATTTTTAATAATTTTTAATGAATTATTAGGGGCAAAATGGTGAATTCCACCTATGATCAAATTAGGGGTCAACCTGAGGTCAAACTAGGGAGCCCTATTTATCTAAGGTCAAGGATCAGATTCTGGTCAATTTGAGGTATTATGGGTAATTTTCTGACCTAAGGTGTATTTATTATATTTTTCGGAAGGTCTCGGGGCCTTAATTAGCAGGTTAATTATGGTTGGTTAGCTAAGGGCTCTAAAAGCTCCTAAAAAAAATCCTAGAAAATTCTGAAAGTACTTATAGATATAAATATAAGGTAAACTCATAATTTGGTTCATGGAAAATTCATAGAAAATAATTTGAAAGTACTTATAGATATAAATATATTTTTAGTAAATAAAAATAATTAAAAATAATTTGGTTCATAACATATAAGTATAGGGAGACCCACTGACCACCCAATCGAAGTCTCAAGCGATTTGAAAATAGTTTGTATCCTGAAAATACTATTATATTAATTAATTAAATAATAATTAACTAACCAAATAGTGCTCCGAAACCGAAAACTATCAAAACAGCCAAAACTAAGGGCTGGAAATGGTTTCAAAACATAAAGCTCGCTTTTCTGAAAAAAACGAGGGGTTATACATAAAAATCCGGTTTAAAACGAAAAAGATACGAAATTTACAAGTTCCAATACAATAAAATAATATTTTAAAATAGTGCAGTTTCACTGTTTTTTAAATGAGTGAAAATTCAGACAAAATTTTTATCTGGAAATAGTTTTAAAGTATGCAGAATTTAGAGTATATTCAAAACAAGGTGTTGTGCATCGACAGCAGACTTAAAACGACAAAGTTATACAATTTCAAAGTTTAAAGGCAATAATTAAATAATTTTAAAATAATGCAGCTAGCTGTTTTGAAAATAATTGCACACAGACCCAAACATTTCTAGCAAAACTAGTTTCAGAGTGTGCAGAATCCAAATACGTTCAAATCAAGGTGCTGTGCACAAAAATCCGATTTGAAACGGAAAAGTTATTAATTTTCGAAGTTTAAAGAGCATTAAAGCCTATTTTTAAAATAATTTTAAAAAGAAATAATAATAATAGTACTAATAATAATGATAATAATAATAATAATAAGAAGAATAATAATAATAGAAATAATATAATAAGCTAAACTAACATTTTAAAACAATACTAATATAATAAAACAATTAAATAATAATAATACAATAATAATTATATTAAACATTAAATAATAATAATAAAAAAAGGAATTTTACTGTTTTAAATTAATTAAAAAAATAATTCTTAATTTTGAATGAAAATAATTTTAAATAAAAGAGGATAAAAATCCGAGCAATTCGGTATATTATACGTAAAAAACGGAGCAAAATTGGATTTTTGGCGAATTTTTGAAGCTTTCTGATTTTAAAACATATTAAAAATATATTTTTAATTTAAAATAACGGCGGCGGCTCGGTGCGGGCCACGTGGCACACCCCGGTTGGCTGGCGCAGTTCGGGCCAATCATTGGTGGCGACGCAATGATTGCGCCGCCAGCCAATGATTGCGGCAATCATGCCGCAATCACAGCCCGTGTACCGCGGCTACTTAGCCACGTCGGACGGTCGCACGGACCGTCCGATCTCCCGCACTTTGGAATCAACGGCGGTGATGAAGCCGGACGAAAATCCTGTCCGCGGGAATCAATCCGCGGTTAACTAAAACCGCGGGATGGCTAAATCACGACCGTTGATCATAAGATCAACGGTCCCGATTCAACCCCGGCACAGCCATGCACGAACCGAGAGCCCTAGAGGTTTTTTTTAATTTTCTCTCGATTGACTGAACGAAATCAAACGAAATTTTAAACACATAATCTAGAACTGAAGAGCATTCATGGGGAACAATTTTTGTAGAATAATATTTACTCTATGAAAAGTTAAATAGCTTCGAGTGTTCTAGCTAGGGTTTGCGATATACCTCAATCCACACGGTGGATTCGGGCGATCTTGGGCTCATTGGACTCGTGGAAGATCCAGGAACAACTTCCTAGCTGACGTCGAGATCCAAAACACGCTAGATTGACCGGGATTTGTCCTGGAACGTGAAACATCTCGGGTTCGCCAAAAGATCGCCGCCGGCGGGGCCTGATCGTCGGGATTTGGTTTGAAAAGGTGTAGGGAAATCGTGGGAGTGCTCTCACAAAATCTCAGAGCCTGAGGTGGTCTCTAGACCGGGCAAGAGCAAAAAGATCCTCCAAAGACCTAAATTTTCTCTATTTAAACCTCCTAATCCCATTATTGACGGCTAGGATCCGATCCACCGTCATTCAAAAGGCTAGATCAAGTGATTTGGGCGAGATTTTGAGTTTCAAAATGAAGGGGATTCAATTGGCATTGATTAAAGCAATGAATGGGCATTAAGGGGCTCTTAATAGGTCATATTAACCTAATTATGGCTCGATTTGACCAAGTCAAGGTTTGACTTGGTCAAATCAGTCAATTAGGTCAGAGGGAAGGTGAGGTCAAGCCATGAATGAGTTTGAATTGATTTAAAATTGATTTGGGCTCTCAATGGGCTAAGTGGTCAACCCTGGTTGACTTGGTCAACCAGGTTGACCCAGGGTCCAAATCCAGGCTCAACAGACTCGACTCGACTCACTGAACCCATTGGAGAGGGTCTTGGGGTCTGACTTGGTCAATTTGACCAAGTCAACCCTTTGACCAAGGGTTTGGGCAAAATTGAGGTCAACAAACGGACCCCCAACAGGAGTGGCGAACAACTAGAGAACCGCTCGTGTTGGCGTTGACCGACTAAGCCACAGAAAGGTAGAGTGAAAATCATGAGTGAAGAAATATCAGGAGTATGGTGGAAAAAGAAGGAAATTCTTCTCCTGGCCTTGCCCCATAGCGGGGGCAGAGCCTAGGAAAGAAGAGAAAGCAGCAGTGCACAAGTCAAGAATCACCAAAAATGGTGAACTGGTTGTGTGGTCTTCTCTTGGCCTTACCCTTTGACAAGGGTAGAGACAAGGATGGAACCAGCGGTAAAGATCACCTAAAAAGGTGAAAACGAGGTAAGGAGATTCTCCTATAGCCTTGCCCTATAGCGAGGGTAGAGCAGAAAAGAGAATCAAAAGTAAAGATTACCTCAATGGTGAAAAAGGTAAAGGGATTATCCTCTGGCCTTTCCCCATAGCAGGGGTAGAGCTAAGAAAAGAACCACAAGTAAGGTAGCAAAAGCATACCAACTATCTGTCTGACTATATCGAATCGACAGAATAGAAGGTGAAAGGGTCCCATATCCTCCTGCCTATTTCAGGACAGTGGATTGGGGTGACTCAGTATCTGCCTGACCAAATCGGGTCAGCAAACAAAGGAATCACAAAGCTTGGTGTCTGCCTAACCGGAATAAGACACTCAGGGAAAAGGGTGGCTAGGAGTTCCTGGCAGGTGCTCTGTCAGGCCCTCTCTGCCAAGTAAGTCAATGTCCACTCGGCGCATATGCCTGCAGCAGGACAAAAGAAAAAGAAAACCTCTGCCCGGCGTATGTGCCTGTAGTAGGGTCTCTATTTGGCGCATATGCCAAAAGAAGTGTAACGAAAGAACACTCAACACAGTCATCTGGCGCATATGCCAGCAATGATGTGGAGAGGAAAGAATCACCTCTGCTCGGTGTATGGTCCTGTAGCAGAGTCCCTACCCGGCGCATATGCCTGTAGTATGACAAAGAAAAAGCACTCAACATAATCACCCGGCGCATATGCCTGTAATGATATGAGGAGAAAAAAGTGTTGAGGAAAGCCTCCCAGGAACTCTATCGGGCTCTCTCAACTAGAAAAAACTAATATCTACCAGGCGCATATGCCTGCACTAGGATAGAAGGGAAAGAAAGGTCACCTCTGCCCGGTGTATGTGCCTGTGGCAGAGTCTCTACTTGGCGCATATGCCTATAGTAGAATAAAGACAAAACACTCAACACAATCATCTGGCGCATATGCCAGCAATGCTGTGAAGAGGAAAGGGTGGTGAGAAATGCCTCCCAGAGACTCTGTCGGGCTCTCTCAACTAGAAATCTAATATCCACCCGGCGCATATGCCGGCACTAGGATAAAAGGTAACGAAAGGTCACCTCTGCCCGGTGTATGTGCCGGTGGCAGAGTCTCTACTTGGCGCATATGCCTGTAGTAGAATAAAGACAAAACACTCAACACAATCATCTGGCGCATATGTCAGCAATGATGTGAAGAGAAAAGAGTGGTGAGGAATGCCTCCTTGGGACTCTGTCGGTCTCTCTCAACTAGAAACCTAATATCCACCCGGCGCATATGCCGGCGCTAGGATAATAGGTAACGAAAGGTCACCTCTGCCCGGTGTATGTGCCTGTGGCAGAGTCTCTACTTGGCGCATATGCCTATAGTAGAATAAAGACAAAACCCTCAACACAATCATCTGACGCATATGCCAGCAATGATGTGAAGAGGAAACAGTGGTGAGGAATGCCTCCCAGGGACTCTGTCGGGCTCTCTCAACCAGAAACCTAATATCCACCCGGCGCATATGCCGGCACTAGGATAAAAAGGTAACGAAAGGTCACCTCTGTCTGGTGTATGTGCCTGTGGCAGATTCTCTACTTGGCGCATATGCCTATAGTAGAATAAAGACAAAACACTCAACACAATCATCTGGCGCATATGCCAGCAATGATGTGAAGAGGAGAGGGTGGTGAGGAATGCCTCTCAGGGACTCTATCGGGCTCTCTCAACCAGGTAAGTAAAACCAACTATCCAACTATTAGTATCAAAACAGCGGGGTAGAAGGCACATGTCATCTCATCATTGACCTGACACAGATCAGTATAGGGATTTGAGGAAGAAAGGAAAGGTACATGTAAAAATTTTAAGGGTAGAGTTACTTAAGGAATCTCAAGCTAGCGCTCTGGTAATCACATGATAGAGGACAAATCGTCGTGGCCATGAGTATCCAAATGCCGTCGAGATCTCTTAAAGAGCCCTAACCCTACACAAAAAGGAAGGAAGACATCTGAAAGGACGTCTCCCAAACAAAGCTGGAAGAGATACACCTTCAGTGGAGGACGCAAAGGGGTAATCTCATTCCAAAGGAGTAAAGAGAACTGAGTAGCGAGGGGGGGCACCTATACTACGAAAGGCAGGACTAAGCCTAGTAAAAACGATCCTCAAAGAGGCTACAGTGGTGAACCCATACTAACTGATGGGGACCCTGTAAGAGGTAGAAACAAGATTAAAACATCCAAAGGACCTCTCCGGTAGCTAGGAGTCAGATCTCAATGGGAAAACAAGTGGTAAAAGTATCTGTAAGAGCTGACTCTCTGTTAGAGGATCAAAACTGCAGGAAAAGGTGGCGGTAGCATCTAAGGTGTGATGCTCCACACCACCAGGTAAGAAGAAAAGAGCCAAAGTAGTGAGGTAGCATCCTCTCCACTAAGGGCAATAATTCTTATGTAAGTAAAATCTCACAGTGGTAACACCCAAACAAACTAGTGGGACCCTGTGGAAAGTAGAAGTGACCTCAACACATTCATATGACTAATCTGGCGACTGAGCCTAGCGCATGAATGGTAAAATGGGTCACGAAAAGCAGTAGTAGAACTGGTCTTCTGCTAAAAGATCAAAGTTCTCAAAGTGCTGATGTTAGTATCCGGGGCAAGGTATACTACACCACAAGGAGGGAGGCAGCTCTAGGTAGTGAAGGAGACACACCTACTACCTGAAGATGGTAATCATGTATAGAAGTGAAGTATCATCAGAAGGGTCACAGTGGTAACACATGCCCTGATCGGGTAGGACCCTGTGTGAAGCAAAAGCAACAAAACAACATTCATAGAGCCACTCTAGTAGCTAAGAGTAGTGTACGAATGCTGAAAGTAAGTGAGTAAAGGAACCAGGAAGCTAATCTTCTAATATGAAATCAGAGATCCTGGAACT
The DNA here is from genome assembly GCA_019514585.1 of Dendrobium officinale. Taxonomy (NCBI): domain Eukaryota; kingdom Viridiplantae; phylum Streptophyta; class Magnoliopsida; order Asparagales; family Orchidaceae; genus Dendrobium; species Dendrobium officinale. The sequence goes on along the minus strand of CM033697.1, from coordinate 36,934,765 downwards.
GTGGTGCTAACACCTGAGAACAGATGTACTACATCACAACTAAGAAAATAACTATGAGGTGACAAGGGAGCACACCTGACACCTAATCTGATAATCATGAGTGAGATCCACGATTATCACAAGACCACAGTGGTAACACCTACCCTAATCAGGTAGGACCCTGTGCGAAGTGAAGGTAACACTGCCACATTCATAGGACTACTCTGGCAGCTCATAGTAGTTCATGAATGAGAGGTAGACTGTCAAAAGAGGGCAGTATGGGGCGATCTCTTCTCAGAAAGACCTAAGCCCAAAAAGTAGCGATGGTTACATCTCAAAATACAATGTACTACGTCACTAATGAAGAAATGCATTTAAAATTATGTAAATTAATCGACTAACTAAGTGGGAACTCAACCTTGAGGAGATCAACAAAGTACTCTCAAGGGAGGAGAAAGAGAAATTTTTGGGGAATTTGAGCTCTTAGAGATTTTTACCAGGTTCCTCCTGTGACAAGGGCAACCGGGTTTTTGTTCTACTAAGGACTTCCCTCTTTTTATCACTTTTTTTTTTTTTGAAATATGAATGGTTTTGGTAACCCAGATTATGTCCACCACATGAACAGAACTGGGAAATTTGTGCTTTTGGAGATTTTTACCGGGTTCCTCCTGTGACAAGGGCAACCGGTTTTGCTCTACTAAGAGCTCCCCTCCTTTATCACACATAAATTTTTAAATTGAGGGTAGTGAATGGTTTTATTGACCCAGACCACATTCATCTCATGTGAATGAACTGGGGAGCACAATCGTATAGAAATTGATGTACAACTGAAATCATCATCAGGATAGAGGATCAACGCTACCATATTTGACTAGCATGTGATGGTATGGACCCTGTATCCTATCTCAAAAAGAGTCTAAATCAATGACTCTAACATCCTTAATCACATTCAACTCATATGAATGGACTAGGGGCTACATCTATCAGATCAGAACTGATAGGAAGAAGAAACTCAACTAGGGACAGTGGATCTCCATCACCATTCTTGACTGTCACGGGGTGGTGTGGACCCAATATCACCTCTTCAAAAACTAGACTCGAATTACTAGTTTTGATATCCCAGACCACACCTGGGGCGGCAGGTGAAACTGGGGGACTAAGCCCTACAAAGGGGAGAACATACTAAAAATTCCATGCGATAGCACCAACGTGATTGGTGCGCATAGACAAAAGTACAAAACATCCCTTCGGCGTAATGATGTATCACCTCCAAGGATAGCACATACTCTTCTAAGCAACGTCGCGTGGTAGAGGAGAAGTCGTCGTGGCCACGCAGACTGCTGAAAAGTAAGAGGAATCTTTTTAGGAGCTACATATATAGAGGGATATTTACAGGCGGTAGGGAGGCTCCCCTGTGAAGTACAAGACTTAGGCATAGTACTTTTTCAAGTACTGCCCGTTGATGACAGGCATTGGGTGAACGCCATTTGCATCAACAAGTAGGTAAGCACCACCTTCATAAACTTGCTCTATAGCGAAGGGGCCTTCCCAAACAGGCTCAAACTTACCACCTCGCCGACGGTGCGAGATGATAGGCCTGCGCAAAATAAGAACTAACTCTCCTACCCGGAAGGCACGGGGTCTAACAAGGCGCTCGTAGTGCCGTGTCATTCGGGCCTGGCATAGCTTAAGGCATTGATAAGCTCGTAAGCGGAGCTCATCTAAACCATCAAGCTCTTCCAACCTCAGTCGGGCATTATCTTCTTCAGATAGATTATAACTAACTGCTACACGCAGCGAGGGGAGCTCGACCTCCAGTGGGAGGACTGCTTCAGTCCTAAAAGCTAAAGCATATAAGGTGGACTGGGTATGAGTACGGTAGGTAGTCCTATATGCCCATAATGCTTCAGGTAACTTATCATGCCACTCCCTCTTGTTTGCAACAAGGATTTTCCTTATCAGTTGCACAAGAGTCTTATTAAATGCCTCTGCCAAGCCATTGGCTTTAGGGTAGTAAATTGACGAGTATCGCCAATTAATGTTATGGCGGTGGGCAAACCTGGCAATTTTGGTGCTTCTAAAGGATGGGCCGTTATCTGAGATTATACGGCGCGGAACACCAACGCGATAAACAACATTATCGCGAAAGAAACGCATCACATCTTCTGATTTAACTTCCTTAAGTGGGACAGCTTCTGCCCACTTAGAGAAGTAATCAGTGGCGGCCAGAATGAACCTATGACCCTTAGAAGAAGGAGGGTCTATAGGACCCACTACATCCGTGCCCCAGCCCTCAAATGGCCAAGAAGAAACAGAAGGGTGCAATGGATTAGGGGGTTGGTGAATCACCGTGCCATGAATCTGGCACTGGTGGCATCTCTTAGCGTGCTCCATGCAATCGTGGATCATAGTAGGCCAGTAGTAGCCGAGGCGCTTAATTCTGCCTTTCATTTTAGGTCCAGATTGATGGGCATCACAAAGCCCTTCATGTATCTCACTCATGACTCTATTGGCCTCTTCTTTATTGAGGTATCTCAACCACATTTGGTCAAATGAGCGTCGATACAAGGTCTCATTTATGTAGGTGAATGATAGAGCTCTCTTTCTAATTTGAGCGGCAAGAGATCTATCATCCGGGAGCCTACCATTTCTTTAAATATTCTATGAAGGGTTTTCTCCAATCTGACTCCTCATCCACAGCAAATACTGCAAGGGTCTGATTGGGAGTAGACAAGTCCGCGGGGCACAAAGCTTGACGATACTGGACAATAATAGACACTGGGTTTCCAGTAGGGTCAGCTAATTCTTTTACTAACTTGGCCAATGCATCTGCTTTTCCATTTTCAGATCTAGGGACCTTGGCCAAAGTTACTTCTGGTATTAAGCTCAGGAGCTCCATTGCTTTATTATGATATGGAATGAGCTCAGGCTTAAGTACTTTGTAGACTCCAGCTACTTGATTGATTATCAGTTGGGAGTCTCCAAAGATTTTCACCCGCGTAAGACTCATTTGAACGGCCAACTCTAGCCCCAAAATCAGAGCTTCGTACTCAGCTTCGTTATTGGTACGAGGTTCTGATAAACTATAGGAGTACCGTAGAGTATGACCCTCAGGAGACACAAAGATCAGGCCTAATCCTACCCTAACTATAGGAGTTTTATTTGGATTTAAAGCTTTAACGGATGACGCACCGTCAAAGTAAAACTCCCAAGTAGGGGACTCCTGTTCATCCACACTCATGATGAATTCATCGGGTAGTTCATCGTTGAGTGGGGAATCAGTAGGGATCAGGTGATCAGCCAGAAAGTCAGCTAGAGCCTGTCCTTTGACGGCCCGCTGGGGAACAAAAGTAATATCAAATTGCAGTAGTATCATTGACCACCGTGCTAGACGACCTGAAAGGGTCAGACGGGTCATCAGATACTGCAATGGGTTGACTCGAGAGATCAAATTGATCTTATGTGATAGCATATAATGCATAAGCTTCTGTACTACGAAGATTAAGGCTAAACATTGCTTTTCTATCGCTGGGTATTTAAGCTCTGCAGGTATCAGTCGCCTGATGAGGTAGTACAAGGCATTCTCCTTGCCTCCCTCATTCTCTTGAGCCAACAGTGCACCTAGAGATTCATCCAGGGCCATAGTGTAGAGAATCAACGGCCTACCCGGGATAGGTGCAGCTAAAACTAGGGGGTTCATCAGGTAGCGCTTTATACTCTCAAAGGCCTCTTGACAACTCTCATCCCAGTGGAATCGGGCAACCTTCTTAACTAGTGCAGAAAAAGGATGACACCTACCAGAAAGATTGGAGATAAATCTCCGCAAAAAAGCGAGTTTACCCTGAAAGGACCTCAACTGGGTAAGACTCTTAGGGGGTTTTAAATCTACTATGGCCTTGATCATAGAGGGATCTATCTCAATGCCACGGTAGCGAACTATAAACCCTAAGAACTTTCCTGCACTAACTCCAAATGCGCATTTTAAAGGATTCATCTTTAAATCAAACTTGCGCAAGCATTCAAAAACGATTCGCAGATCTCTGAGGTGATCTTCACGAACCTTGCTTTTGACTACCAAATCATCCACATAGCACTCAACTTGCTCATGTATCATCTCATCGAAGATGAAAGTCATGGCACGTTTATAGGTGGCCCCGGCGTTCTTAAGACCGAATGGCATCACCTTATAATAAAAGACACCTATAGGTGCCGGAAAGCAGTAAACTTCTCATCCTCGGGGTCCATCTTTATCTGATTGTAACCAGATGAACCATCCATGAATGAGAAGATGCTATGGGATGATGCTATATCTACCATAAGCTCTGGAATGGGGAGAGGAAAATCATCCTTAGGACATGCCTTGTTCAAAATCACGGAAGTCGATACAGACTCGTATCTGTCCGTTCTGATTCCGGACTGGAACAATGTTGGCAAGCAAGTGGGGTACTTCTCTTCCCTAATGAAACCAGCTTCTATAAGCTTTTTGGTTTCAGCGATCACCTGTTATTCAATTTCCAACCTCATCCTACGAGGTGCTTGTTTAACAGGGACTGCATCAGGCTTAATGGCTAACTTGTGGACTGCTACCTCTGGATTTAGACCAGGCATCTCGGTGTAGTTCCAGGCAAAGCAGTCTCTAAACTATGATAGCAACTCAATGTATTCTTGAGCCTCTGAATCAGACAGTATGGCACTATGAAAAATAGGCCTAGGATCTGACTCAGTGCCTAAGTTTACCTCACACAGTTCGTCCAAGGCAGAAGTGACGCCATCTTCGAACTCTTGTGGAGCATCAAGTATTCTATCGTCTCCATTATCCGGGTCTTCTTCGGCAAGAGAAACAACCGGATAAACATGGGAAATAACACGAATGCTTTCATCACTGGACTGATTTAACTCCATATAACCTACGCCTCCTAGACCTTGGGGGAAATCAGTCCGCCAGACTCGGGCCTGCTGTAGAGCTTCTTCGTCGGGCCAAGTGGAACGAACGAGACCCCGCTCAACAAAGCTCTCTATAGTAAGTGAAAAGTAACGGGGGGCACTCCTGACCTCTACATCCATAGCGGTCTCCTCTAAATCCTATCTCACAGGACCCAGTAGTGCACCTATACTACGGGGTACAAAGGGACATTCTCTAGGTCAGGCTGGCCCAAACGTATCATACAAGTGAGGTATGGGGTTGTGACAACCCCATATTGGGCTATCATCATCAACTATAGGAGTGTTAGAAGATCTTTGACTGGAATCCCCAACTCCTATCCCGTGTATCTGATGGGGGGAAGGCTGTCTGGTAGTAGTCTGACGTCGGAAGTCATCTTCCTCGTCTGAGCTAATATCAATAACCAATCCACCTTCAGGTATTAAGTGGCTACAAAAAGTAGGTCGTGAATCATAACCAACGGAATAGGGAGATGGTGAAGTGACTGGACGCTGAAGGATATCGATCATTTCATCATCGGAAGAGTCGGACTCTACAGTCAAAGAAGAATTGTAAAGGTTAGGGGGAGGAGGTGTGTGAGTATCGTGGTTCCGCGGCTCGCGGATCGCAACTCTACCTCTCTCTCTACCTCTACCTCCCCTACCTCTACTAGGGGGAACGTCGTGCCTCACTGCAAACTGAGAGAGATCTCTATCAGCATGGGCAGCAGGAACACCTGGCTCGATACCAACTTGTGATGGACCCTGTACTGATGATTGTATAGGACCCTGTGCAGGTGGCTGCGTAGGGTCCTGTACAACAGTATCAGGTATCACTGGGGACTGAGCAGGTGGAGCTCTACGAGTCTTCCGAGGTACGTAGTACTCGGCGTCATCGTACATAGAGATCTCATGCACGGAGAAGGGCTGGGTATCTCCAGGAATGGTATACTCAACATCATTCCTCAGAAACTTCATACATTTGTGCAAGGTAGAGGGCACCATTCCATACTCATGGATCCAAGGCCTTCCTAAGAGAGCCTTGTATGAAGTGTCAGCCTCAATCACATGAAACTTTGCCTCTGTTAGAAAATTTCTAAACTTCAGAGGTAGGGTAAAGGACCCTAGAGTTTGTTGGCCTTGGTCATTGAAACCTTTCAACATAATCTTGTCGGAAGTGAGCTTTAGATGACCTAGGGAGAGGCTCTTCAACGTTTCATGGATTAGTATGTTTACTGAAGCCCCTTGGTCTATGAGGACCCTGTTCAACTCATAACCATTGACTTCAGCAGTGACATACAAGGGACGATTGTGCTCAGTGGTCCCTAACAGGAGGTTACGACTAGAGAAAGTGATGCATGGCATGTTGTACAAATGCCATGCCCCATCATCAGGGTCAGAAGTGAAGAAGGCCTGATAGGTCTCTGGTTCAAGCAATGCTTTTACCAGTGTCTCTCTCAAGTCAGGTGACAACATCAAAGCATCATAGACACTAAGAAGAGAAGGAATTTTCCTTAGATGAGCCAACACATTGTAATCAACCTCCAGCTGAGGGCCTTTCCCTTTCTCCTTAGGCTGCTCCTGGGAGGAAGGAATAGAGCCATCCTGCTGGGTAATGATATTTTTATCTTTTGTATTTTTAGCCAACCTAGGTGGAAGGACCTTCCCTTAACGTAGATGAACTTCCTGTATTGAGTCATCCTCAACAGGAGATTCCTCTGGTTCAGTTGTGGTGGCAGGTGTTGGTTCTAAGGAAAGTACTGAGAGTGGGTTCTCGGATTCATCTTCTGAATCCATGTAACATCTACCTTCTGGTATCACAAAGACTGGTTCATCTTCATACTCAGACTTAGACTCTTCACTAGAATTATTATAAGAGATATGTAAAGCAGTAAAAGAGTGAGTACTAGTAGAAGTAGAACTAGAACTAGAATTAAAAGCAGTAGGAAAAGAACGCCAGAAGTAGCCAGAATCACCTTCTTCTATTATTTCTTCATCAAATGAAGGGAGAACAAAGTCCTTCAGCGTAAGTGCTAGAAGGAACCCTGTCTTCCCCTCAGAGGTTACAACATATTTTTTCTCTTTCATACATTTTCTTATTACATACATCAGCAGAAAAAGAAATGTGCTCAGTAGGCACTACAACAGAAAGAGAAGAAGAAGAAGGTATAAGTGCTGGAGTAGTAACTGCAGGGGCAACTGTCGACTTGGCCTGTGGTGGCCTCCTCTCAACTGCCTCTAAATTCTGAACTGCACGGTCTATCATCCTCCTGGTCTTTTTGGAGAGTGCTAACTGCCACTCTCCCTCAGAACTCTGGGGTAAACTGTCACTACTGCTCTGACTGTCACTCTGGCTGGGACTATGGCTGGGGCTGGAAACCATCTGAACTGTCTAAGGGCCCTTGCCCCTGGGCTGCACTAGGTCGCTGTCCTGGAGGTGTATCTATGCTGTGGCCATCAACCTTGTCCTTGAACACAAAGAAATCCTCTAACACATGCACAGTGCTTCTATGGTAAGGACAATAGAGTGGGTTCTCAGTCTGACCCTCATCCTCCACTCTACTGCTGCTGGGAAAGGTAAGTATGTTCTTCTTAGTAAGGAATTTAAAAATTTTCTTCACACTCTCCCTTTTAAAGGGGTATTCCTTACTAAGCTTCTCCTGCAAGGACTGCTGACTCTCTAGAGTCCTACGGGAGGTCCTGGGCTGTGCTGCTGTCTGACTAGCTGAGTGTGACTGACTAGCTGAGCGTGACTGCTATGGAGGTGCTAAACTGCCTAAGGGCCTCTTGCCCTTATCTGATGGTCCTTGAGTACTGTGAACCTCCCCTCTCCTAAGTGGAGGTGCCCCTGAAAATTCCTGCCGCTGAGGTCTGCGCAAAGGCTGACTCTCAATCTTAGGAGGGACTGCAGCGGGTATGCTGTCCTGTAGGCTAGTGACCTTCGTGAGTAACTTCTGGAAGGTTCTAATGCTAAATCCCTTAAGGTAGGGTGCTATCGGACCATCTATGTTCTTCAACAAGATCTCAACTGCATGCTGCTCCTGTAACTGTGGCTCGCACTGCAAACTGAGATTCCTCCATCTGACTATGTAATCTGTGAGACTCTCTCTAGGACGCTGCCTGGTCACCACTAGCTCTCCCACTGTAACTCTGTGCTCTGTACTAACAAATCTCTGCACAAATAACTGCTCCAACTCTGCGAAAGTCCTGACTGAGTCGTTGGGGAGGTCGGCGTACCAAGCAAACGCCACCCCCGCTAAGCTGCTGACGAACAATCTCAACATCAGTGGATCACTCCCTTCTATATTGCAGCATATTGCTCGGTACTGAGCTATATGCTGCCTCGGGTTCCCAAACCCGTCAAAAACTTTGAACCTAGGAGGGATGAAATCAGGGGGGTAAGGCTCCTGCTCGTACTCTACTGGGTAAGGACCCCCCCTGCTGATTGACTCTCCAGTCTTCCTAGAAGAAATGGCCTGCTCTACCTTCTGGGCAATCAAGTCCTCGATCTGACCTGCTGACATCTGAGCTGGCTGACTCTGAACTGAAGTAGTGTAAGGAAGTACTGGGGGTGGTGCTGGGACTACTCTCTGGACCCTGTCCACTCCTACGGGGTCTACTGCAGCAGGTGATACTACTTGCTGCTCTCTGGAGGTACTGGTAGCTGCTATACCTGTCACCTGAGGCATCACCCCCAAAGCTGTCAACTGTGCTGTCATGGCTGCCATGGCTCTGGCCATCTCCGCCATCTGTGCCTGAAGGCTCAGTACCGTAGCATCTGTATCAATTGATCTAGGAGTCCACCCACCTCGGGCTCTCCCTGCTCGTCCTGGTCCTCGGGCTCTCTCTCATCCGAGTGATCTCTACGGGTAACTACACAAATTCGGTGAACTGGCACCTCCTCATCGGAATCAACTAGTGTGTCATCGTCATCCAAAAATGCTCATCGCATCGCCTCTATGTACGGGCTCATAGGAGAACCGATCCTATGAGGACTAGGGGCAACCTCTGTCTCAATCCGTACTGGCGATCTGTCTGGGGCTAAAACTGAATCATCATTGACTACCATCGGGACTGCCTCAGAACCGGAAGGAACTGCCAAATCCATCTGATCAACCGCCTCCTCTGGCTGCTCTGTCTCTGCCAGTGGTGCTGACTCAACTAACTGAACAGGGTCGACAGGGGTGTCCGCTTGTCGACGTCTCCAAACCCACCTCCTACGGCGGGGCACTATACCGGCAACTGGCTACTCCGGGGGCTACTACCTCTGAACTGATCTGAGGTCGGGTAGGCTCCTGCTGCAATCTCCGTCCTCGACGACGTGGGCGTCGTCCTATAGCTGGAGTGACTACCAGTGGTCTGACTACTGGAGCTGCAGGCTGCTGGGGTGTCTCCCCCCTCTGCCAACTGTAGAGTCTCCTCGCAGTCTGTCGTCGTAACTGGAAGGTAGCCCAAGAAATCTGACGGAGTAAACCCTCCCGACTGACGGGCCCTCTGCCACGAGCTAAGAGGACGATGTTTCGAATCCTCTGGGTGAGGGCTCGGACACCAGCGTCCCTGGGTACCCTAGCTCGGGGTAGAGTAGTGACGACAGGAGGAGCTGCCGCTATACGGACAACATCCTCCTCATCTCCACTATGCATCAATGGGGAGAAGCATCCTCCCTGAACTGCCTCCAACTCGGGGGCTACCATCACCTCTGGAGTAGGTGCAACAACAATTGGGTGTGGCCTCCGCTGCCTGGGAGCCACTCTCCTCTGCCTCTGAGCTAACTCGTCGTGAACGATGGCATCTGCCATCCGCTGCCTCTCTACCTTTGACGCAGCAAGACGGAGCCTCCTGTTCCTATTCCTCCGGGCCCTTATCCCGAGGCCGGAGGTGGAGGTCGAGGGAACATCTAAACCCACTGCCTGGGTGGCAGGGGGGCAGGAACGACTGGAAGTGCCAGGGTCTGCCCGGCAGTCTCAGGGTGAGAAAGCCGAGCAAAAACAGAGACCCGGCTAGAAGAGGGCGAAGGCACCTCGATCTGGGCACCCCTCTTCCTAGTGGAAGCGGGAGGGGCAACCCGAACGCGAGGTACTTCCGCCGGAACAGTCGGAGTAACAACAGCAGCAGGCTGCCGGCGATGAGGGGCCAGGGCAGCCTATGCAATAGGAGCGGCAGGCGCAGGTCGCCTGACCGCTGCACGAACAGGTGGCACTACTGCGGCAGGCTGCCGGCGCTGAGGGACCAAGTCAACCTGAGCAGCAGGAGCGGCAGGCACTGGTCGCCTGACCACTGCACGATTAGGCGGAACAGCCGCGGCAGGCTGCCGGCGTTGAGGGTCGGGGCAACCTGAGCAGCAGGAGCGGCAGGCGCTGGTCGCCTGACCGCAGGACAGACTGGAACCGGATGTGGCCTAGGCACTGGTCGCCTAGCCACAGCTCGCACTGGCTGCGCAAGAACAGGAACGGGACGAGCAGGTGCCCGGGCTGTCTGCCGAGCAGCTGGTCGTCTGAAGGGGCGCATGGCTGCGCGTCCTCTCCTCTGAGGAGGAGAGAATGCAGCAGCCTCCGCCGAGGTCGGCCCGCCAAGGGTGATGAAGGCCGAGTCAGTGAAGGAACCAAAAGTGATTCCTCCCACTGGCGGACTAGCAAGCATGGACTCAGGGAGAGTCACCCGCGCGTCCGAACCGAAAGCAAAGGTAACGGAAGGAGCTGAACGGGCCATGGCACTGCTGCCAAGCAAAGAAAATGAAAAGGATTAGTTATAATAAAAATAAAGAAAAAGTGAAGAATTTGATAGAGATTAGATATGAATGGATATAGATTTGATAAGGAATGGATAAGATATGGAATAGCCTGCTAGGATGGAAAGAAGTAGAGTAGGGAGGAAACCCTAGCTAAAAGAAAGGAACCCTAACTAAGGAAAGACCCTAACTAAGAGTGGGACGGACCTATTCTAAGGAGTACCAATCCTTGACTACACACAAGAAAAAGATAATATATAATCCAAAGATGGAGAGAGAAATTGGTCCCACCGTGGTCGTCATAAACCTGTGGACCTCCGAAGGAGCACCGCTCGTGGGGTACGAACGCAGAGGGTACGGCCGCACTATCCCTGTGGGACAAAATGATCGAGACCTCTACACTCGACACGAACACATGAACAGGTCGATGGGAAGGCAGATTGGATCATGCATACGACTAACCATTGGGGATAGAGGCTGTCGCCAACACACCCCGATGGGTAGCAATATACACGACCTAGTCACAGGTTTCCCCCCACCCGATACGAGAGATTGAATGGGATAAAGTAGATTGCGAGGCCAAGTTTCCCCACGGGCGCAAGCCCCCGTGATTAATTACATCCCGGGCCGGAGCCCGAGAAAACTCTCGATTAAGGATCATACATTATCCTCTCCTAAAGTGGGATTGGCACGAAGTGGGTAGACTAGGAAATCCTACTCAAAGGAAAGAAAGGTCCGAAGAGGCTGAATCAACATGCGTGGCTCAAACTAGCATTCAGAGGCTTTATGGTATTAAAACAGAAACTGGAGAAAAATCAAAGTCAGGCATTTGATCACATGCATGAGGGAAGGATGGAGGTGGCGTCATTCTGTGACGCGGATAAGTAGGATTTAGGGTCTCTGAAAAGGAGAGATCTACCTACTATTTTGAGGCATACTATGAGACACCCAATGTAGTAGCCTCGAATCCTAAATCTAGGTGGGACTTAGTGCTATATGAAAAACACTAAGACCCGTGTCCTAGCTAATGCAGTGCAAAACCTGGACTTATCCCGGCCTGGATGGGGGAGCCAGCTAACCACCTAATCGATTCAAAACCATGATGTCAAGTCAATTATGAAAGATGGGTTGGTGGTACAGTTATTTGGAAGTAGGACCGACATCTAGAGAATTTCCTAAGTGGTCCTGGACTTATGTGGGTTATATGCTCATAGCTAATGCAATTAAACTTTAATTAGTTGGTTACTAATACAATGCATGCTAGTTGAATTGTCAGCTCATGAATGCCATAGAACTTTAAAAATAGGCTTATAAAAATAATGTTTCAAAAGACTGAGTCTCCCTAGGTCCGGCACTTAATCCTCATAGGCCAGATTATCCGGACTCTACCCGCAAGCAGGGAGATGTCTTATAAGAAGGAGAGAGAAGATGCAGTAATATGCATGCGACCCCGGACGATTCCGGCAATTCCCTAAATTCGTTAGGTTTCTATATTATTTAAGACTTAAACATTAAATTTTTGGTTATGAGTAGAAAAATTTTTATAGTCCTTAGAGAGCCTAACGAAAATCCAGGCGAAAACAAAAGCGCGACATGCAAGAAACAAACCTAGAAAAAAGCAGGCAATTTTTACTACGCAATCAGGAAAGCACATCAATATAAATCCCAAAATAAATCATCTAAATGTCCATAGGCAAAACTGCCCTTATTACAACCAGAATTTGCAGAAAAAAAAGTGGCGGGGCACCACTGCCAACAACCCGGATTTCTAAGCCTATGACAGACGCCAACAACTTTGAGTGGGATATTAGGTCTTCAAATCTTTTGGTCTTCTGGATATCTTCTTGGATCCTTGGACTTCTTGGATCCGTCGTAGCTTGAATATCCAAATGAAGAGACAATTCCCCCAATATGGGGGGTATTGCCTTTTCTCTTTGGATATTTGAAGCCATCCAGCTCGATCTTCCAAATGGAAGAAGACTCTCCAGTTAAGGATGCCTTCTTCTTTTAGAATCCGAGCTGGATAAGAATATCCCAACTCAAAAAGTTGTTTTCACAACTCTTAACAATTATTACAAATAAATTTTTACATTCATTGAAAAAGAAAATTCTAGACTCCCTGCATGGTTATCCTAATAAAGCAATCTCAAGCATATATATATATATATATATATATATATAAAAGAAAGTGAAAGTGCTAACACCATTGACCCTGTGCCAAACCATGCTCTTTAATTTTGAGGGCTAAGCAGCTCCACCTGTGCAATTATAATTTTTAATTTTGCCCTCATTTATTTAGGGGGGCTGAGCAAGCACCTGCATAAGACAATATTAGAAAATATAATGGTGCCCCCCCCCTTTTATTAGCTTGAGCATGGCCACCTGCACGGAAAGAACAGTATTATATATATAACGCTCCTAACCTATGGGGTAAATCTAGCGCTCATCACATCACAGAGTGCAATAAATGTAAGCAAACACACCAATTATTTCAAACCAGCATGCAATGAAATCCACGAAAGCTCCGGCACACAGCAAAAAAAGTAAAATCCAGCGGCCTAACCTAGATCTAGAAGTGGTGCCCTAGCAAACAATTCTATGTGTGTGTAAGGCTAGTGTGTTTTGGGTAGGTCTTAAGCAGGGTAGTTAGTTAAAGTTATCTAGAGTTCAGGTTTGTTGTAGGCCACGAAAGGAATTTTTTTTTTTTATCAAAGTTCAAATATTAATGAATTAGGGTCCATTATAATTATTTTCAGTTTGTTGATCAGTTTTAAGAGAGTTTATGATATTCATATTTGAAGTTCAAATTGCATTAGCCAATTTTGGAAAGTCCTGGGTCCTCCTAGGAACTAGACTAAGGGTCCCAAAAGTCACTATGGGAAAAAGGCTAAGTTTGGGATCCCTAACACCTTAGGAAAAATACTAGACCTTAATGCGAGTAGTTAGACAGGTGGTAGCTGAAATCGGAGTTTCCTATACAAAGTTATGAATTTTTTAAGTTTCGGGCCCTAAATGAACTACGGTTGACCAAAATATTGACTTTCTAATCTAAGCCAGTTTCAGGAATCCTAAGATTTTTAGTAAATACTATACCCTAATTGGAGTCTAACAAAAGTGAGTTTTACCTAATTTGGAATTTTCTACAATTAGTTATGGATTTTCTAAGATCGGGTAATTATGGGAATTTTCTAAATTAACTAGGAAAG